>JAKOOJ010000002.1:9362500-9697500 GCA_022577455.1 Arizona elegans | reverse complement strand
CTGAGGTCAATTGACGTCACATGTGGGTATTCCTCTTAATTTTTTAACTGTATGTCTCAAAGTCCATTTCCAGGATCATGGAGGGATTTAATAATTTTCTGAATAAGGAGAAATCATCAAGCAGAAATATAGGGTGTAATGTTTTTATTCACCTTGCTAGTTTTGAAAGAGCAGGTTGCCTTTCAAACTTTTAATGCAATCCACTGGCAAACAGATTTAAAATACGACAGAATTTAAAAATTCTACAGAAAGCAATCAGAACAGAACAGCCAAGATGAACAATTATTTGCAAATGCATTTGATTTGCATAATCCATTCTGAAAGTAAAAATTAGCACTTTCTGTTTTTGGACTAATGCAGCATGTTTTAACAGAGAGATTTTGCTATTCCTTTGCTTTATACACCTCGGACCCATACGTCAAACTCTTCAGCTCATTTGCCCTTTCATGATGTTTCAGTTTATTCTTCGATTTCACAACATTTATTTCATGAAAATAATTTAATAAATATTACTTTAGCTAATAGGACTATGAATGATAATAATAGTAATGGACATCATCAAACAAGAACATCTGCCTAACCCAGGTCCTTGGAAAGGACTCGATAGGTGGATAAAAATGCCATCTGAAGTCTAAACATCTTGCTGGCTGTATGACAAACCGTAATAGTAAGATAAGATAGATAACCTTTATTGTCACCTGTATACACAATGACACACTTTAACATGAAATTCCAATGTCCCACTCTCAAAAGAAAGAATTGCACCCATTGAACAAGGCCATCATCCAAAGGATAACAAAAATAACATAATAATAAAAAAAAAACCCAATTGCTACCAACCTGCCTTCCATTGAGGACCTGTATATTGCACGAGTCAAAAAGAGGGCTGTGAAAATATTTACAGACCCCTCGCATCCTGGACATAAACTGTTTCAACTCCTACCCTCAAAACGACGCTATGGAGCACTGCGCACCAGAACAACTAGACACAAGAATAGTTTTTTCCCGAACGCCATCACTCTGCTAAACAAATAATTCCCTCATACTGTCAAACTATTTACTAAGCTGCACTACTATTAATCTTCCCATCGTTCCCATTACCCATCTCCTCCCACTTATGATTGTATGACTGTAACTTTGTTGCTTGTATCCTTACGATTTATATTGATATTGTTTCCTGATTGCTTATGACTATCATTAAGTGTTGTACCTTATGATTCATGGTGAATGTATCTTTTCTTTTATGTACCCTGAGACCATATGCACCAAGACAAATTCCTTGCGTGTCCAATCACACTTGGCCAATAAAAAATTCTATTCTATTCTATAATAACAGCAGCACCAAAAATGCCAAGTTATACAAAAATGATACTAAAACTTATATCCATTTTGAATTCATAGCAGAAAAAAAAATCCTGAGAATTTACAAGGTTGATACAGTACTATAAGGAACAAAGCTGCTACAGAATCTAGTTGTTCTGCTTTGGATACCACAAAGCAGAAGGAAATAGTGAAAAAAGGGCAAAGAAAGGATGTGTAAAGTCCCTTACTATATTACAGACCTTGGTCAAGCAGCATTTAAATGACATGTCCTGGTTAGAAGGAACTTAGTAAAAATAAGAAGCAAAAAATAGGAAATAATCAATGAATGAAAACCTGACAAGACATCAAAATTTTGGACAAATTTGTGGTCAAGTTTGAGTCCCAATAGGAATACAACATGGATAAGCAAGTTAAAAGCATGGCGGAGGTATCCAGTTTGGAAGATATAAAGATAACTAAGGTAATGATATGAAAGTAATCAAAAAGGTCAAAAACAGGAATGTTCCAGGATCAACTAAACTCACTGGATTCTGGCTAAAATTACTGAAGAGTGTACACCTGAGATCAGTAGACCAGAGGAACAGAGTTTTGAAATAAAATGAAGAATGATTAACAACTGTAAAGAAACTTCTAATTTAGAAGGACAAGGAGTAGAGAAATAAGTCTGGAAACTTATTGTATTTATTATGGCTGTTCACCGCCCTGAGTCCTTCGGGAGTAGGGCGGTATACAAATATGAAAAATAAATAAATAAATAAATAAACTACTGGCACAAAACATATAAGCTATTTATGGGTATAACTGCAAATCAAACATATAGCTATCTGAAAATCTATCATTTACTTCCTATAGAACAAAAAGGATGCTATGCTGGTTAAAGTATTGTTTGTCTCTAAGTGCATACTTCTTTTGCAATGAAATATAGTGTTATTTCCACTTATTCATCTACTCTCATTCCCCTTTCTCATCATCTTAGAATGACTGATTTCCCATTGGCATAAATTGCTGGCTGCTTTCCTATGGTCATTAATGGAATCTTGCTTCATTTCTACATAATCAAAATAACAAAAAAAGTAATGAGAATCATTTTGGGGGGGAAAAACCAATCAGGTGAACAAGACTCTTGAGTATGATGATAGAAGAAGAAAGCCAGTTTGATGATGAAAGAGTGTTCCAAAATTACCTTTGTGATTTGGAAGTAAATATTTAGTCCTGAAGTCAGAAATACCTTTGTGATAACAAAATAGCAAAGGTAGAGCAGATCAAAGAAGTTCATAAAGACCTCTGCTGAATTGCTTCAAAGAGATAAGAAAACATGATACTACAACTACAATGAATAGTTAAATACAACAACAGAACAGAAGAATACTACAATAAGCAAGAGTATCCATAGTTACCCACATCATGGACTGGTATTGACTTTATTTTTCTGCTATGAAATTCAGATACCTGAATTTGAACTAAGGTTCAAATTAACCTTAGGTTAATTAACTAACTAAGTTTGAACCTTAACTAAGATTCAAAAGAACCTTAACCACTAACTTCCAAGTAACTGCTTAAGACCTTGACTCACAACGTCTTTAGATAGCTAATATACCACAGCATCTTCTAATCCTAACTAGACTGTCAGAAGTAAAGTCATAAACATGAATCATTTATCTTAAAAAAAATAGTGACAGGAAAGTTGGATGACTCATTCCCTTATAGTTATGTAACTGCTTCACTAAACTAAAGCTTGTAAATGTTAATGAGGTTTAGACAGAAATCTAGTCATTTGATACAAAGTCATTTAATATATCTATCTTGTTTCCTTGCAATCATCTAGCGTATGTTCTGGTTACTTGCAATCACCCTGATGGGGCATGAGATTTTACAAAATTGGGAATAACATGAGTGAGTTAAGATAAACTATATACAACTCAATATGAGTTTTAATTAGCAGCTAATCCAAAGCATAGTGGAATTACAGAAATTTTAATAAAGGAATACAATAACACAGAAGCCCCTCTTCTGACATTGTTTTTAGAGCAGAAATATCTAAATCGGGGTGCCCAACCCTGGCAACTTTAAGACTTGAGGACTTACAACTTCCAGTCTTCCTCAGCTATCATGGATGGCAGGGGGATTCTGGGAGTTGAAGTCCAAGGTTGGACTTGCCCTGCTTTGGAGCATTTGGGGAGAAGGTTAGAGTGGCAAGTCATTCAGTGTTGCTTGTATCATGGCTACAACTTCAGATGTACCTAGCTAGCAACTGTGTCCTATTAATAGGAACAAAAATAGTTTGGATTATGATTCTAATCATAAGACAGGTAGGCAATCTACTTGCTTCCATAGTTTATTACTGGAATCCAAGCAGCCCAGCCATTTCCACCTGTAGACTTTCAGATAAATGCTTGAATAGAGGACCTTAAACAACAATAGTTTCTGAGTTCCCTGTTTATGTTGGCCAATTTTTCCCTTCAATGTTTATGTTTGTGGAGTCAAAAGCCTCACTGAGATGTATAAAGGTGGTAAACAGTTTCTTGCCATTACTTACTTGTTGTGTTATGAGATGGTATAGAAGAAAACAATGGAGCACTTTGGTCTGAATTTTATAGTAAAGGTAAAGGTTCCCCTCACACATATGTGCTACTCATTCCTGACTGTAGGGGACGGTGTTCATCTCTGTTTCTAAGCTGAAGAGCTAGCGCTATCCAAAGATGTCTCCGTGGTCATGTGGCGGCATGACTAAATGCCAAAGGTGCACTGAACACTGTTACCTTCCCACCAAAGGTGGTCCCTATTTTTGTACTTGCATTTTTTACGTGCTTTCGAACTGCTAGGTTGGCAAAAGCTGGGATAAGTAATGGGAGTTCACCCCATTACACGGCACTAGGGATTCGAACTGCTGAACTGCCGACCTTTCGATCAATAAGCTCAGTGTCTTAGTCACTGAGCCACTGTGTCCCTTGAATTTTATAGTACTAGTCACTAAATGAAGAGAGATCTCCTTAGAGGTATTTCAAGAACTAATTTGGTCTAGCTGTTAAAGCAGGGGTGTCAAACTCACATTGTCACAGCAGCATCATGTGACATATTGGGACTTTTCCCCCTTTGCTAAACTGGGTGTGGCCAGTGTGTGATGCATCCTGCCCTTGGGCCGGGAGTTTGACAGCCCTATGTTAAAGCATTGGGCTAGAAACCAGGAGAACATGAGTTCTAGCCTCACATTAGGCCCAAAGGCAGCTGTTTGATATTGGGCCAGTCACTCTCTCTGAGCTCTAGGAGAAAGCAATGACAAATCACTTCTGCAAAACCTTTCCAAGAAAACTGCAAGGACTACTCCAGGCAGTCTCCAGGAGTCAAAGCAAAAGCAAAACAAAAAACAAATATCATCTCAAAGGTAGGAAAGTTATATTGTGTTTAGGAAAAGCTCATTCATCACCTGTAGCAAAGTTTTTTGGGGGTGGAAATTGAATGTCAGAACTGACATCTTGAATTTCAGGTTAAGACTTGCTTTGCTAGATGCCAGCCTAACATAAATTATGGTGGAGCGGGGGGCGGGGGAATTACTGGAGTCATGGGGAAGGAGGGAAACAAAAATTATGCCTCGTGCTGTCCTGAGACATCAATTCATTACTCCACGGCCAAAGGCCTGGGAGGGAAATGCAATGTCAGTAACCTAACCTGCCAGTGCTGGGATGTTACAAAACAAATCCTTTGAATCAGTGGTGAAATCCAAATTTTTTTTACTACCGGTTCTGTGGGCGTGGTTTGGTGAGTGTGATGTAGCTTGGTGGGCGTGGCAGAGGAAGGATACTGCAAAATCACCATTCCCATCCCACTCTGGGGCCAGCCAGAGGTGGCATTTGCCGGTTCTCCAAATTGCTCAAAATTTCCGCTACCGGTTCTCCAGAACCTGTCAGAACCTGCTGGATTTCACCCCTGCTTTTAATGTAACTGGACTAGGGATGGGTTCTACTTACCTTTACTACCGGTTCAGAACGGGATCACATACGCACACAAGCTTTGCTCATGTGTGCGCCTTACTTCTGCGCATGCACAGATCACTGATGATGACATCCGGAGTGGTGGGCGGGGCCTCCCGCCAGTTTTACTACCGGTTCTTGCAAACCAGTCTGAACCGGGGGCAACCCACCACTGAACTGGACAATAGACAGATAAAAAAGGTGAGGAAGAGGGAAAAGGTAAAGTTAACTAGGGAACCTTCATGCTCAAACTTTAATTCTGGCTTTGCAATACTGTAGCCACTTGGTCTTGTGTGACCTTTCACACAAATGGAATTGAGGGTCTTTCTTTCCTAAGGATTCAAGTCAGGGCAGGTGTGACATTGACTATCAATGCCCAGATACTATCAAAAATCTTTTAAATGAGTGTTATCTCGGATTTTATCTTGGCCTTTATGAATAAAAAGCAACTGTTCCAGCTTTTTTTAACGTACTCTTCTAAGTATTCCCACTGCAAAAATCTTTGAGTTGGAATTGTACAACCTTGTTGATAAAATATATAAAAAAAGTCAAACAAGTTAAACATGGGAGAAATTGTAAGCAGAGGTAACCCTTGTAACATTTTTCAAAACAATAATATACTTTAATTTGAGAACTTTGAAAATGTCAAACACTCTGGTTTGACAAAGCAGCTTTCGACATGGCACCCTGCCATTCAGCAGTACTTCCCAAAGGCAGTAAATGTTTTTAGAGTTGAATGAAAGGACAAAAGGTTCCTATACTAAAGCGTAGTTTGAATTTTACATGCCTTAGAATCTTAAGCAAACGTGAGTAACCTTTGCTACTTCTGAAGCTTTAAAGCAGCCCATTGTGCTTCTTCCTTGTTTGCTACTGACATTTTGTTGGAAAACCGTTAAAAATAACATCCAAAAGTTTGTGGCGCAGAGAAAAAAAAATAAATTAAAAGTTTCCTGGATTATAGCATTTACAATTTATGGATATAAATTTCCAGTTCTTCATCTGGAGAGGAAGGGAAGGGAAGGGAAGGGAAGGGAAGGGAAGGGAAGGGAAGGGAAGGGAAGGGAAGGGAAGGGAAGGGAAGGGAAGGGAAGGAAAGGAAAGGAAAGGAAAGGAAGGAAGGAAAAGAAATGAAGGAAAAGGAAGGAAGGAAGGAAGATGTTTTGAATTAAATTTTATCTTGTTCTTCTTTGAAAATTCTGTCTTAGTATATGTACGTGTTTGTATTCAATATACACTTAAGACATTTACACATGCTGACTTGTATGTATTAGATTTGGGTATGTTGATATGAGAATACAAATATTTATCTCACGTTTAATTCAGTTAAATGTCCTGCAAAGAAAAATACAAGCTATACATCAAATCAAATTAATGAATCAAAAGGTAGAGAAGCACGGGAGATGCAAGGATTTCTCTAGGATGCTTTGCTACCTCTTAAGTGGATCATACATCTTGCGTTGACATCTCAGCTTTACTCTTCGAAAGTGCCATGCAAAGTTGAACACAGTATTTGGTGCAGCTTTCTTAGACTGGAGAGATACTATGGCTTGTTCTCTACTGCTTGTTCCATTTTACTGCTTCATTTGGTACATGATATAACTCTTTTGGTGGGAATTTATTTCCACCAAAAGTACATAGTATTATACAAATACAAACAAAGCTAGACTTAAGGACAGCCCTTTACTTTTTAATTTAATGAAACCATTATTAAAATTATAAACAATTAGATTGATTTATAACTTGAGATTTCTTCCAAAGAACACAGGAGGATTAATCTAAGATTACCCAATAATTGCTCATTAGGAATTTGATTTGGACTTTGTCCCTGTCCTGAGACAGTTGAATGACATTACTTTAGAGCCGAAGTTAGAGTGGTTAGAGTGCAGCACTATAGGCTATTTCAGCTGTTCCTAGCTGCAGTTCAGCAGATCGAATTTCACTGGCTCAAGGTTGATTCAGCCTTCCATCCTTCCAAGGTGGGTAAAATGAGGACCCAGTTTGTTGGGGAAAATATGCTGACTCTGTAAATCGCTTAGAGAGGGCTGTAAAAGCACAATGAAGTGGTATATAAGTCTAAGTGCTATTGTTATTTCTCATCAGAATTATCAACATGAGCATGGTAGAAGATGTCCTCTAAAACATCTGGAGGACAGCTAGATGACAGAGATTGCTATATGTTATAGAGCAGGGATGTCAAACTCAAGGCCCACAGGGTGCTTAGACCTGGCCTGCAGTATCACCCTGGAAACAGCAAAGGACCAGCACACAGTGCCCAGGGCCTGTTTTCCATAGCAAAGTTCTGCAGGAGGCCATCACAGCTGAAAACAGAGCCCAGGGGGCCACACAGGCTCCCCCCCCAGCAGCATTTTCACTGGCAGAGGGCTATCAAAGCAAACTAAAAACAAAACAAAAGTAGAAATGTTTCCCCTTTTGCATTTCAGCATGCAAGAAGGGACAGGAAAAGAGAAAGGGAAAGAGGAAAGACAAAAAAAGGAGGAAGGACAAAGAAAAAGAAAGAAAGATAGGAAGAGAACAAGGAAGGAAAAATAAGGAAAGGGGAAGGAAGAAGAAAGGAGAAGAGGGAAGGAAAAAATAAGAAAAGGAAGGAAGGAAGGAAGGAAGGAAGGAGGGAGGGAGGGAGGGAGGGAAGGAAGGAAGGAAGGAAGGAAGGAAGGAAGGAAGGAAGGAAGGAAAGAAAGAAGGAGATAATAATGAGAATGAGGGAGGGTCTGAGGGAAATCCTGCCTACAGCACTTGGCCACCATAGGTGCCCCCAACATGTCAAGCAGCCACACCCACCCCAGCCATGGCCATGCCCACCCCGGCCATGGCCATCACCACCTCCCGAAGGTCAAACACAACCCTGATGTAGCCCTCAATGAAATAGAGTTTGATACCCCTGTTATAGAGCATTAACAAGAGAACAAGACATATAATAGCTGTTTTTGATGTAGCAACTTCATACCTTCAGTAATGACTATTTACATCTTTTAAAAGGATCATACAATTTGTGATTCATAATCCCAACTCTTGTAATATGTTTTGGAAGGATACAGTATATGGGCATCAGCAATTGTGTCTTTTTTTTTACATTCTGAAGATAGACACTTCATGATCCATAATCTGCATATAAGCACTCTTTAAAGTGTATTTTAGATTATTTTTGCTATTGGAATCTGCGACACCCTCCTATTATTGGTTTAATTATTTATTACAAGATTAAATATTTGCATTTTGTTATTGATGCAGGGATCGAAAATGAAATTCAGATCCAGACTGAATAATTTACAGCGTTTGCATAGAAATAAATAAAAAGTAAAAGAATACACAGTCCCCAAAGTATGCATTTTGTTTTGTTTTTGTCTACTAATTAATTACTTAGTATAATTTAAATGATGTGACTAAGATATTAATGGGGTGCTATAAACTAAAACCAGTTCTCGGTGAACCTAGCATGTTTCTGGAAAACAACATTTATATCATGGGAATTTAGGGTATATTGACTTCGTTGAATTATTGCTGTAAAGCATGAATAATTTTTGAAAGGAAATATATAACTCATTGAATTAAAATAAAGTGCTTTGCTGTAATTGGATGTTAAAGAAACAACACAATACTTAATGATGGAGAGGCAAACGTGTGTTATAAAAGCTTTGCTTACATTATGGATGACTAAACAGAATAGCTTCTGGGACAACTAATAAGTATTTGACTATGTTAATTTATGCCACAGTTCTATAAACATTTATAGAGAATTCAGGGACAATTTGAGTCTACTTCAGAATAGAAAAAAAAATACTTTTGATTTAGAAGGACAATATTATGGTGAAATTGAGAAGGGTTTAGAAGAAATACTTGAGATACTCAATACAATTAATGTATTTCTTGTATATAAAGTATGTCCACTGGTCAATTTTTCCCATTTTTGTGTATTAGAGCTACTTGCTCTGATCTACAAACATCTGGATAACTGCTAGATGGAGCACCAGTATAAGCAAAAGTTATCTCTTTGTAGCCCAGACATGAGCGCCTAACTTATGCACACTCTACTCACATAAAACTGTGTAAACACATATCGATATTTAATCACTAGTCACATGCAGTGCTTACTTAGAACATCCAGTATTCACCCAGAAACAATATGTTAATAGTGCCGTCTGGTTGTTTCCAAAAATTTCACTAACAAACTGGAAAAAATCAGATTTTTAAAACCAAAATTCAAACCATTAAAATAAATGGGGCAGTACCATCTCATGAATTCAGTTACATTTCTCTATCTAAGATCTGACTTTTATTTTTCATTGAGACGTATGTTTATGGGGGAACACTTGTATTCCTATTTCCCCAACAATTAAGGATATATATATATATGCAATGGCTGACAGGCTAACATCATCCCCCACTGAAACAGCAAAATTATATACTGTAGGATTATATAATTGAAATGTATAAGAATTTCACTCAGTTTATCTTTAAAGAAACAAAAACAGTAATTAAATTGAGCAAAATCTTCATAAAGAGGATTAAAGGAATGTAAGATTAAAATAATTCAAATGAAATGGGTAATTCCGTGCATCCTCAACTTTCTTTTCCAAATACATTGATCCATTTATTGAGCTTAGTGTTCTGTAACCGTCAAAATGAACAAAAGTCAGTATATAAGTACTGTACAGTCTGTTCTTCACATTTATTTAATGCAGATCAATTTAGATTGTACTGACATTCACAAGCATTGAATTCTTCAAATCTTCCTAAGTGAAAATAGAAGATATAGTACTTGAAAAAGTCAGTGAATTATTTCCCAGTACATGTTGACTTTTGATGTGTTGTCTAATTTAGTAACAAGATTTTCAGTGGAAACTAAAATTGATGAGAATATTGACATTAAAAGATTCAGGAATGTTTCAATAGTGCATAAGCAGAAATGTCAAAAAATTACACTTGTATTCTGCCCAACTATCCGGACAGTTGACAATAATCAAACAAAACATTCCAATAATGTAAATAAAAGATGACAAACACAATGAAATGAGAAGTCTCAGTTTCCCTTTCCAGAGCTGTGGGGGAATAGCTCTTCTATCCTCACCATTCTATTTAGGATGAGATTATTTAAAAGTAGCATAGAATACTATGCTACATATATTGAGTGCTTAGATCAATATTTTACAATCCATATTCTTTCACATATGAAAAGAAAATTCTTTCACATATGAAAAGAAAAGAAAATACTGCATTGGTGGAATACTCCAGATCAAAGATAAGATTTCCTGCAGAGTTTTACCCATCCAGGGAAATAAATTACTCAGGAGATTAACTGCCTCAATGATGAAAAAGAGGTAAGCATCACTTTCATAGTAAGGATACAGAAACCCATATTATGCATGAACTTTTCCATTGATTAAATGCATATGAATGCATAGGATATGGATATGAATTTCATAACCAAAGGCCAAGGAGTTGATAGGTGATTACTCTCAAATAATGACTAAAGAACTGGATCTCATGCTTTATAGCAGGAATGTCCATATTCTATATTCTGGAAAAAAATTG
Source organism: Arizona elegans (assembly GCA_022577455.1). Lineage (NCBI taxonomy): Eukaryota > Metazoa > Chordata > Lepidosauria > Squamata > Colubridae > Arizona > Arizona elegans. The sequence goes on along the minus strand of JAKOOJ010000002.1, from coordinate 9,686,659 downwards.
TTCTTCAGACAATAGATTTAGCAACTACAACTGGATTTGATCAACATATCAGTAAATCTATATATAATAAAGCTTAGTGATACCTAGAAAATCTATGTGGTCAAATGTGGCCTACAGACAAATGTTAAGGATCTTTAATCTGCCACTATTTAAAGTGATTTATTTCCTGCACTAGATGCAACTGTGGAATCTTGATAAAAGTTGGTTTGATTGCTGAGGATGTTTTAAATTGGCAACCTCACTATTGACAAACAGTAGTAATTGGACAGTCTTGTTGAGAAATCAAATGGGATTGACATGGTGAAGATAAGACCAATTAATCAGCTTTCTTATGGAAGTTGATGTTTTCAAGAAGAGCCTGGCTAGCCATTTGGCTATAATGGTATAGGGTTACCTGTTTGACCAGGAAGTTGGACTAGAAAACCTCCAAGGTTTCCAACTTTTCCAACTTTATTATTCTATGTTCTACATTCTAATTTTTAAAATGTACAATAGATTGGAAGTTGCTATGCCACTTATACAAAAATGTTTGTAGAAATGAACATAAAGTGATAGAAGGGAAAATAGCAGATCTCTATTTTAACATGCATAATTAGATCTGAAGAAGCAAAAGCAAGACAAATCTACATATTTATAGGTCCAAAGCATAATCTCCATTCCACATATGCAAGTCAAGTGGATGGGTGGTTACATCCATCATAGGGTCAGGAAAATGTCTTTCACCATTCCCAAGAGACATAGATCAGTTGAGGGATGCAGAAAGATTGAAAGACACTCAGATTATGAGTTCAATTATAATTATGTCTTTGAGGAGCAAGATGGAAGAAGCACTAACATTACTCTTCCACTTCAGTTACCTCCCTCTGCCTATTAACTTTGGTAGGAATCATAACCTTGAGACCTCATAGAGTACACTGCATGGGTTCAATAAATGAAATTAGGTCCCATCTCTAATATTACACAACATATAAACAGCTTACTCTCAGTTCACAGTATAAGTGGCAATTTACCCCATGTTTAACCTTGTCTTTTGTAATCAGTTTCAGGAGATAATGATCAAGATCAAGGAAACAAAGTCTTAACTGTTGAGGCACAATATTGTGCACCCTTACAATGCAGGAAGACCTTGACTTATGATAATTATTGGGAACAGAATTTCTAGTTGCTAAGCAAGACAGATGTTAAGTGAGTTGCACTCAATTTTTTAACTTCTTTTGCCATGGTTGTTAAAGAAATCACTGCTCTTAAGCGAATCACCAGGTTGTTAACCAAAGGTGCTTTTTCAAGAGGCAACTGGACTTTCTTGAAAAAGCACCTTTGGGACAACCATGACCTGGATGACTGAGAATATCCATAGACACCAGGTTGTTAAGCAAATCTGACTTCCCTCCTTGACTTTGCTTGTCAGAAGCTGGCTGAGAAGATTGCAAATGGCAGTAACATGGCCCCAGGATGTTGTAACCAATGTAAATGCATGCTGTTTGCCAACCACTGAAATTCTGATTACATGGCCATGGGGATGCTGCAACAGTGAATATGAGGACTGGCTGTAAATCACTTTTTTCAATGCCTTTGTAATTTCAAATGGTTGTTAAATGAATGGTTGTAAGTCAAAGACTACCTGTATGGACTCACTTTCACTTAAACAGCCAAAAGATTAAGACACCCAATATCTCAATGATATTTTTCATTGCGTATAAAGTTGATATTGCATTATTTCAGATACAGTGCCACCAAGTCTCTGAGACAATTGCTTTTTTCAGTGTTACTTTGTAAGTTAATGGAGGAAATAAACATTGAATTGGAGATTCGGGGCTCATTAGGTAGCTATTGTTTTATTCTAATATATGGTTTCTCATTTGAATGATAAATCTCATTTTTATAAGTGAGATTCAGAAGCTGTAATTTTCAATCTATAAAATAATCACAATATAGAGAAAGAATGAAGATATCGATGTCAAGATTAATTCATTGTGTTGCTTAATGTAGCAATACCATATGCGTTGCTTTATCCGATTGTTGAACGCAGCTCAGAGTTGCTTTTTTGTGAAATGGGTGGCAATACAAATTTGATAGATTGCTGAGTAAATATTTCATGAAGAAAACTTGACTTTGATGGTTATGTAATCTGAGACTAGATCAAATAAACCAAAAGAAAAGACAAACCAACAAGCAGCAAACAAACAAACAAACACAAAACATTTATTCTGTGTTCTAACCATTATTTTACCATCCATTCTCACCATACCATTCATATGCTATTACAACATAGCTTCAAACACACCTCTTTTTTTTCATTCTTTCCCCCAGCCTTCTGGTCATAAAATTATCCGCATGAAATGCATTGTTCAACTCTGACCTTTTATTTACTCTTAATCATTTCCATTTCATGTAGCCTAAAGATCTTCCAGGGGGTGCATTTCTGAAAGATGTTGCATCTCTTGTCAGGTGGCTACAATCAGATTGCCTTCGGATGTTTGGAGTTAAATTTGCAGAGAAGCCCATAATGCATCTTGGATGCCTAAGAATCCTGAAGACATCAGCTGCCTGTCATGTCTTTTTCCTTCACAATATTCACTTGCCTTTATGTGTTTGAAAGTACTGACATGGAAAGGGCAGAGAAAACCATTCTTAAAAGTGACAGCCTGCTTCTCAAATGCTGAAACGCAGGAGATCCTCTGTCACAGAAAGTCTGGAGGAAGACTCAGTCGGTCAACCAAAACTGTCCTTCATGCACTGTGACCTGCATCTGTTTACTCAGAAATAAAGACTGCTGAAATCCAAGGGATTTATTTTTGTGTAACAGATAAGAGAATTGCAATGCAATAGCACTTAGGCTTATATACTGCTTTACTGTGCTTTACAGCCCTCTCTAAGCGGTTTACAGAGTCAGCATATTGCCCCCAAGAAGTTGAGTCCTCATTTTAGCCACTTTGGAAGGATGGAAGGATGAGTCAACCTTGAGCCTGGTAAAATTTGAACTGTCAAATTGCAGGCAACCAGCAGGCAGCAGAAGTAGCCTGCAGTACTGCACTCTAACCACTGCACCACCATGGTTCAATAATAGACTCAGTAATAGAAGAAAGTTCTGCTGTTGGTTTTTGAAATTAATGACATTGGTTTCTTTGCCATATGATCTCAACAAAATCTTCAATGTATTTCGCTTTTTAAAGGGGCTAGCTATATGAGGTCAACAAACCTACATTGATTGTAGCTGAAACTGTAACAGGTGGGGATCTGACAACTGGAACAACAACTTGAGAAACATCGGGACAAAATACAATCATTACTTTTTAATATGCCACAGTATCTGATTAGCTATCTGGATTGTATCTATGGAGATGTTCAGATGATGGCCAAACTGAACCTAAGTTATACAGTGAATTTCAGAGGTAAACTAATTGAAATGAAATGTTTGCTCATTGTCCTTTTTTTTTTTCATCCCAAAGAGATGAAGAATGTATACTCTTAATTTATAAAATGCATTCACACAACTGGTTCTTGATCTGCAAGATCACGGTGTCCTTCTTCTATTGTTTCCAACAAAATATTAGGAAGAAATTATGTAAAAAGGCTCAGTACTCTGACCAGCAGTTAAATTATTTCCCCGATCCGGAATGGAACAGGTCTAAATTTTATACTGTGGGAATAATTGGTAAAAGAAAGACCAAGTTTGAAAATGGGATGGATCCATCTGGAGTCTACAGAGAAAAATATTGCACAGAGAATCACAAAAATCACCACAAAACAAAATTGCTGTCCAATCTCTATTGGAGTGTAAATTGAATCCAAAATCCTACTGATTGTTCCTTTATTCCCACACCAGCTACAGCATTCTGCCATCCCTCTGCTTTAAAGTGTGCCCATGCACACAAATACACACAGATGTAACACCATAAAAAAGCAGAACCACAAAAATGCAACACATTATTTTCACACAGAGGAAAACAGAAACCTCCCTTAACTACTGTTGGTAAATGGGGCTGGAAAGAATTCCAGAAACCATGTCATCTCAACTGTTTCAGAAAGCCATCATAAATCAGACAGCCAAGTGTTGCGGAATATATATTCTTTCCTGTTGTGGAGGTTAATAAATCAATGAACCGTGAATCTTTATCTCTGTGAAATTCTACTTAAACAAATGAGCCTCTGAAGCAGTTAACAGTAAATGTTTTTATTTATATAATAAAAAACATAACAATATATATACAATTAATAAACAGCACTTAGTTACTATGATAAATTACACTGTCAGCTATCTATCTATCTATCTATCTATCTATCTATCTATCTATCTATCTATCTATCTATCTATCTATCTATCTATCCTCTCTAAGCTATGTTATCTATGACTATTCTTCCTCATAAAAAATATTATTATATACCACAGAACTGCTCTTCTAATGGACTTCCAAACTGCTCACAGTTATCTAACTGAGGATCCTAGAAGACTATACAATACTAGACAGAAGAGCAAACTGAAAAGTAAACTGAAGAGCCAGAGCCAGAGTAGGGTTTCTGTTAAGAATCTCCTTTTATACTGTTAACTGTGACAGTTAGGGGAGGGCCCAGGAGATTCAAACATATTAGCTGCCCTCTGATTGGCTTATGTATCTGTACATTCCAAAAGCCATTAAAAGGCACAGCTATAGAGAAATAATTTTTCTCAAACGTTTCCCCCATAATTCCAGCATTTTGAAAGGAAATGTGAGAAAAAAGAACCATTTTGTCTAAAAAATATAAATCTTTTTTCCCTTAAAAGGAACAAAATAAATAAGACACATTGGCACCGAGTGTGAATTCCTATGTTTATGTACACATACACAGGTACACAGTGTAGGTACACAGCAGTGGTGAAATCCAAATATTTTTACTACCAGATCTGTGGGCGTGGCTTGGTGTGCGTGGCAGGGGAAGGATACCACAAAATCTCTATTTCCACCCCACTCCAGGGGAAGGATATTGCAAAATCCCCATTCCCTCCCCACTCTGGGGCCAGCCAGAGGGGGTATTTGCCAGTTCTCTGAAGGACTCAAAATTTCCACTACCGGTTCTCCAGAACCTGTCAAAACCTCTGGATTTCACCTCTGGTACGCAGGTATTATTGATTAAGTGAAATTAATCTAAACTTCTGTCTCTATCTCTCTTTGTCTCTCTCACACACAAACTCACTCACTTGGATATTGCTTCTGAAAATGTCCAGATTGTAACTCACTTCAGCTCCGTTAATGTTTTTCAGAATCACTTTCTAAATGTCTATCCTCTCATCTCATCTGCAGGTAACTGCTCCAATTTTTCAGTAGATGTGTGAAAAAGGAATGACATTAGACTGCCTAGAAATATTATCAATGGCTGCATACTTGTAAGTAGCAGAAAAAGAGTTACACAAAATCAACAAAGATGATTCTGCTTATGAGAAAATAACCTGGTTGACCGTGAACATTTCTATTAATTTTGAATATCCACTCTCAACGCTGGAGTGATAACTGGCTGGTACAGGGACGGGATGCATAATTCTCATGCTTGTTCAAGCATTTATTGGTCATATATTTATTTATAATGTCTTATTTAGCATCTACATGAAGCCGCTGTATGAGATGATCCAACAGGTTTGGAATAAAGTATAAACAGTATACTTTATATAATAGCTGAGGGCAGTGGTGAAATCTATTTTTTTTTACTACCAGTTCTGTGGGTGTAGCTTGGTGGGCATGATGTGGCTTGGTGGGCGTGGCAAGGGAAGGATAGTGCAAAATCCCCATTCCCTAACCCCACTCCTGGGGGAAGGATACTGCAAAATCCACATTCCCACCTCACTCCAGGGGAAGGATACTGCAAAATCCACATTCCCACCCCACTCAGCCAGAGGTGGTATTTGCCTGTTCTCCAAACTTCTCAAAATTTCCGCTACCGGTTCTTCAGAACCTGTCAGAACCTGTTGGTGAAATGCTACCAGTTCGGACCAGTTCACCCAAACCAATAGTAAAAAATGCTACCAGTTTGGGCGATCCAGTAGTAAAAAAAAGCTTCCAGTTTGGGCAAACCGGTATTTCCAACAATCAGCTATGCGACAATCAATTGTGCCGCACGATTTATATTTGCTAGAAAGCAGGAAATCATGCTTTCTAGTGCATCTAAATCGTGTGGCACAGCTGTTTCCCCCTCCTCGCTGTTCTACTTACATTTGCAGACTCAGAAAAGGCTTCTTAGTCCTCCTTTTTCAGTGTTGCGTGATAGCGCCTGCAGTGCACATGAGGGTGAAGCGCACGTTTGACATGCACCATGCATGCGCGCATGAAGTGAACCGGTAGCAAAGCGAACCAGTAGCAGACTTCAGAGCATTTCACCCCTGTAACAGCTTTATACCTCCACTCTGGGCAGCCTGAGTGATGCTGTGGACATCATGCCCCAGTGCCTGGAGGCTTAGGAGATTGGATCAGAAGCAATGGGCTTCATTTCAACCCAAGCAAGATTGAGTGGCTTTGGGTACTTAGGCATTCTGGTGTCAAGTTTCCCTCCCACTTTTTGTCCTTGATGGGATGTTCCAGATGGATCCACTATGCAATCCAGAAGTCCTCTTGGAATCATGGCTGTGCTGTAAAAGCAGATGGTAGCTGTGTATAAGATGGCCTTTGCACACCCTCGTGTTGTGCACCCATTCCTGGACCAGGAAGGTTTGCTTAGTATTGCTCATGGCCTCATGAACTCCTATCTGGATTGCTGCCATGTGCTCCACATGAACTGCCCTTGAAAAGCAGTCAACTGTTGCAGAATTCAGCTGCATGGGTAGTAAAGAGAGTAGGGTACTTGATACATTGCATTGCATTGGTTCCAAATGAAATTCAAGGTGCTGGTCTTGCTCTTCATGGTTTGGAACTGGGAAACCTGAAGGACCATCTTCTCTCTGTTTCTATCAAATATAGTTTGGCAGGTTGGGCATGCTACAGGGTCCCATCAATCAAGGAATGCCAGCTAGTAGGGTATAGTTGTCATACCCTTTACGTTGTTGTGCTGTCCCTCTCAGACACATACACACGCAAAGAGGGTTAGGAGTGTTTATTAAGGCTTGTAAACCTGAGTTAATATTCCCCAGCAATTCTCTTTGCCAGCACCAGCCGACCCACAATGAGTGCAACAGGCTACTCAAAAGAAGTCAGCATTAATCCACAGCAGAAAGACAAGGCAAGTCGACTAGGCAAAGGCAAGTCCACTGGGCAAGTACAAATCCACAAGGCAAATCCACAAGGCAATTCCAGAGCTGAAGAGATATGATTTAAAGTTCAAGGCAAGAATCACCACTGCTGGAGTACACACAGCAAGAAAATGTTCATTGTTTCACTCCCCTTGCTGAGTGAAATAACTGCTTCCTAGTGCAGCCTATTAATTTTGCTGAGTCTGCCTCTTTGCATGTAGTCTGGCTGACCTTCGCTGTGCCTGCCTCCTCTCAGTTCTATGTGCTCTCAGATCAGGAGAAGAAGGCATCTCCACTGCTCAACTGCAGCTGTTTGCTCTCTGCACCCAAAACCTTTGGGCTTCCCAGGGTTAGATATGCCTCTTCTGTCTCTAGCTTAGCCGGCTGCTTGTCCGGTTGTTCCCCTGTGCTTGATTGCCCTCCACTCCTGGCTCATATCTCAGGGTTTATCTCATATCAATATCTCAGGGGTTGCCACAAAGAAGAGGGAGTCAAGCTATTCTCCAAAGCACCTGAAGGTAGAACAAGAAGCAATGGGTGGAAACTAATCAAGAAGAGAAGCAACTTAGAACTAAGGAGAAATTTCCTGACAGTTAGAACAAATAATCAGTGAAACAACTTGCCTCCAGAAGTTGTGAATGCTCCAACAATGGACATTTTTAAGAAGATGTTGGATAACCATTTTTCTGAAGTGGTGTAGGACTCCTGCCTTGGCAAGGGGTTGGACTAGAAGACCTCCAAGGTCCCTTCCAACTCTGTTATTCTATTCTATTCATAGCCTTTGGATGCATCTCCTTCTGAGGTTCCTGGGACCAGTTCATCCTACTCTGAACTAGTATCTGGAGACATGTCTGGGAAAGCATCCAGGGGAGTCATCACAGTTGTTCTTAGAATATTATCCCTTCAGAGATTAGGTTGGCCCCAGCCTAGTTGGCCTTTCATAAGACCTTGCAGACTTAATTAAATGCCCTAGCCTGGTTTTTCAAATGTATTCAGGTCTCCATTTCCTGGTTTTGTTAACATCTATTGATTATAATTTCCTTGGCTGCTGTATATATTCAATTCTCTGTCTATATTGTCTTTGTAATTTGATTTTCATTAATTTTATTATTGTTTGACACCCAGAATTGCTTGTTTGAGATGGATAGCTATATAAAATGAATAAATGGTAAACTCTTGTATTATCAAGTGCATAACTGAGATTATTAGTAATTTATAAGGGGCATATGAAAATCTTTATTGAAATTCTAAGCAACAGCTTCTACTTATTGTCTGTTCTGTTGATTTCCAATGCATTCCATTTATATTGACATACTTCCTACAGTTAATATTGTTAATTGCTGCATTAGGCATTAGCTGTGGATTTCTCAAAATTATATTTCTCAAATACAAGTACAATGCTAAGAATGTAAGAGTCATGTGCCATGGATTTTAATGGAAGAAAAATGATAAAGGTAAAAAGGTAAAAGTTCCCTGCGCACATATGTGCTAGTCATTCCCGACTCTAGGGGGCAGTGCTCATCTCTGCTTCAAAGCCAAAGAGCCAGCGCTGTCTGAAGACGTCTCCGGGGTCATGTGGCCGGCATGACTAAATGCCAAAGGCGCATGGAATGCTGTTACCTTCCCACCAAAGGTGGTCCCTATTTTTCTACTTGCAATTTTTACGTGCGTTCGGACTGCTAGGTTGGCAGAAGCTGGGACAAGTAACAGGAACTCACCCCGTTACACGGCACTAGGGATTCAAACCGCTGAACTGCCGACCTTTCGTCCCTAGAAAAAAGATGCAAACTGCCAAAGTGCATTACAGTGTTGCAGAGAAGGGCAACAGAGAAGGGATTCAGCTAGCATCTCTCATTCTTTGTCCTAAGATTTGCACAAAAATATTTTCTTTTTAATTTTAATTTTAATTTTTCTTACCATTTTTTTTATTGTATAAAATACCAAAAAAAGAAAGAAAGAAAGAAAGAAAATAGGAAATTAAGGGAAGGAAAGGGAATGGGAAAAGGGGGTGTGAAATACAAGGGGGAAGAGAAAAAGAAAGAAATGGGGGCATTGAATTCCAACTCTTCCTAGAACAGTATAAGATAAATACACTCCAACCTCAACTTTTTGCTTTTACACATTAATATATAACTAGCCATTTCTATAACACCAAATCTTTCTAATCAACAAAACTAAAGTCAGTTTCATTTTTTTTTCTTCACAAGCACAAATTCCAGAAGTGATATCCAAATAACATATTTTCCTCTTTAAATAAAGTATTCAATTTAACCATTCCTGCTTTATCTTCCTTGCTCTGGAAATAATATGTATTTTTATTTGCACCTAGTAATCTTTGTGAACTATCACCATTTTTATTTACAAAATTTATTGTATTCTTTCAAATTCTTTGGCCTTATTGACGGACCTTTTTTTCTTTCTTTCTTTAAAAAATCTTTTCATTTTTGTAAAAAAATCTTCAGAAAAACGATTTATAAAAGAAAACGTAGATTAAATGTAAATTAAAATCTAATCCATTTTTTGAAAGGCTACGTTTGACATTGATGCATTTTTAAAAGTCTGCTGCTATATATATATATATATATATATATATATATATATATATATATATATATATATATATATATATATATATATATATATACACACACATACATATACACACACACACCGCCCTTCTCCGGCTTACAATGCTTTAAGAAAGTTTGTTATGAAATGGGGTTGAGGGGTACCCCGGACCGTGAACCAGCTCATGAGCAAACACACTAGGACCGAAATAAATCTGACAGAGGTGTCTTGTGTAAAAATATAATTTACTTTAAAACATTTAAAAAGCACTATGTCTTTAAAAAAACACATTAGTAACAAAGTCTTATCTTGGTTATATGAAGCCAGGCTATCTCCCTAGATTCCTCTCCACAATACCAAAACAGTTCACAAGAGAAAAAAGCTAACATGACAATAAGCAGCTTCAGTGTCGATATATCATTAAGGTAGTAGAAGGGCGGCAGCATAAACTTCACAGCTAAAAAGTCACCTGAAGAAAAAACAATTTCAATCAGCAAACATAGCTTGAAGCTTGTGGGAGGAAGAATGTCCAGCAGCAGCAGTTCTGATGATGGCTTGCATGCTTCAAAACAGCAAAAGGCAAGCATCCGTAGGAGTATCTCTGCAACAGCATCTGGAGTCCTTATCTGTGTTCTCCTCCCTTCTGTAACGTTGCACTGAGCTCTGCATCCAACTTCCAGCAGGAGCTCTGCATCTAGGCCTAAATAGCGTTTAGGCCCGAGTAGCAAGCAAAAAGGTCCTTGCTTATATGGGGAGTTAACCTGCAATTAACTAGGGCACGGAAGGCTTGCAGGTAATTGCAAACAGGAGATGGCTTGATTGAAACCATACTGTTTGTGACTAATCAAGTAGCCACAGCAATCCTGAAAACACTGGTGACAAAGTTGCTTTTGGATTTCATATATTTGAGTAAGATGTGTGCAAATTATATATATATATATATAAAATTCCATTCAATGGTGAAATCCAAATTTTTTTACTACAGGTTTTGTGTACGTGGCTTGGTGGGGATGGTGTGGCTTGGTGGGTGTGGCTTGGTGGGCATGGCAGGGGAACGATACTGCAAAATCCCCATTCCCTCCCCACTCTTGGGGGAAAGATATTGAAAAATTTCCATTCCCACCCCACTCTGGGCCAGCCAGAGGTGGTATTTGCTGGTTTTCCAAACGGCTGAAAATTTCTGCTACCAGTTCTCCAGAACCTGTCAGAACCTGCTGGATTTCACCCCTGAATATATATATATATATATATATATATATATATATATATATATATATATATATATATATATATATATTCAGAAAGAGCATAATAAATTGTGCACTTTGGAGCAATATGTAAAATAAAAGCACATCGCTTTATGATTCTACAGTTGATTATGTCTTCAAATTGGGAAAGAATGTTGAGCGATAATATTAATGGCTGAAGCAAAAGCTGCACAGCAGCAGGGATTGCATTAATTCTGTTTCAGTTTCATTGCTTAATCCTAAACACCATTTTAAGCAGACTTTGGCAGCCTAGCCTACTACTTTATGTCTGGGTGTTATTCAACAGTAACAACACTCAGCTCTGGCTTCATCCAATAAGAAATGATTGTGAATCAGCAGTCTCTTTGCATGGCCATGCTAGCTGCCTCTTCCCTTTGCATAGCAGAACACATTCGATTACTGGGAATAATAGATAAGAAACACAGCTGTGTGCAAAGAGATTCATTATGGTTTAAATTGCCAAAGCTATGTAAAAGTAAACAGGGCCTAACCAGATGGCAGCAAAGGATCTAAACCAGCCATTAATTGCTTATGATAAATGTATATATTTACTAGCAAATGGAGCTTGCAATCCGTCAACTGAAATCCATAATTCCACATCACCCTGGAAACTGCTCTCAGAATCTCTGGATTAACCAGAGTTTTGTTTTGTTTGCAAATAAATGAATAATAAGACCCTTTCTTTTCAATCTACTTTTGGAATTTCCTCTGAGATAAATCCCAAAAAATAATATTCCATCCCATTTCTTTTGCGGCTGGCTTCATTTGGACTCTGCTACAATGCTGTTTTCAAATATAAATTTAATACTTTGAGTTTCCCATTCTTGGTTGGAATAGTATATTTTTCCAGGTCTTTGTTAGTAAGCGTACCTACCACCTGTAGAAAATTTACAGGAAGGAAGGAAGGAAGGAAGGGAGGGAGGGAGGGAGGAAGGAAGGATTTCACCATTTCACTGTTTTCAAAAACTGGTTTTATCAGACAGGAATGCATCCTGCTTTCACAACGGAATATATCTGCCACTGGGTGGCAGTATAAAGCCAATTCCAAGACTTTATACACCAGACATATTTTTTTCCTTTGTATGCTTACTCAGTATTGACTTCTCAAACCTATTTAAATGAGACATGGCACTTCATTTGAATGTTTAATTTAAAGAACGACAACAGAATTACTCTTCTTGATACAATTGTACTGTTTGGGCATGGTTAGTTTGCAAAAATGAGCTCATGTTTTTATTTACCTTTAATAAAGAATCAATGCTTAATAAAGTAATAAATGCACACACAGAGTCAGACTGATGCAAGCAATTTTGCTATCCAAATTGAAGTATCATTGTTTTAAAGAATGATATTGCTTTATATTAGTTGCAGCTTTGCTGAAACACATGACTAATTGTATTTCTATATTTATAGAACTCAATAGTTTTGCATGTTAGAAATCTGTGTTTTTAGACCGAAATCTACAGTTCACAGTGAAGTGAATGATATTTGCCAGTTCTCCAAACTACTCAAAATTTCCGCTACCGGTTCTCCGAACTACTCAAAGTTTCTGCTACCGATTCTCCAGAACCTGTTGGATTTCACCCCTGAATTGTGTGTATGTTGGGGATGAAGCATAAGGGAGAACATAAAGGGAATCCTCGATTTACCACCAGAATTGAGACTGGAATTTCCATCACTAAGGAAGATGGTCATTAAGTGAGTCACACCCAATTTACAATCTTTTTGCCAAGGTTGTTAAGTGAATCTGGCTTTCCTTATTGACTAGGCTTGTGGGAAGTCTGCTGGGTCACAAATGATCACAAAAGGCTATCACATGACCCCAGGACACCACAACCATTTCAAATACATGCTGCTGGTTACCAAGGAATAGAATAGAAAATAGAATAACAGAGTTGGAAGGGACCTTGGAGGTCTTCTGCTCAGGCAGGAGACCCTATACCATTTCAGACAAGTGGCTGTCCAATCTCTTCTTAAAAGCCTCCAATGATGGAGTACCCACAACTTCTCGCAAGTTGTTTTACTGATTAGGACATTTCTCCTCCATTCTATGTTGCTTCTCTCCTTTGATTAGTTTCCACCCATTGCTTCTTGTCCAGCCCTCTGGTGCTTTGGAGAATAGTTTGACTCCCTCTTCTTTGTGGCAACCCCTGAGATACTGGAACACTGCTATCATGTCTCCCCTAGTCCTTCTTTTCATTAAACTAGAGATACCCAGTTCCTGCAACCGTTCTTCATATGTTTTAACCTCCAGTCCCCTAATCATCTTTGTTGCTCTTCTCTGCACTCTTTCTAGTGTCTCAACATCTGTACCATTGCTGTACCATTAGCTGTTGAGAGACTTAAAAGTAGCAATCATTAAGCTCATATAGTACCCCTCAGACTTAGCTGCATACGGTCGGTACTCATCAAAATAATGACCTGCCCATGAAATTTGTAATTCTCAAGTTATCAAAAAGGATATAGGTAAGTCCTCGACTTACAACAGTTCATTTAGTGCCTGTTTGAAGTTACAATGGCACTGAAAAAGTGACTTATGACTGTTTTTCACATTTATGACCTTTGCACAATCCCCATGGTCATGTGAACAAAATTCGGACTCTTGCAACTGATTCATATTTATGACAGTGCAGTGTCCTGGGGGTCATGTGATCACCTTTTGTGAACCTCCGACAAGCAATGTCAATGGGAAAGTCAGATTCACTTAACAACTGTGTGACTAATTTAATGCCTGCACTGATTCACTTAACAACTGTGGCAAGAAAGGTTGTAAAATAGGGCAAAACTGTCTTAACAAATGTGCCACTTAAACAACAGAAATTTTAGCCTCAATTACAGACGTAATTCGAGGACTACCTGTACTGGCTAAATTGTGGGACTATGCCTTAGAATAATGTTAGAATTAGAATTAGTAGGTCCAAAATCGAATTTTAATTGGAAACTATTCTTGGATTACAGTCCTGTTCATGGAATTGTGCCAGATCAAAATTTGATTTTCAGAGCTCATATTTTAGCTTGATGTATAATTAATATATTGGCCGAATCTATTATTCACTGCTTATACTTTCTTCTGAATTATTTGAACAATGTTAACTAAGTATTTTCTAGCTTAAAGCTTTCCAGGGATATATGGATTTTGACTAGAAGTGAGATGATGAAATATCTCATAATACTATAAGCTTCCAATGATGAAATGGAAATATATTTGTTTTATGATAGTTGAAATTTGTTGCTTATCTGCCTGCATCTAGCTAGGTCTGATTTAATATGTAATAAAATAATAATTACAAAAATGGATACTGGAACAGCAGAATCATGTTAATAGCTATTTTTTTTTTTTTTAATCTTAAAGGTACTGTGTAAAGTACCGACCTTTATACAGGAGCCTTATTAGGAAGAACTAAGGAAGCTGATTTCAGCTGATTTCAAAGAAAAGGCTAATTATACTGTGTTTTAGAATATAGTGTATAGAGCCAGTTTGGTCTAGTGCCAAGAGTGTCAAATTTGCGTCATCACAGCGGCATCACATGACATATCATGACTTTCCCCCTCTTTGCTAAACCAGGTCTGGGCGTGGCCAGCGTGTGACACATTTGGCCGTCAGGCTGCAAGTTTGACAGCCCTCGTCTAGCAGCTAGAAAGAAGGAGACTGTGAATTCAAGTCCCACCTCAGCCATGAAAGTCAGCTCGGTGATTTTGGAACAATCTCTCTCTCTCTCTCTCTCTCTCTCTCTCTCTCTCTCTCTCTCTCTCTCTCTCTCTCTCTCTCTCTCTCTCTGTGCAATTCACCTCACAGAGTTGTTGTTACTGGGAAAATAGGAGGTTGAAGGTGTGTTGGATATGTTCTCAGCCTACAGTTTTTTGTGAATATAAAGGCAGGATAAAAATAAAATAAGTAATAAGTCTGAGTCTGTCATCTGCACCTCTATAACTGCCTGGTTTGGTTCTGCAACCCAACAAGACAGACACAGGCTTCAGAGGATAATTAAAACTGCAGAAAAAAACAATTACTACCAACCTGCCTTCCATTGAGGACCTGTATACTGCACGAGTCAAAAAGAGGGCTGTGAAAATATTTACAGACCCCCTCGCATCCTGGACATAAACTGTTTCAATTCCTACCCTCAAAACGATGCTATAGGACACTGCACACCAAAACAACTAGACACAAGGACAGTTTTTTCCCAAACGCCATCACTCTGCTAAACAAATAATTCCCTCAACACTGTCAAACTATTTACTAAGACTGCACTACTATTAATCTCGTCATTGTTCCTATCACCCATCTCCTCCCACTTATGACTGTATGATTGGAACCTTGTTGCTGGTATCCTTATGATTTATATTGACTGTTTCCTAATATGATTTGATTGCTTATTTGTTCCCTATAGTTATCATTAAGTGTTGTACCTTATGATTCTTGATGAATGTATCTTTTCTTTTATGTACACTGAGAGCATATGCACGAAGACAAGTTCCTTGTGTGTCCAATCACACTTGCCCAATAAAGAATTCTATTCTATTCTATTCTATTCTATTCTATTCTATTCTATTCTATTCTATTCTATTCTATTCTATTCTATTCTAGACTATTTTAGACTATTCTAGACTATTCTATATAATAAATAAATAAATATTCAGTTCCCAGTGGTATTTGTAATAAACTACAGTGATACCAAAATGATGATGTGCACCCATATTCACTTGACATATTCAGGTAAATAACTTCACAGCATACTTTTGTGCCCCTATATTGGTTGCAAGTACATAAATTATGGCATTTCCATAATGTCTTCATCATATGTATGGCATTTATTGCAATACTACAGTACCCCCAGCATTATGGATGTTCATGTAGTGAGAGCCATTTTGGTTTAGTGACTAAGGCATTAGGCTGAAATCCAGGAGACTGTGAGTTCTAGTCCCATCTTAGGTATGAAAGTCAGCTAAGTGACCTTAGGTCAGTCTTTCTCTCTCAGCCCAAACCAACGTCATAAGATTGTTATTGTAGAGAAAATAGAAGGAAATAACTGCCTATTATTTCTAAAATAATAAATGTCAGATAGAAATGTAATAAATAAATAAAATATGCTGATCTTCTGCTGTATTAACCTGGATCTAGTGAATTTATTTGACTTCAAGTGAAATTCACCACATTTTTAATCGACAGAATTAAAAACCATTTCATTCTGTGAATTAAAATTTTGGCTTTTCAGGAACTTTTGGCTAATTTTATAAAGGTGAGCAGAATTTCTTAGAAGAACATCATATATCCTTAAATAAATATTATTTCTTTCACTGTTTGGATGGTAAAAAATAAAAAGAGTTATAATAAATTATTGGTTTTTGAGGGTCTATAAAATATCTATAAAGTGTCCATTGAGTGTCTATAAGGTGTCTATTGTTACATACATTCATATTCAAGGACTTTAGACCTAAGATAGTTTTTCTGTTATACAAATCTAGTATTGTGTCTCCTACAGTAATAAATAAATACAGTGAATAAACTCAATAATTTTGTTGGTATTAGATTTGGGTAAGAATAAATATCCTAATTATTTGTAATGATTATATTTAAACTGTACATCAAATAGAACAAAAGCTTTCTAAATTTAAAGTATAAAGCAAATGCCACAATGACAGAATTTTGACACATGACCAGTTTTTATGGTGGTCACTAAGCAAACACTCTAGTCATTAAGTGAACAATGGTTTTCTAAATGCCAGTTTGGGGCAAAAAATATCATGACCACAGGATGCTGCAAATGGGCATAAATTCTTGCCAGTTGCCGAGTAGTTATGTGACCACAGGGGTGGTGGGTAGCTATTGGAAATTTGGAACCAGGTAGTATCACAGGGAGCTCCATTGTAAGTTTTAATGATCATCAAATGACTCTTCATAAGTTGAGGACTACCTGTAGATTCACTGGTTTGGACAGATAAAGCCTGGTTTGGACAGGTACAAGGCAGTTAAAATAGCAATAGATAAGATGAAATGAAATTGTCATCTCTTTTCTTCTGACACATTGAAATTCCACAATAAATGTCTATAGAGTCTACGATACGATCCTTTCAACAGTTATAAGAAGAAATAATTTGCATTGCTCAGGTGACCCTGATGATGCAGATAAACTTCCAGATGGCCTCAACAACTCTCTAAAACAGAGGTCTTCAAACTTGGCAGCTTTAAGACTTGTGGACTTCAACTCCCAGAATTCTCCAGCCAGCAATTGGCTGGAGAATTCTGCCAGTTGAAGTCCACAAGTCTTAAAGCAGCCAGGTTTGAGGACCCCTGCTTTAAAAGAATGCAAATGACCAGCTGTCTGCAGGCAGTATAAATCCTTCCATTCTCCACCATCCAGTAAGAGCTGAAGAAGCTTCTTGGGTGAGAAGCAAAATGTCTTCAAAGAAATCATTCGAACTTCAAACTGCAACCAATTTTGGTCATCATACTACAAAGAGATATTGAGACTTTGGAAAAAGTTCAGAGAAGAGCAACTAAGATGATCAAAGGCCTGGAGACTAAAACATATGAAGAACAGCTGCAGGATTTGGGTTTGACTAGTCTAAAGAAAAGAAGAATTAGGGGTGACATAATAGCAGTATTCCAGTATTTGAGGGGCTGCCACAAAGAAGAGGGGATCAGATTATTCTCCAAAGCACCTGAGGGCAGGACAAGAAACAATAGTTGGAAACTAATCAAAGAAAGAAGCAACCTAGAATTAAGGAGAAACTTTCTAACAGTGAGGAAAATTAACCATTGGAACAGCTGGCCTTCAAAAATTGTGGGAGCTCCATCACTGGATGTTTTTAAGAGACTAGACAGTCACTTATCTGAAATGGTATAGGGTCTCCTGCTTAAGCAGAGGGGTGGATTAGAAGACCTCCAAGGTCCCTTCCACCTCATTCTGTTCATGTTCAAAAACAAGTAAGTCCACTTGCCTCTTGAAAAAGCACCTTTGGGTCCACAGGAATGGTATTATGAATTCAAGATAAAACTCCAGGCAGCACTGCTAATGAATTTGGAGTTTGATGAATCATCAAAAGAGTATACTGTCAAGTCTATCATCTATATAGAGTTAATAATAATTTAATCCCATTAAGACCTATATAAATAAGGTTTATCAGCTTATACAATTTAGCTGACTAATGTTCCAGTCCGATGCACAATTTGTTTTGAGTGTTACTTTTTAGTAAACATGCTTCGGATTCATCTGACAATCACATAGCCCATAAGAAAATTAACTTGATTATTTTCTAAATCTAAAATTACAGCACTTACTTTAAAAAGAAAAGAAAACTTTAGTTCCGAATGTCATGACTTATTATTTTGCATCGCTGCTTTTTTCTTTTTCTTTTTTAAATCAGTTGTGTATCTAAATTGGCATTTATTTTGATGCTTGCATAGGAGAGCAGAAGATCCTGAGCAGCCCAGGAAAATTTGTCAAAGAGATAATGGGAGGAAGTGGATTTTCCGAATATTAAACTATATGTCAAAATCTGATCTTTCAAAAAGGTCAAGCTTACACCTTTTCAGAACTTAACACTCTCAGTATTCCCATTTAGAGTGAGGGGGAAAAAAAGAAGTGGAATTCAGCTTGTTTTAAAACCAGTAGGAATAATCAGTGGTGGTTCTCATCCAGTTCGGACCAGTTCTGTGGTGACCTGCGAGTGGGCCTGCCCCCTGCCTCCCCCCCACCCAGCACTATGCCGTCCCATTTAGCCACATTTTCTAAGCCATGTGCATGTGTGCAAGCTGCACATGAGAGCAAAGTGCATGCATGGAAGGCCGGGCGCATTTTCAGAAGGCATGTGTGAGTGAAACAAATGTGTGCATGTACGCTCACATTTTTGGTGTGCGGCAAACCGGTGGTAAACTAATGTGAAACCCACCTTTGGGAATAATGCACTGCACTTAGATTTAAGCAAAGCTACCTAAAGAAGGATGGATGGATGGATGGATGGATGGATGGATGGATGGATAGATGGATGGATGGATGCTTGGATTGATGCTTGGATGGATGCTTGGATGGATGGATGGAGCCTTCTGCAAACATATTCCCACAGCTTATTGTAAATAGATATGGGAAGACTTTCCATGCAGCTGTCTCATGTCAGTGGGATTTGAATAAGATTTCCTGGTTGAGCTTGACCTTCCTGAGAAGTATATTGTCTGTCTATCAATTTTTTATTTTAGAACTGCAGTACATAATCTCCCTGTAGTGATAAGCAGGTAACAACTCTGTACAAACATATCAGAAAATAAGTTTGCCGTCTCTGTTATATGATAGCAAACACATTTAATCCCCTCCTGATCTGCACAGCAGTGTAAGGCTAACAGCAGAAGAGAGGAGCAAATGACCTATAAGCAGTTATTTCTGTGAAGACACATTTGAACATTTGAGTGTTCAAACATTCACACAACATAGGGAATATATGCAAAGGCCATTCATTGAAGGCATGCGGTCTCCAGCTTTCCAGCTCAGCGAACCAGTGGAGACGGCGGTGGCAGTGGTGGTAGGGAGAGAGGATAGTTTCATGCATGTGCATGCACTGCTTTTACAAATGCAGCTTTACTCACTCACACGTATGTATGTATCCACCACTTTTGTGGCCTGGTTCTGAATGGACCACAGCCCAGCACTGGGTCACAGACCAGGGATTGTGGGAATCCATGATTTAAGGCTTTTTCAGCCATCACATCTTATTTATTGTCTTGGTCCACTGCTGCTCAAAACAAATCAGAATTTCTCCTTGATTTCACACATGTCTTTGGGTGAAAGAGACATAACTATAATTCACTTGTATAATTAATAGACAGGAGAGAGCTTTTCTCCTCAGAAAGCTTTGCAATTCCTTGTAGAAATATGGATGTATGTCAAGGTTTCTGTTCTATTTTATCATATTCATTTTTTCCCTACATGACTTACTGAAGATATAAATTCTTCAGTAAGTCATATAGGGGGGAATGGTTAATAGGGAAAATACAAAGCAAATGCGCAGGACTTGGGAATAACTAAGTGGTCTTGAAGAAATATCTTGAAGTAAACTCTTACTAACCTAGTAAATTAGAATGACTATCACAGTCTCAGGTTGTTGAAAATCAGTTCTTACTGGCATTCAAGACAAAAATATTTATGTGGTGTGCCCATATAATGTTCTTTGAATTTATCAAAGAACAAACTGGGGCAAATATATGAAGAAATCTTATTCTTAAACTAATTAGTTAAAAATTAGTTAAATGAGTAGTTATAAATGCACTGCGTATATTCTGCTCTTGTTTCTATCCAAGTGTCTTTTTCCTTCCTGGAGAAGAATCTGATGAGTATTGTTCTTTTGTATGGAATAAAAGTGCATCTGTTAACTCTCTCCAGCTTGTTGGTGGTTTCACTTAGAACATTTCCATAACAAATAGATCCCACTACTCAGCTAAAATGAAGAAATGCAATGAGCATCAAAGATGCTACAGAAATGGCAATGTGCATCAAAGTAATTAGCTGAAAGTAAGCTACCTGTGTCTGCTGGGTCATCATTTCAGAGATATTTCTTTACCTAAACAGAGAAAAAAGAATGACTACAGGTGGGCAAAATAGGAGTTGGACCTCCGATTTCCTGCCAGCTTCCCCAGTGAGTTTCATTGTGGGAAACCAGCAGGAAATATCAAAAATATTCCTTCCTTCCTTCTTTCCTCCCTCCTATTCCTTCTGGCACCCCTTTCCTTAGATTGTGGTAAGCTTCCAGGGAGAAATTCAGTTGAAGCCAGCAGAATGTTATAGGTCCAAGGCCAGCAGATAGTTGGGTGGTTGCTGCTGGTTGGGGAAGGAAGTGACGGGAACTGAAAATGAAAAATTGTACATGGGAGTGTATGAGAGGTGCTGCACAGGTTGGGGAGGGTTGTGTGGATGTTCCACGAGGGTTAGTGAAAAGCATGGATCAAGAAGTGTGCATTGGGCTATGCAAGAGGTGCCACAGGAAAGGTACTGGGGGATGGTCAGAAAGAATTATATAATCATTACCAATCACCTTTATATCAATTTATGCCAAGATACACCAGTTCTATAAGTTGGCTTGGCAAGTCTTTTCTCTTTTCTTTTTTCTTCTCTTTTCTTTCAGTCTCTCTCTCACACCCTTTTCCTTCCTTCCTTCCTTCCTTCCTTCCTTCCTTCCTTCCTTCCTTCCTTCCTTCCTTCCTCTTACTCTTTCTTTCTTTTTCTCTCTTTCTTTTATTCTTTATTCTTTTTTCTTCCTTCCTTTCTTTCTTCAATGGCAAGCCACTTATTATTTTTTCCGAGAGATATGTAGAGAATATGTAAGACATTCCCCCCCCACCACCACTGATATTTCTCTTTGTACATAGGTTGTAACATTTGTGCCTCATGAATCTAGGGCTAGTGCTTTGTTATCTTTATCTTCTTAATTAGCACCAGCACATTGGGAGATATAATTCTTTATTTAAAAAAAAAAGAAAAGAAAAAGGTTGTACTTCAGTCCAGCTACAAGCATGATGAATGAAAGAAACAAGTATCAGTATCTCTAGTATTTCAAATAGCAACAAAAAGGGGAGTGTAGGGTTAGAATCAGTTATAGAAAACTGAAATGATGCTTTTAGAGAAGGATGAAAGAAAATTTGGAGTGATCAATGCACAGGGGGAAAAAGAACTTTTAATAAATCTTTTCAGAGACCGAATGTATTTTTGCCACATACAACATAGAAAGAGTGAAAAGAATTGGAATCTGGAAAATCAAACCTTTGCCAAAATCATAATTAATAGTCTCTTAACTGAAATAGTTCAGAGATTTATTTAATTCATCCTTACCTAGCTCATCCTAACACCCAGCAAGATTTCCTAGATGAAAAGGATTTCTTGGTTGACTTTTGCTCACTTTCTGATCTTAGCGACCATGGAAAGTTACGTTGACTCAAGAAATGAACAACTAAGATCAGGAATCCAAAAAGGCTAGTTGCTCCCCATTTTTAACCCAAGGTTGTGCTATGTTGAAGATCTGTGATTTTATTTAGAATTTTTGAACATCAGTGTTCAATGATGAAACCAGATGGAAACGAAATGGGATTTATCCTTTCCACAGAGGGAAGAAATGTAGGAAATTATAGTCTCAAGTTTCTCAAGAACATTTATCTTTAGAAGTTCCCTTTCAGGTGGATTTATGTATCTGTTTTGGATTTTCCTATTGAAAAATAACTTGTCCTCTAAGTGCATCTAAGTTCTGTCTTCCTAGCCTAAATCTTCTATTTATCGAATAAAAATGATTGTTTTCCTTTTCCCTACAGCTGAATGTCATTGTACAAATATCTCTCTGGTTTTGGAAATTTCGTTTGTGGAAATCCTGATCTCAGATTATCATTCTGCCTCTGGGTAATGTAGAACAAATGTCTGGTTAGAAGCGGCTACATTCCAAGTTGACTTTTCTTTTTCTCTTTTAAAGAGCAAGAAGAAAGTATTGTCCCTGTTAGTCACAATTAAAAATTCATGTGAAAAGACATGGAGGAAACTGTAGTTTGAAAAATGAAAAATGTGTAACTGATTCTCTGCCAAACTTTTATAAAGCTCTGCATCAAGCTGTGTATTTTACTTTTGTCTGACAAGACATAGTCCCTTTGATATTTCTATTTGAAACAGTAGGCATAATTATGTTATATTATAAACATATGTTATATTATTCAGTGTGCTCATAATTGGACTCACACACATCCTTTTTCTTTTTAAACAACAAACTATATCAATTGATAGGCTTAAGCTGTGCAACAGGAATTTAGATTTAACACTGCTTCCAAAATTTTCCATGCTCAGGTTTTACTCAAAACCGTGCCATATATGCCTAAATAAATGTTTGTTAATAAATCAGAATCCCTTAGGTGAGAAACAGGATAGAAATTTGCTATCATCAAATTCTGAAAGAGGACAATTCCAACAATCCCTCATCTTTATATGCAGCATACTTGTTTCACAATCTGCTAGTAAAATGTATTTTGGTAAGATATGTGGAGAACTTAGCAGAAGTTAGGTTATTTCAAAGCCATCAAAATATATAAAAGGATTAGTGAAGATTCTGTGTAAATCACACTGTGGGTCAAGTAGACTGATTTCAAACCATGCCGCAAGGAGAATCTTCTCATCTTCAAAGGAATACAAGTCAAAAGTCCTTGTGTTAGGAGCTTCTATTCTACCTCAGTCTGCAACTAAAGAAATATTCTGATTGTTTCAGGAAGAAACTTTCTAAACTCATCATTAAACAGACCAAAGTCAAATGAAGCAGGGCCAAGCTCCAGCCTCTTTGAGACTTTACATATTCTAAGCAACATGGAAACAATGCTACTATCTGTCAATAGGAGCCATCCAAAATGTATGTGACCCAGAAGATAAATAGTCCATTTAATTCACCCTGCCCCATTTGTCTACAGTGGCATAGAGAAGATAAATTTTGTCTTAAATGTTTTTCTTTTAAAACATCTAGCATATTGAAAAACCTGTATTATATCTTCCATTATGGAGCACATATCTAAAACAACTGGTTCATGTATGGCTTGTAAAAAAGAAGACCAGGGGAAGGAATAGCAGTGGTCTGCTATGATCTATAAACCCATTCTGTGTTGAAGGTGAGGGGGAAATAATGTGCAATGACCTGCAATATTTTTAAAGGTAATTCAAACTGACTTTTACTGGAAATCTCCTGATCGTGAAGAAGTGGAACAGTCTGAGTTGGAGGTTTCAAACAGAGTCTAGACGATCAGCTGTTGGAGATGGGTTAGTATAGGGAATAATTTTGCATAGGACATGAGGTGAATTGGGTAATGTAATATACTTTACTAATCATACATTATACGTTTCTGTGTTTTATTGAAATGTTTATGCATGCCAACAAACCAATCAAACCAATCTATTTGGAAATATATATGATTTTGGATGGATCAATTACAGTCAATTACACTTAATTACAGTGGAAATGGAGACACAGTTAGAAGACCTGAAGGGCCTTCTTAGTTCATACAGCACTCCAACTATGAATTAGGTGTGATACTAGAGATACTGAATCCAAGATTCCTCCGTTTCTTCAAGAAGGCTCAAAATTTGACCCTACAGCAATTCAGGCAAGTGTGACTAATTATTCCCATTTGTTTCAATGGGTATAGGAGAAGACAGAAAAGAAAAGTTATCCCAGGAGAACCAGATAGGAACCAAATCTAGATGAGCTAATTCTATTTTATCATAAGACTACATTAATAGGATCTTGCAGGTCAGACTTCCCACTAGTACTTTTAACTGCCTTATCAATTAGGGCAGATACTTCCTAAGTTTATTTGTCCATTAAGCCTTTGGAGGGTCCTCTTTCTTTTGTCTGTTTCCTAGACAGCATATCTTCCCCTTGTTCCCAAGATCATTGGTACATATCATTACATTGTGGGAAGCCACTCCCCCTTCCTAGAAGAATGAAATATTTTGAGGAATATTTTTTTAAAAAACAGGATAAAATATTTATCCTAAAAGAAAAATAAAAAGTATTAAGGAAGATGGAAACTCAGAGCCCCAGCTCCCTGTCCCCAAGCTGATACTGAGCTGGGGCAGCTTTTAGAAATGCAGATCTGGCAATCAATTACTTCCTGAAGCAAAGTCTGAACAAAGGCAGAGTGATAGGATTAGCCCTCACTCAAGATCCAAACCAGGACAAAGCCATTAAGCCATAATAGGAAATTGTCCAACATCCTTTTAGAATACAAGCCTCTTCATTGCATCATCTCAGCAGTCCAAACTTCAACCAAACCTGGGAGCTAAGACAACCCATAGAGCCAGCTATGATCCCTACATAACCCTTACAACAGCCAACAGAATACATGTTCTTGCACAGGAACTGGAAACTCAAGTGCAAAGCTCAGATAAGGTATATAAAAAATCCCACCTCAACTCCATGTGGTCAGCTGCCCAGAATCACATGTGCTTGGTGGTTCTGTTTCATCAGTAAATGGACCCTCTTTCCAATCAGCCTCTATTTTTTTTTTATTAGTCATATTTCTATGCCGCCCACTCTCCGAGGACTCTGGACGGCTTACACCAAAGACAGTATACTAAATAGCATATTGCCACCTAACAATCTGTGTCAATCTGTGACCTGACCTGACCTGACTATAATTGACCCCCGGTTTCCGGCTATGTCATCAGTCCCAGTCACATTTACAATGCCTTGCTGTGAGGAGAGGCTTAAGCCTGGGTGTGGTCACCGAGGGAGTCACCTCGCTGTTATTGCCACTGAATTAGACCTGTCGATACCAGCCACCGTGAGAGGGTGGCTTGGTCATTGTTTTTCAGGGCATCGGCTTGAGACTCCTCTCCACTGCCGTGAGAGGACAGTGGAGCTCCGGTTCTGATCCGCGCCAAAATGGTGAACTGTCTCTCCTGGACTTTTAAATGTACCATCATTGAATCCTTAGCCTGATTCCATTTCCACAGGCGGACTTGTAGGAATGTATTCACCGGCTGAGCTCTTTGCCTTGCGAGACTCCCCCCTCTCGCAAGCCTGGCCTTCCACGTTATCGAAGGCCTACCTCGATGAAGGGCTTTGGAACCCAGAGAGGTGGCATGTCGCGAAGAGGGGGTTGAGGGTTTTTTTATATAAAGTTTTAACAAATGTCTTAAGGGGTTCCAGGGGGGGGAGGGTTGGATCAGAAGTAAGGCCGTGGGTATGGGGGATAACCCACTAAGGGGAGGGCCAGGTATGGCTGTGGAGAACGGCACAGGGGTGGGGGGCCCAGGGTCAAGAGGGGGGATAAAGCTCATCCAGATAAGGTTTTTACCATCAGTACTGTGGGTGGGAGGGGTAGATATGGCGGGAGCAGGGGGCCATATCATGTTAGGGGAGCACGCGCCCGCTGTCTTCGAGCGGTGGCGCGCTCTGGCCCCCAAAGCTCCACTCGTTCTCCAGGTGGCACAGATCCTCAGGGCCCTGGCCTCCGTCTGATGTTATGCAATGCCAGGTCTGTAGTAAATAAAGCCCCCCTCATTTGTGATCTTGTTCAGGAGGGGGGAGCGGACCTGGCAGGTATTATGGAAACCTGGTTGGGCCAAGAGGGGGGGGTCCCTCTCGTTGAAATGTGCCCACCAGGTTTCCGCGCATTCCATCAGCCGAGGTTGCAGGGTAGGGGCGGGGGGGGTAGCGGTTATTATTAACGAAGGTCTGAGACCGAGGGAGGCCACTGTTCCTCAGACGGCCGGCTGTGAATCCCTCCTTGTGAAATGGGGTCACGGGGTTCAGATGGGTTTGCTGATAACATACCTGGCTCCCTGCCATGTGGCAGCAGCCCTGCCCGAGCTACTCAGCGTCATCGCCACGGTGGCGGTTGAGACCCCTAGGCTTATGGTCATGGAGGATTTCAACTTACCGTCCGTTGGTGAGGCATCTGAGGTGGCTCGGGAGTTCATGGCTTCCATGACAGCCATGGACCTGACCCAGTTAATTCATGGCCCTACCCACACGGGGGGAAACACGCTGGATCTGGTTTTTGTCTCTGGACAGTGGTTGAGTGATCTCGAGATAGGGGATATAGTCACCAAGCCCTTGTCATGGTCTGATCACTCTCTCCTTCATCTTGACCTTCGAACCGCTACACCCCGCCGCAGGGAGGCGAAGCCGGTAAGATGGTTCCGCCCCAGGTGCCTGATGGAACCTGATAGGTTCCAGATGGAGCTTGGGCCATTCCCTGAGGATCTGGCACACGCCTCGACTGGAGACCTAGTGGCCGCCTGGGATAGGGCGGCCGCTGGAGCTCTGGATTGGGTCATGCCTTTGCGGCCTCTGACCCGGCGCCGATCTCATTTAGCTCCTTGGTTCACTGAGGAGCTGAGGGAGTTGAAGCGCCGGAAAAGATGCCTAGAGAGTAGTTGGAGGGCCAGTCTTTCTGAATCTGACCGGACACTGGTAAGATCTCATATTAGGAATTACCTAGTGGCGATAAAAGCAGCGAAATGTAGCTATTTTGCTGCTCTTATTGCATCATCAGATAATCGCCCGGCTGCCCTGTTTAGGGTGACCCGCTCCCTGCTCCACCAGGAAGCGTGGGAGGACCCCTTGGAGGGTAGAGCTGAGGATTTTGTTCAATATCTGTATGACAAAATCACTCAGATTCGGGAAGATCTGGACTCCGACTGGGTAGTCTCAGGGGGAGGGACTGGGGCAGGTCTTGAGAATGTTATCTGGGATGAGTTTGATCCTGTGACCCCTGTGGACGTGGACAGGATTCTGGGTAGACTGAACGCGACCTCTTGTTTATTGGACCCGTGTCCCTCCTGGTTAGTGCTGGCTTCTCGGGAGGTGACACGAGGCTGGTTCCAGGGGATTATAAATGCTTCGTTGGGTGAGGGTGTCTTTCCTGCTGCCTTGAAAGAGGCGGTGGTGAGGCCTATCCTCAAGAAGCCTTCCCTGGACCTGGCAATGTTGGTAAATTATTGTCCGGTCTCCAACCTTCATTTTGTGGCGAAGGTTGTTGAGAGTGTGGTCGCGCAACAGCTCTCCCAGTACCTGGATGAAACGAGGTATCTGGATCTGTTCCAGTCGGGCTTCAGGCCCGGGTACAGCATGGAAACGGCATTGGTCGCATTGGTTGATGATCTCTGGAGGGCTTGGGACAGGGGGTGCTCCTCTGTCCTGGTCCTGTTAGATCTCTCAGCGGCTTTTGATACCATCGACCATGGTATCATGCTGCACCGGTTGGAAGAGTTAGGGGTGGGAGGCACCGTGTTGCGGTGGTTCTCCTCCTTTCTCTCTGACCGGTTGCAGTCTGTGTTGACAGGGGGACAGAGGTCGACCCCGAGGCCCCTCATATGTGGGGTGCCGCAAGGGTCGGTCCTCTCGCCTTTCCTGTTCAACATTTATGTGAAGCCACTGGGCGAGATCATCCGTGGTTTCGGGGTGGAGTACCATCAGTACGCTGACGACACCCAGCTGTACATCTCCATCCCGGATCACCCCAACGATGCCCTTGAAGTGATGTCCTGGTGCCTGGAGGCCGTATGGATCTGGATGGGGAGGAACAGGCTCAGGCTCAACCCATCAAAGACCGAGTGGCTGTGGTTTCTGATGTCCCAATATAGTCAGTTGACGCCATCACTGACTATTGGGGGCGAATCATTGGCCCCCACGGAGAGGGCTCGCAACTTGGGCATCCTCCTGGATTCACGGCTGTCTTTAGAAGAGCACTTGACGGCCGTGACCGGGAGGATTTTTATCAGGTTCGCCTGATTCGCCAGTTGCGTCCCTTTCTGGATTGGGACTCATTACGCACGGTCACTCACACCCTCGTCACCTCCCCCTGGACTATTGTAATGCTCTCTACATGGGGCTCCCCTTGAGGAGCACCCAGAGGCTCCAATTGGCACAGAGTGCAGCCGCACGGGTGGTAGTAGGAGCGACATGGCGCTCCCATGTAACACCTCTCCTGCGTGAGCTGCA
This sequence comes from Arizona elegans, assembly GCA_022577455.1. Lineage (NCBI taxonomy): Eukaryota > Metazoa > Chordata > Lepidosauria > Squamata > Colubridae > Arizona > Arizona elegans. The sequence goes on along the minus strand of JAKOOJ010000002.1, from coordinate 9,658,174 downwards.
CTGGCTCCCGGTGGTCTTCCGGGTGCGCTTCAAGGTTTTGGTTACCACCTTTAAAGCGCTCCATGGCTTAGGACCTGGTTATTTACGGGACCGCCTACTACCACCAATAGCCTCCCACCGGCCAGTACGCTCTCATAGAGAGGGACTCCTCCGGGTGCCGTCAGCCAAACAGTGTCGACTGGCGGCCCCTAGGGGGAGAGCCTTCTCTGTGGGGGCACCTACCATCTGGAATGAGCTCCCCCCGGAGATACGGAGGATCCCGGATCTGCGCTCCTTCCGCCGTGCTGTGAAGACCTTTTTATTCAATCAGGCGGGCTTGGCCTAATCTCTTCCCTTTTTAAATATGTAAAATTTAATCTGTTTTTAAATTATTGGGGTGTTTTAATCTGTCTGGGCGAAAATGATTTAATCTGATTTTATTTGGTTTTTTAAATTTTTTGTATTTATGTATTTTATTGTTGGCTGTTCACCGCCCTGATTCCTTCGGGAGTAGGGCGATATACAAATCAAATAAACCATAAACCATAAACCAAACCATTTTACCCACCTCAGAAGGATGGAAGGCTGAGTCAACCTTGAGCCGGTGAGATTTCATCCGCTGATCTGCTGAACTAGCAGTCAACTGAAGTAGCTGCAGTACTGCACTCTAACCACTGCGCCACCTCAGCTCTAGACTCCATTTTGTCTCCAGTGCCTTTCTCCCAGCTTGGACCTGGACCTGGATATTCCTTTCAACAACATCATGATCTGGTTCAACAACTTATTGATCTTATTGCCATGATAAAGCATAGTTTTAGAGTGATGAATGACCCACTAGTTAGCTCATATATACCGATGCAAAACTATTGCATTTAGCTCCGCTAATTTCCCATTGAAATTAATGAGAAGGCTGGGGTTTTCTTGATTTAAATTAACTGAATTCAACTAACTGAGTCTATGTCCTCAAATCTCAGAGATTTGAAAGATTATAATAAAATAGGGAATCAGTATTTTAATCCTTTGATCCCTCTTGTTGGTGGAATCCACTTGTAACTTCCTTGTTCCCAACTACACATGCAAGCAGAATATAAGTTTCTTCTGTATTCCAGCCTTTAGATATTCCTTGTCGGCGTTCCAAATTAGGCTCTCTTCCAGCGCTGACATAGAAAGAACAGTAGCTTGAATTATTGCTGAGATGAACTTTTACCTAGTCTTTGTATGTTACAGATAGGGTTTCCTGGGAGACGAGGAGGGGGCACATTCCTGTGAAAAGAATGTGCTGGGATGTAGAGATGGATTTCCATGATGGCCAATGAGACATTGGGGTTGGAGTGCGGAAGAGGAGGGGGTTGGAAGGAGGGGCCAGTTTGGCTGCAAAATGAATCAGAAATGTCGGACTCTGCTATTCTTAAAATAAAAGTGATTCATTAGAGAGCTTGCACTTGAGAATGAAGTTTTTTTCGAGATAGCACTGAAACCTGACATTCCTACTGGTATAAGGCTCCATAACTTTTCACTTTATTTGCTTCATTGAAGGGGTTTTGCGAAAGAAATTGGAAGCAAGAGCATGATTAGGAAGAGTTTCTGTTCTCTACCTGTGCATCCACCCCTTCATAAAAGGCTCAAGTCTTTATTAACCTGCACAATTTTGAAAGTATTGTTTTCTATCTTAGCTTTCTCTTTCATCCTGAAGTATAATTACAAGGTATAACATGGACGCTAGGAAGGAGCTGAAGTGGAAATGGTCTCAGGAGGCTTCCAGTCAAATCAAGCTCAAGTCTTGATAGAGAACAGGTTGTCCCCAGGGAATGGTCAAAAAAAGTCAAGATGGTGGCTAACTTTATGTGTGACACACATAAAAAAAAAAACATGCAAAATTTGTGGCCATTATCTTGATAGTTTTTAATTTTCCCTGCAGACAACTCTACTGAGACAATCCTGAGGTCACGTCTGCATAGCTTTATTTACAGAAATATGAAAAGTATGTGATACTGCCGTCTTCTTAAGATTTTTTTTTTTTTGTTCAACTTTTCTGTCTAGCCTGCAGACTTAATGTTTTCTGGAGGAGCTCAGTCCAAATGCTAAGCAGTCCTGGCTCTGTTTAGCTTCAGCCAGGTCAAATTTCTTCAATTACGTATTAAATCTCTTCATAATTCTGCCTTGTGGAACACCACACAATGCACAGATGACAAAGGTTTGGACCTGGTAAACTAGTTTATCAAACTGCTTTGAAACAGGTTGCATTAAAAATGTGATTGTCACAAAGTATTCAAGCATTAGAAGTGGAGTCCTTAAAACCCTTCCTATCTTTAAAGGCATGTTCGGAGCATTTTATTAGCACAAGAAAAAGAAATATGCACTGACACTCACCAGAAAGAAATACTCTCCAGAGATCACTTTCAGAATAATGTCAATTCAGAAATAAAATTTACTAGGAACCACACAATCTCAGCAAGCGTCCCCTTTTCTCTTTAAACAAGGATTTTGTAACATTTTTTAAAAAAACAATTCCCTTCTATTGAGTACCTGAATATATGAATATCTGAGTTTCTTCAACATGATGCAAAAACAAAGCACTTAATTTAAAAGACAATAAACTATTTCTATGCTTCTTTATAGTAAGTAAACCATGTTGTTTTCCCCCTTCTGCCTTCCTGCTATTGATTTCAGCGTGAAATGTTTTGCATGCAGCTTTGTAATTGTCTATCTTTTCACATTCCATCTTGAGAAGCATTTTTATCCACCGCTCCCTCGGGGGCATCCCTGTAGATTTCATGAAAAGAAGCCAGTTGATTTTAACGGGAAAGCCAACCTTTTCAAACAAGTTTAAAAATAGAAATATATTTTAGATTCTGTCCCAAACAATACACATGCACATTTGTTATCTGCAGTCATTTTTATAGCATTCAACAACTTCTTGACCGTTACTTGTAAATGTAGTAAAAGGGAAAGTAAAATGACAACATCAAAAAAATCTTTAGAAAGCTGTCAAGGACCAATCACCTAGCAAGGCTGATGCTTGGTGCTCGTTCCCTATTTCCTCTTGCTTTGGGTTAAAGGAGACCTAAAAATGTGAATAAGTATGAGTCAAAAAGACATTTCTTCTACAATGCCTTTACATTTGAATTAAGGAAGCCCTCACTTTGAAATTCAGACTGAATAAAATCCTTGACTATGCCTCGTACTGTATTCCTATCTCTATAAAAGTCACTAACACATGGAAAGTCTTCTGCATAGCAACAGCAATAGCACTTAGATTTATCTACCACTTCACACTGCTTTACAGCCCTCTCTAAGTGGTTTACAGGGTCAGCATATTGCCCCCAACAATCTGGGGCCTCATTTTACCTGATGTGGTCCACCAGCAGCCCGTGGAGCTAGCAGCGGAGTCAGACAGTGAGGAGGCTGGGGAGGACCATGGGCCAGTCCTGGAGTCAGGGGAAGGCCTGGATGAGGGCTCTGCATCGGAGGCAGAGATGGGGCCAGGGCCATCTGGGAGTGATGCGTGGACTCTGGAGCCTCCGGAGGTGGACAGCAGAGAGGCAGAGGAACAGGAGGAGTCTGTTTCTAGTGCACGCGAAGAGCTGCCAGAAGGCAAGAACAGCTAAAGCAAAAAGGACAACTCGGGAGTAAGGCCAGGAGATGACTGGCTCCTCCCATAAGGCTTAAAAGAGCAGCAAAGGCTCTTGGGCTTTTTGTAGGAAAGCAAAATTGCTACATTTGTTTCTAGTCAGTCTCTTGTTTCTGAACTTCGTGGGATTTTATTATTTTATTTTATTTTATTTTATTTTATTTTATTTTATTTTATTTTATTTTATTTTATTTTATTTTATTTTATTTTATTTTATTTTATTTTTTATATGCCGCCCTTCTCCGGAGACTCAGGGCGGCTTACAATGCGTTAAGCAATAGCCTTCATACTTTGGTATATTTTATACAAAGTCAACTTACTGCCCCCACAAACCGGGTCCTCATTTTACCCACCTTAGAAAGGATGGAAGGCTGAGTCGACCTTGAGCCTGGTGAGAATTGAACTCGCAGTAATTGCAGGCAGCTGGATGTTAAATGCTGCCTTAATAGGAGGAATTAGCCTCCTACGCCACTCAGACTTTTGCCAAGAAAAACCTTTGGCAAGGTGAAAAAAGGACAAAGGTTTGTGATAAGGCCGAAGGACTTTTTTTGAAGGACTTGTTTTGGAATTAATTTGGACTAAGCTGGGAATGAAGTAATTCCCAGCTGTTATAATAAATTAGGTTTGTTTAAGACTAAGTGTGTCTTTTATGCCTAAGTGAGCCTAAGTCACAACATTACCAACCTCGGAAGCAGGGTTGAAATTCACTTACCTTCCCTACCAGTTCACAAATGTGCTTGTGTGTGCTGTTGTCTGCGCATGTGCAGAGGCTTAAAATGTCGCAAAAAAGTGACATTATGACATCCGTGCGGGTGGGCGGATCCTTAGCCGCCGCTACTGGTTCACCCGATCCGGATAGAACTGGCTGAATTTCACCCCTGCTCAGAAGGATGAAAGGCTGAGTCAACCTTGAGCTGCTCAGAATCGAACTCCTGGAGTAAGCAGTGAATTAGCCTGCAGTACTGCATTCTAACCACTGCACCACCACGGCATACCTTTCTACTTTCAGTTGTGTTGGAGAATTTCAGCAACACTTGAAACTGTAGTCCTAAATCATCTGACAACATCACACCGAGGGAGACTGGAACCAGCATTGATGTACTACTACTACCAGCATTATTGGTACTAATGCTAAATGTGTCTGAATCTTTATGTGAATTTCTTGGTGCTTTCTGAGCTTCTCTGAATATTGAGGACTCCACAACTCAGTCTGAGTTTTGTATAATTTCTTCTATCGCTACCTAAAGTAGGGTACCTATAACCTATAATGTTTATTATAGAAAATGGCAATACAGGTCACTTCATTTGCAGTGGTGGGATTCAAGTAATTTAACAACCGGTTCTCTGCCCTAATGATTTCTTCCAACAACCACTTTGCCAAACTGCTCAGAAAGTTAACAACCGGTTCTCCCGAAGTGGTGCGAACTGGCTGAATCTCACCACTGTTCATTTCTTATAGAAATTTCAGAATTGAATTCTATGTGATATTAAAAAGATCAAGAGAGAATATCCAGGAAATAAATGTTATCACTACAGAGAATTTGTTTATTTATTTATTTATTAGTTCGATTTATATGCTGCCCTTCTCCGGAGACTCAGGGCAGCTTACAATGCATTAAGCAAGTTGTTGATGACTTGTTTAGATAATGCAAAATTAATTATAGGTAGTCCTCGACTTACGACCACAATTGAGCCTAAAATTTCTGTTGTTAAGTGAGACATGTGTTAAGTGAGTTTTGCCCCATTTTACGACCTTTCTTGCCATAGTTCTTAAGTGAATCACTGCAGTTGATAACTTAGTGACCAGGTTGTTAAGTGAATCTGGCTTCCCCATTGACTTTGCTTGTCAGAAGGTCGCAAAAGGTGATCACATGACCCCAGGGCACTACAACCTCATAAATATGAATCAGTTGCCCAGAGTCTGAATTATGTTCACATGACCATGGGGGTGATGCAAAGGTCATAAGTGTGAAAAACAGTCATAAGTCACTTTTTCAGTGTCATTGTAACTTCAAACAGTCACTAAATGAACTGTTCTAAGTTGAGGACTACCTGTAGTTGAAAAAGACAGTGGATATTGAAATAATGGAAAAAAATAGCTTAAGGCTCAAACTTTTTCATGTTGTTATGTTTTTTTTTTAGAGAAAGAAGTCCAAATATCTCTTATGCAAAAAGTAGTCATATATTTTATTCATTCGGTTTGTTTTGTTTTTTTAAAAAAAGTAAACCCATTTAGTTTGTTTGACATTACCCTGTGTGTACTTGTATATATAATTATTATTTTACTTATCAATTTTACTTACAAAAAATATTTTCAAGTTATTTAAACAATTACATAAAAATGATTCCTATACAGAGTCCTATATTTTGAGTTCATCTAATTTTTTTTTCTCGCACATATAATCTATGTTTAATTAGTGTCAAATTTTTAGGCTATGCATATTGAAATTGATCATGGGAAGAAATGACAAGCTCCATCTGGTGGAATTTAGGTACACAGCCATAGGAAATGTTAATATATATCGTAGCAACCAAATCTCAAAATCCATAAATAGTTTTACTACTGTTGCATTAATGTAGTTTGAGTGTAAAGAGAGAAAAAGACTAATTGTTTTCTCTCTCTCTCTCTCTCTCTCTCTCTCTCCCTCTCTCTCTCTCTCTTTTCCAAGTGGGTCAGAGATAGCTTCTGTCTTTAAGGCAGATGCATGATTATGAGTTATAAGAAGATGAATAAATTAACCTGCCTGCTGAATATCTCTAAGATTTAGGAACATAAAATATCATACTCGTTGCTTATAAAACTCATTTTAGGGGACATAATATCATTATAATAAACAATTGTAGCATCAAAACAGTGCCTCCATATGATGTCAGTGAAAACGGCGCTTGGGGGGAAAGGAAGGAAGGAAGGAAGGAAGGAAGGAAGGAAGGAAGGAAGGAAGGAAGGAAGGAAGGAAGAAGTAGGGAGAGAAAAGGATGATGGAATTGTTTCTGGAGTTAGATATGATATACAAATTAAATGTTTGTCTAAGACAGAGTTAGGAGGGAATCCATTCAGCCACAAAATTACTGGTTAGTAATTTGGGTCAGTCTATATCACAGATTTGCGTAAAAAAAATGAAATGGCTTAGGGAGATTACAGTATAATATATTCCATTAATAAAAGTCTGCACACATAGACAGTGACGCTTAGAATACATCATACTCCCTAACAGACATTTCATTTATATCTCTCTCCATCTCTTCGTTTATCTATAGCTTTCTTTTGAACTTTTGAAATCCATTCCTCCTTGCCATTATTAACAATCCTCCCACTCAGCATATCTGCGTTCTGTTCTGAATTGTTTATTTGTGCTCTATTGTAAATAGCATCTAGTATTTTTGAGCATCATTGACATATTAATCTGCAATAGGCTTCTAGAATTCTTCTCATGTAGGTGGCAAAATGTGTTATTCCCCATTTCAGCAGTATACATTTCCATAATAGCTCTATTTGGCCCACCAGACTGCACAAAAAAAGGAAAGTGTGATAGCAACTGAGAAGAGAAATTTTGTGCTTTCTCTCCATTTCTTTGAAGTCATCGTTATTTAACTTCGTCAGTTCAAATGTAAACTAAACTAGTTCAGAGCAATCTTTTCTGCAGTTCACAGAGAGATTCATCCTTTGAATTCAATACGTTGATGTTGCCTAAAGATATTTTTCTACCTGTATGATATGTGTGTGCAGGATAGGGGTGGGTTCTACTTACCTTTACTACCGGTTTGCAATGGGGTCGCGCATGCACGTGATGACATCTGGGCTGGTGGGCAGACCTCCCGCAGCCACCGCTACTGGTTTGCCCGAACCGGACAGAACCAGCTAAATACCATCACTGTGTGTGTGTATGTGTGTGCATGTGTGTTCATTTTTCTTTTGAAAGTATACGCATTGTTCTTTCTGTTTATACAGACTAGATGGGGGAAAGCCCTGGAAGGAAAGGAAAAATATCTGAAAGAGTCTTCTCACCACCCCAACCCCAATTCTCATCCTATGGATTGGAGTCTTAGCAGCAAATTTGTTTAAAGTGAACAGGATAGAACCTAGAACAATCCTCCATAGAAGCCAGAACCTTGAATCTAGAACCCCCAAAAGTTCTTTTCAAAAGGCAAATGGACTTTCTTGGGTTGTTTTTTATTTTTCCCCCTTGAAAACATTTTGCTTCTCATCCAAGAAACGTCTTCAGTTCTTTGATGAGAAGAGAAATGTTTTCAAAGGAAAAAACAAAACAAAAACAAAAACAAGAAAGTCCAGTTGCTTTTTGAAAACCACTTTTAGGACAACCATTACCTAGATGACTGAGAATTTTCATAGACATGGAACATAGAAGAGTTTCTGAGTTAAAGCTAGAGCTAAATTTAAAAAAAAAAAAAAAACATTGTTGGCATTCTTGGTGCTCTCTGCCAGTGTTGGTGGAGATGTGGTTCAACACTGGCACGGAAAGCTACGGTATAGGGAACAAACCCCACGCTCATTATCACTGATGATGTTTCCTACCATATTTTTCGGACTATAAAACGCACCAGAGTATAAGACGCACCTTAGTTTTTGGGGAGGAAAATAAGAAAAAAGCTGATTGGCAGGTGGATGGGCCCCCGGGAATACCCCCAATCAGCTGTTTCCAGAGGTGAACTTTAGCAACAGGTTCGTTGGTTGTGAGCTCTGTAACTTGCTTTTTTTTCACCCTCTGAAACCTTCATTTCAGATACTTTTTTAAAGCTTCTGAAACCTCCCTTTAAGAGGCTTTTTTCAGCCTCTGAAACTTCCATTTCAGAGGCTGGACGGGGCTACATTTGGTGTATAAGACGTACCAAAATTTTCACCCTCTTTTAGGGGGCAAAAAGGTGCATTTCATAATCCGAAAAATATAGTAGTTGGGCAATAAAATACCTGCAAGCAAACAACCAAGGTAGCTACCTAGTTACCTATCTATTCGCCACAAATAAGTACCTAATGCACTTTCATACTTTCTTGAATTGTTTTCATTTTTGATAGGAGGTCATTCTAATACCTGTAATATATTACATTTAAATAATTGGAAAGGTATACAGGTGATTCACCAGAGTCCCTAAACCTTCACAAGGTTATTCTTAAAATAAATGCTATGGCTAGTTCACTAACAATCTGCTTGAGAATCCAGTATAGTGAAGACCAACAGCCCCCAGTCTTTGGGGCACCAAGGACTGGTTCCATGGAAAGAGGTTTTTCTGTGGACCGGAGGTGGGGGGGCACATAGTTTTGCATGTTGCCTGCATCCTGTAAATGGGGCTTCGCTTGTTTGAGCAGTTTCTGACATGCTGCGGCCCTGTGCTGATCCATGGATCAAGGGTTAGGGATCCCTGGTGTACAGATTATGAAATGAAGACATCATATAGCGGCTGATAAAGACTAGGATAAGACATACAGGTTGTCCTCGACTTACAACCACAATTGAGCCCAAAATTTCTGCTGCTAAAGTAAACAGTTGTTAAGTGAGCCATGCCCCATTTCAAGACCTTTCTTGCCCCAATTGTTAAGTTGTTAAGTTAGTAACACAACTGTTAAGTGAATCTGGCTTCCCCGTTGACTTTGCTTGTGAAAAGGTCACAAAAAGTGATCACATGTCTCCAGGACATGGCAATAGGGGTGGGTTCTAAAAATTTTTACTAAAATTTTCTATTGGCGTGGCTTATTTTGTGGGTGTGGCTTGATGGTCATGTTACAATTCTTTAGGATTTAGCAGAGGTACTGGTCTACCAGGCTTTTAACTGCTTGCAGAGCTGTACCGGTCTACTCATTTGTTTTTGGAGGCACTGGTCTACCCATTTATTTTTGCAGACACGGGTCTACTCATTTGTTTTTGGAGGCACTGGTCTACCACCACACTGCCTTTTTACCACTGATCAGCTGTAGGGCAGCCCTTTGAAGCTCCGCTGCAATAGTTTAAACAGTTTTTTTCCTTCTAGCCGATCAGCTGGGACTCAGGAGGCAGCAATAGATTGGGAGTGGGGCCAAATAAAGGTAAGAATAATGCGGGGAGGTGGGGCAGGGAGGGGCAGAACAGGTTCGGTGACGACATATCGTCACCGCTACCGGCTCGGCGGAACCAGGAGGAACCCTCCACTGCATTGCAACTGTCATAAATATGAACCAGTTACCAAGCATATGAATTTAGATAGATTACATGACCATGGGGATGCTGCAATGGTCATAAGTCTGAAAACAGTCATAAGTCCCTTTTTACAGTGCGTTCTAACTTTGAATGGTCCTGAAATGCATGGTTGTAAGTTGAGGACTAGTTAAATTGCTGTAGAACTACAAAGACACAGATGGAGGGAACCTTCTGCAGCAATGGAAGATGCTGTCTTGTATGATTCAGCTGCCTATCTGTTTCCATATGTTTAAAGGAAATGGTGGCTCAGTTATTCACAGTTATTCACAGTTATCTCACTTATTCACAATTGGAAAGTTACTTAGTCCTACTTAGTTCCTTCAGTATCTCACTTCTTAGTTTACACAGGAGAACAAAGGTAGCATTTAGGCAATTATTCCTGCTGTAAGATTTTACAGGCAGGTAAATTTGTATTAGGGACATGGTGGCTCAGTGGCTAAGACACTGAGCTTGACGATCAAAAGGTTGCAGGTTCAGCAGTTCGAATCCCTAGTGCCACACAATGGGTGAGCTCCCTTTACTTGTCCCAGTTCTGCCAGCCTAGCAGTTCGAAAGCACATAAAAAATGCAAGTAGAAAAATAGGGACCACCTTTGGTGGGAAGGTAACAGCATTCTGTGTGCCTTTGGTGTTTAGTCATGCCATCCACATGACCATGGAGACGTCTTCAGATAGTGCTGGCTCTTCGGCTTTGAAACGGAGATAAGCACTACCCCTAGAGTCGGAAACGCCTAGCACATTATTAAGTTTGTATTTATAAAATAATACCTCTAAATCCCTAAGGAAAATGAAAGATTTGGAAAAAATGGGAAAGATGCAGAGAAAGAGGCTTAGGCATAAACGTTTTCTCCTCATTCCATCATCAGAGAACACGGAGTCAGGAAATTAAATTGATTAGAAGTAGAATGAGGCAAAATATGAGGAAATATTTCTTCATAATTGCTTAATAGCATGTACTACCACAAATTGTGAAGAAGGCTGCTGATTTAGTTGGCTTAAAAGGAGGTTTAGAATAAATTTATGGAGAGTCAGTCTATCAGTTGTTATTAGTCAGAAATATTTGCAGAACCATTGTTAGAGTCTGGCCTCAGGTTTCAGTTTCTTTTTCCTGAATATTTGGGGATGAGAAAAATTGTAAAGACTTCAGAAAGATTTTCAATTATCATTTTGGAACTCATCATGTTTTATTCCAACCATTGGCACAGTGGTTAAAGAGCAGTATTGCAGGCAAACTCTGCCCACAGCCTGGTGTTCGATCCTGATGGGGCTCAAGGTTGACTCAGCCTTCCACCCTTCAAAGATCTATAAAATGAAGACCCAGATTGTTGGGGGCAATATGCAAATAATGTTTACACTGTAAACCACCCTGAAAGTGTTGTAAAGTGCTATGGGGCAGTATATAAGCCTAAATGCTATTGCTGTGCTTCATTCCTTCTCTATCCCATGCAGGAAATCTTTGTAAATCTACATGAAGAAGACTTATTTCAATCATAAGTACAATATAGAAAGAATGGGAATAGAGTAACTATCATATTTCAAAATATGGAATGCTCTGTCCACAATTTTCCATTACTGCTCGGAACCATAAATTAAATTTTAAATCATATTTACATTACCTATTGCTCCAGAGAATTCATGTCTAAAACCTCTATTACTAGGTTCTACTGGGAGAAGATAGATTATTAATAATGTGCTCAAATAAGTTATCTTGCCTATTATGTCTTCAACTGCAAATGAAACAGCTTAACTAAAAGTGATCTTCAATATTAAGATTGATTTTAAAAAATAGAGAACAGGAGAGAATAGAATGGAATGGAATGGAATGGAATGGAATGGAATGGAATAACAGAATGGAAGGCACCTTGGAGGTCTTCTAATCCAACCCCCTGCCTAGGCAGGAAACCTTACACCACTTCAGACAAATGGTTATCCAACGTCTTCTTAAAAGCTTCCAGTGTTGGATAATTCACAACTTCTGGAGACCAATTGTTCTACTGGTTAATTGTTCTAAAGATTCTAAAATTATTTTAAAGATAAAGGTTCTCCTGCTTGTGGAGATTCTCAGTCATCCAAGTCATGATTGTCCCAAGATGCTTTTTTCACGAGAAGCAAAATCTCTTCAAGGAAAAACAAAAGAAGTCCAGTTGCCTCTTGAAAAAGAACCTTGGCATATCCATCCCTCTACTGCTACGTTTAAAAAGTAAATGATTTTTTAGAAATAGTTTTGTAACCATAAAATGGCTGAGATGAAGGACACTACCTTATTTAGAAAGAGAAATAATATCTTGGTGTGTATATGGTTGTACACACCCTTTCCAACAGATTTAAGGTCAGCATTTGATCTGCAGCCATTATCATCATTTTATTATGGCATAATCACACGTAATTATTTCTGGCATCTGAAATGCCACCCAGGTCATGCAGTAATTAGATAGAGTCCACTAAGTATGGCTGACAAAGTAGTCATAGCATAGGAGGAATTAGGAGAAAATGTAAGAGGAGGGAAAGAAGAATATAAAAAGAAAGAAAGAAAAAACAGAATAAAAAGTGAGATTGTAGCATAGTAAGAAAGGAAAAGACAGGATTTGTGATGCAAACTCATTTAATCAGACTATCTCTGTAAGTCTCAGGTGCTCTACAGCTACAACTGCATAGATTACCATTTTCAGAACAAAATGGATTAAGGTATAGAAGGAGATGATAATTTTGTCTACCTTCCTTCTTTCATTGTTAACCTGCATTAACTATATTCCAACAAAGGAGATGTGACTAAATCCATCCTTTAAATTCCAACACGGGCCTACATTTATATTCTGATTTAAATCTGCCATACATGTAAGCCACAATGGCTTTTCCAGTAGTAATATAATTTGCTATTTCTGATCATTATACTTTTCCATTAAGTTGCCCAACTTTCCAGGATCAGTAATTGGGGGAGAAACAGCTGAAATAAAGTATATGTAGAAAGTGAGAGAAAAAGACTTGACAGAGAGGAAAATCAAGTAGGTTAAGACCTCATTTCTTATATTTCTTATACTATTCTGTTATGTATTGATACTTTTAAGCGGGAGTTTCAAACCTGCCTACGTTTCTGATTGGCTGACAGTCTCTCCAGGATTGTATATAAGGAGGACTGCAGCCTCTGAGTTTTTGCTGAAGTCTCACTGTATATTAAAGAGCTGTTGTCACTTGCTTGCTTGTGCCTCTCATCATTCCCGAACCACTTCATTGGCGACGAAGGTGGGATTGAGGCTACAAGAAGCCAACCAGTGAGACCACGAGCTTCAGCTAGGCGACGAGGCGAACCACAGGAGACATACCGGACATGTCTGCCTACGTTCCGCCCAAGCCTTTTGATCCGACCCACGAAAAATGGGTCTCGTACCTAACAAGGTTTGAATGCTCGCTAGAAGCCAGCGACATGCAGGGCCTCTCGGCTAATCGAAAGAGAGCCCTATTCCTAAGCCACTGCGGACCGGACGTGTTCGAGATGGCCGAGTCACTGTGTGAGCCAACGCCGGTTCAAACAGTCTCATGGGACACCTTGATGGCAACTCTCCGGGCTCACTATGCTCCCGTCCCCTCCAAGTTCGTGCAGCGATACCAACTGAGGCAGCGCGTCCAACGAGAGGGAGAGCCGGTCAGCGCGTACATGGCCAGCCTGAGAAAAGCCGCAACTCATTGCGACTACAGAGACTTGGATGATGCGTTGCTTGAGCAACTGATCTGTGGTGTTCGGGACATTAGGCTGCAACGGCGTCTGCTCGCCAAGCCTGATCTGACGCTTGCCGGAGCCCTTGATGAGGCCAGGGCTCACGAAGCCTCCACAAAGGCCGCTGAAACGCTACAGCGCCCGCCGACCAGCAAAGACAGCCCCAAGTCTGCCCCGGTGCACAGAGAAGACGCCGGATCCAGCTCGGAGTCCGAGTCGGATGAGGACGTCTTCCGAACAGAGCACCGGAGAAAAGACACTGGCAGCCCCCGGCGAAGCTGTCCCAGCTGTGGCGGGCACCATGATAGACTGTCCTGCAAATACAGAGAGGCTATTTGCAGGCGTTGCGAGAAAAAGGGGCACTTGGCGCGAGTCTGCAGAGCCATTCTGCCCAGAAGACTCAAACCACGTGAGCGCCGCAGCCAACCGGAATCAGCGCGCCAGAAGCAGCCAACGAGAGAGGGCGGCGCGAAAAAACGGCGCGAATTTGAACCGCGAGATGGCCGCAGCATACACATCGACCAGGCCAGCACAACGGTCGAGGACAAAGTCAGCACGGTGGTCGAGATCAACGGAAGACCGTGCTCGATGGAGATCGACACCGGATCAGCTCTCTCCATCATGTCGTGGACAACCCTAAAGACCCTCCTGCCGTCGTTCCGGAAGGATCAACTCTCCAGACAGAGACTGCGCATCCTAGACTACCAGGGGAACCGAGTCCCCCTCGAAGGCGTGGGCACGTTCCGGGTCACCTACGGAGACTACGAAAGAGACCTGCCGCTGACCATCGTCACGAAGCAGCTGCCGAGCCTCCTGGGCATGGGGTGGTTCCGAGCCCTTGGCATAGGCTTCACCGGCGTCCACCTGATGTCCAAGTCAACCCTGAAAGACAGCCTCCTGTCCGAGTTCCAGGACGTTTTCGGGGACACGTTGGGCAAGTATGTGGGGACCCCTATTTCACTAAACTTAGACCCCAACGTAGCCCAAGTAAGACTAAAGGCCAGACGAGTGCCGTTCGCATTGAAACCAAAGATCGATGCAGAACTGAACAAACTGATTAAGCAAGGGGTGTTGGTTCCCGTTGACCATGCCAAGTGGGAGACCCCCATAGTCACCCCAGTTAAGTCCGACGGCTCAATCAGAATTTGCGCCGACTACAAGTGCACGATCAACAAGGCTTTGCAGCCGAGCGCCTATCCGGTGCCGATCGTGCACCATCTACTACACTCCCTGGGCCCCGGAAAAATTTTTGCCAAATTAGACCTGGCCCAAGCCTATCAACAGTTACCGGTCGACGACGCCACGGCAGAGGCGCAAACGATCGTGACTCATAGGGGTGCATTTAAATGCACCAGGCTCCAATTTGGGGTGAGCGTCGCACCCGGCTTATTTCAAAGCACCATGGAGCGCCTGTTGCAAGGACTTCCGGGAGTAGTCCCCTATTTCGATGACGTCTTAGTCAGCGCCCAAGACGAACACCAGCTAGGGGACAGGGTACGGAACGTCCTGTCCAGATTCAGAGAAGCGGGACTAAGACTTAAAAAGAACAAGTGCAGGATAGCGGTCCCCTCGGTAGAATTTCTGGGGTACAGGGTGGACGGCACAGGCATCCACCCTACCGAAAGCAAGGTGAGGGCCATCAAAAGCGCACCAGCCCCCAAATCCAAAGCTGAGCTCCAAGCCTTCCTTGGACTGCTCAATTTCTACTCAATGTTCCTAAGAGATAAGGCCACGGTCGCTGATCCCCTTCACAAACTCTTAGGGAAGAATGTACCATGGGTCTGGGGGAAACCGCAAGCGGCTGCTTTTGAGGCAGTAAAAAAACTCCTATCTGAGGACAGTTTCCTGATCCAATACAATGCAGAGCTGCCGCTCGTCTTAGTTTGCGACGCCTCCCCCGTAGGAGTTGGTGCCGTCCTAGGCCATAGACTGCCGAACGGCCTAGAGGCACCTATTGCCTTCTACTCCCGAACTCTGTCCAGCACAGAACGAAACTATAGCCAATTGGACAGAGAGGCTCTGGCTGCGATTGCGGGGGTTAAGAAGTTCCACGAATACCTCTATGGCCGAAAATTCGAACTTGTGACTGACCATAGACCGTTGCTAGGACTGCTAGCAGGCGACAGGCCAACCCCCGCTGCCCTCTCCCCCCGTTTAACAAGATGGGCGATTTTCTTATCGGCCTACTCGTACCAGCTCATCCATCGGCCTGGGCGGACCCTGGGTCATGCGGATGCCCTTAGCCGTTGCCCCTTCCCGACCTGCTGGACAACCCAACACCGGAAACCTCCGTCCTGTTGTTGGACACGTTAACCTTGGGGCCCATCTCCTCCGGCGAGGTGGCGAAGGCATCAAATAGAGACCCTGTTATCCGGACTGTTATGGGTTGGGTTTTGAAAGGGTGGCCGGACAAGGTGGTCGGGGAGGAGTACCAAGGTTTTGCCAACAAACGAAATGAACTGTTTACGCAAGGGGGGTGCTTACTGTGGGGTGACAGAGTGGTAATTCCAGCAAAACTACGAGATAGAGTTTTAGAGCTATTGCACGAAGGGCATCCCGGCATCGTTAGGATGAAGTGCTTAGCCCGCAGCTATGTCTGGTGGCCCAACATGGACCAGGTCATTTCCGAGTGGGTGGGGAAGTGCAGACCCTGCCAGGAGTCTCGCCCCGATCCCCCAGTAGCGCCCATCCGAGAGTGGGAGAAACCAAAAGGCCCATGGGGGAGGATCCACATTGATTTTGCCGGCCCGTTCCATGGCCAAACGTTTTTAATAGTAGTGGATGCCTTTTCAAAATGGCTCGAAATTGTATTAATGCCATCCACAACGGCCGAAGCGGTTATCAAGGCCCTAAGAAAGTTGTTTGCCACCCACGGCCTGCCGGATACCTTGGTGTCGGACAATGGGCCCCAATTTACAGCAACCCTTTTCGAAGGCTACTTGGCCGGCCTGGGAATCCGCCATGCCCTATCAGCCCCATTTCACCCGGCTTCCAACGGATTGGCTGAACGATTTGTCAGGACAGCCAAGGAAGCACTGTCCAGATTAGACAATGGGGACTGGCAGGCCAGGATAGATCAATTCCTTGCGGTTCAGCATGCATCACCATGCACGGCAACCGGGAGAAGCCCAGCAGAGCTCCTCATGGGGAGAAAGCTCCGGTGCGTGTTGGACAGGCTTCACCCTAACTATTCGCACGAAAACTTTAAGGGAGAGACCTGTGGCTTAAGGCAGTTTCAGGTTGGGTCCCCGGTGTTCGCTCGCAATTATGCCAGCGGTCCTCTGTGGGTTGCAGGAACCATAGTGGGGATAACAGGTCCAAAATCATACACGGTGGACGTGGGGGTAGATAGACTCTGGAAGCGCCACATAGACCAACTGAGGAAACGGGTGGTTGGCGAGGCAAACATCAACGCAGACATGTCCGAGCCTAACTATGACCACTTCTCCAAAACAGCTAACTCAAGCCCGGGGCCGCGAGAATACTTAGCTGACAAGCCCTGGTTCCAGCGCCGCCCCAGCGAGTCGCCACTCCCAGCCGGGGATAACCACGCCCCGGACAAAATCCAGGAGGTTCCATTGGCGGAGCCGGGAGAGACAAAGAGTCCCTCCGACCAGCTCGACGCCTCACCAAACACTGAACTGCGCAGGTCAACTAGGGCGAGAACTCAGCCTAAGCACCTGCGAGACTTTGTTTGTACATATGTTAATTTTTGAGTGTTAGTGCCTTCTGGGAAGGGAGGGGTGTTATGTATTGATACTTTTAAGCGGGAGTTTCAAACCTGCCTACGTTTCTGATTGGCTGACAGTCTCTCCAGGATTGTATATAAGGAGGACTGCAGCCTCTGAGTTTTTGCTGAAGTCTCACTGTATATTAAAGAGCTGTTGTCACTTGCTTGCTTGTGCCTCTCATCATTCCCGAACCACTTCATATTCTGTACATACATTGAAATACATTCCAGTTTCTGAGTGTTATCCTTTCTGATGCAGTTGTACATTTTCTGTCTGATACTTAGTCTTCTTGATCATATTCCTCTCCTTCCATTTTCTATACATGTCCTTTTTTTCTCTTCAGCATCTCAGAGTCCTCTGCATATGTATCTGCTGGCCTCTTTAGATTGCTCCCATTTCCCCCTCTTAAGCAATTGTCTATGATGTTCCTTGAGTATCTCATTTCCCATCCTTCTTGGACCTTTCTCTGTAAGGTTTAGAGGCCATTGGATTACATCTGTCTGCTCTGAGAATTCACCAAAATCTTTTCTTCTGAAGTTCAGTATGGAATCAGTTCCTCCTGTTCCGGTTTTTACAAATTTAAGGATAACATTTTCACTTTCACATAAAACTTCACCCTTACTTCAATCAATTCCTTTCTGTCAGTGAGGGTTCAATTTAGGACAGAACTCCTTCTTACTTGTGCTTCCCTTTTTTGACAAAATGAAGTTGTTGTTTTTTTATCAGAGATTGCAAGACTTTGGGATTTCTGGCTTTTCACAGTTAAGTTCCCAACAGATGTCATAGTATTCAAAATACCTTGATACAGTGGTGAAATCCAATTTTTTTTTACTACTGGTTCTGTGGGCATGGCTTGGTAGGCATGGTGTGGCTTGGTGGGCATGGCAGGGAAAGGATACTGGAAAATCCCCATTCCCTCCCCACTCCTGGGGAAAGGACATTGCAAAATCTGCATTACCACCCCACTCTGGGGCCATACAGAGATAGTATTTGCTGGTTCTCTGAACTACTCAAAATTTCTGCTACCAGTTCTCCAGAACCTGTCAGAACCTGCTGAATTTTACTCCTACCTTTTTATCATCATTTGAATGTGTCTTTGAAACATAGCACTAGCACTAGCACTATATAGTGCTAGTGCCATTAGACTTATATATTGCTTCATAGTGCTTTTACACCCCTCTTTAAGAGGTTTTACAGAGTCAGCCTATTGCCCCCAACAATCTGGGTCCTCATTTTACCAACCTCGGAAGGATGGAAGGCTGAGTCAACCTTGAGCCGGTGAGATTTGAACTGCCTAACTGCAGCTAGCAGTCAGCTGAAGTAGCATGCAGTGCTGCACTCTAACCACTGCGCCATCTCGGCTCTATGCAGAAATGCAGAAAACATATAGAAAATTCTCACCTTTCTCTTTTGCCTTTTCCAATGTCTGTAATAAGCTCCCACAAAAGTATCATGTGTGATCCTCTCTCATTATAGCCCTATTCAAATAACCATACATCCATGTTCTATGGATGTGTTAGATATGTTCGAGGATCGTGCCCAATAATTCCAACAAGCAGTTCTGATTTAAATCGTTTATTGTTTATTGACTGGACATCTCATCAATACAGGTACATCTCCGGAACTGGAGCAGGACCGCATGGCTGACCCTTAAGTACCCCCTGGGCGTGGCTAAGGTAAGGAGGGGCTATTGGGTTAGGGTGTACCTTGTGGGCTGGCCTGTCCAGCCCCCCTACCTCTAGCTCTGGGTCAGAGGCAAGGCATTTATTCCTGACAAAACCCCCTCTAAATGCCTGGCCGGGATATTCCTGAGTGGTGTACACTTGAGGCGTTATTTTTAGGAGGACACCTAATTTTGATGTGAGGTATGTGTGTTGCTTGTTTTGTAATGGCTTTGTTAGAATGTCCGCTGTTTGCTCCTCTGTGTCACAATGTATAACCCTTATGAATCCTATGTTTGCGAATTGCCTAACATGTTTATATTTTATGTCAATGTGTCTCGACCTTTGGCCAACCGCTTCAGCCTTTGATATTTCCATAACTGCTTTATTGTCTTCATGCATAGTGATGGGGTAGTTTGGTTCGGCCCATATGTCCGTGAGCAGGTCGTCAAACCAGATCAAGTTATTGGTGGCCTTGGACAAACAAATATATTCGGCTTCTGTGGTAGATGTGGCTACCAGATCCTGTTTCCCTGTGTACCAATGCACTGGGCTGTTGTTGAGGAAGAACACGTAACCTGAGGTGCTCCTCCTACTTTTCACATCCCCAGCCCAGTCAGCATCTGCGTAGCACGTGAGCGTGGGAGTTGTGGCGTTCTCGGGTTCTAGTGACAGGCAGGCGTCAGAACTGTGTTTTAGGTATCTCAGTACCCTTTTTATGGCTTCCCAATGGTACACGGTGGGCTTCCCTACGTGTCTAGACAGCAGGTTGACAGGTAGGGCGATATCTGGCCTGGTCCAGTTTGCAATGTACAATAGGGAACCTATGGTGGATCTGTACAGCGTGTTGTCTTTGAATGGTTCAGCCTCATTGTGCATGTCCTTCAAAAAGTCTGGTTGCATTGGTGTTTCACACCCCTTGGCATCTGTCATATTGCACTTATGTACCAGTTCCAAAATTTTATCTTTCTGTGACAATTGGAAACCTTTGTCTGTTTTTGTGATTTGCACCCCTAGGTACTTGTCTACCTTACCCAAAATCTTCAGGGAGAAATGCTTTCCTAGTTCATTGGCAAAGTCACTGCATTTGCTGGTCTGATTACCGATATATAGTATATCGTCCACGTATATTAAGACATACTCGAGGGAATCACCTGACTTCTTGGTGAAGAAGCAGTTGTCGGCTGAGGTGGCTGCAAAACCCATGGATTTCAATGTCTTAGACAAACACTCGTACCAGCGTTTCCCTGATTGCTTGAGCCCATACAAGCTTCGGTTTAGAATCCATGTTTCTCCCTTCCTAGTTGTTTGACTGGGGGGTGCTCTTACATAAATATCTTTGTCAAGCTCAGCGTGCAGGTAGGCGGTTTGTACGTCGAATTGGTGTACCTCCAGCCCTAGCAGTGATGCAATGACTAACGCACATTTTACGCTTTCGGCCCTGACTGTGGGGGAGTATGTTTCTGTGTAATCATCAGGGTATCTTTGAGCAAACCCCTGCGCTACCAGTCTAGCCTTGTAGAGAGTTTTGTTTTCCTCTAGTGTCTTGATTTTGTAGACCCATCTGGTGCCTATTGTCGTTTTTCCTGCTGGGACTTCAGAGGGAGTGTATACATTTAGTTCCCTCAGGCTATCCATTTCCTTCTCCATGGCCTGCTCCCATTTTGCCCTTTCCTCATCTGGTAATTTTAGCACATCTTCATATGTGTTGGGGGTTAGTTGGTTAGTGTGGATAGATAATACGTAATCCCCTAACCTCTGTGGCACCTTGCCCCTGTTTGCTCTGATTGGCCTGTCAGGGGGCGTCTCTGTGTCGTGCATGTACCTGGCTTCTTTCTCAGTGAGTGAGTCCACTTTGATGTGTGGGTGGTTCTCCTTCCACTCCTTCACTAGTATTTCCTGCCTCTTGTTTTTGATTCTTTCCTGTTCTGTACTCTTTCCTGTGTTAGGTGTTACTCTCCTTTGAGTGTTCCCCGGTCCGTCCTTGCTAAGGGACACCTCGTTGAGGTGTATCTTGGACCAGTTGGCATTTTCGTGAAAAACTGCTGTTCGAGAGATTATGAAGTTGTTGTTGCTGTCTATGAACCTATATCCCTTTGTTCCTGGTTCATATCCCATGAACCTCAGCCTTCGGGATACCCTGTCCCCCTTTTGCCTCAATTGCCTGGGAATGTGTACATCTGCTGTGACCCCGAATATGTGTAAATGCGATACTTGTGGCTTCCTTTGGTACATTAACTCATATGGAGTTTTGTTTAGTACGCTGGACCATAACCTGTTCAGAGTATAGTTTGAATAAATAAGTGCTTCCGACCAGAAGTGTTGTCCCAAGCCTGCATCCTCTAATGCGCACTTCATCATGGTCTGCAGCATTCCGTTTTTTCGTTCCGCCACTCCGTTTTGGAAGGCCGAAAATGGGGAAGACGTGTAGTGGACTACCCCGCGTGCCTTTAGCCATTGCGAGAAGTCGCTCGATAAAAATTCAGACCCCCGGTCTGTCATTATTTGCCTGATTTTGGTATTGTGTTGTGTCTCTACCCTAGTGTAGAATTCCTTGAATTTTTGGAATACTTCGCTCTTTTGTTTTAGTGTGTACACGAAGCCATAGCGGCTGAAATCATCCACTATGGTCAGGAAGTACCTTTTCCTGTATTTAATGGAGGGCCTTAGTGGTCCCACTAGATCCATATGTATGAGTTGAAAGGTTGAGTCTGTAGTGCGTACTGACTTTTTGGGCCTAGGTTTGGTTTTTAATTTGGAGCTCTTACAAACAGAACACTCGAGATAGTTCTCACAATTCTTTATTTTTACACCTTCAGAGCACTCCATCATCTTCTGCACCACGGGGAAGCTAATGTGTCCTAGCTTTCTGTGTAATAGGTGAGCGCAATTGTCGTGTATGGGCTTCCCTATCGCTGGCCTTTCTTTTCTGGTTGCCTCCTGCTCACTTGTTTCATTGTTGTTGTGTGTGTGGTTAACCCCCTCTATTTCCCTACTTGTGTTATCGGGGCTGGCCTTATGGTGGTTGTTTACTCTGGGTTGTTTGTCCCAGACTGGGTGGTAGAAGGGAAGTTCTCCGCTGATTACTATTTTCCCTACGTTTTTGCCCCCTCTAGTTACCTGCACCTTTCCTCCCTTGAAGGTTACTTCAACATTGTTGTCCTTGCTTAACTTTAGTGTAGCGAGGATGTTATAGGGTATATTGGGTACCAGTAACACTCCTTGTACCTCCCCTATCCCCGGCACGTGTGCATTGCCCTTGCCTGTTACTTGCACATTATTCTGGTTAGCCACCTTTATTATGAAACTCTCCTCTGTGAATGATGTTAGTAGATTACGGTCATACGTGGTATGGTTTGTGGCTCCTGAATCCAGCAGCCATGTACCTTCCATCCTGTCCTGGTTTGTGTGTTGCCCCTGGTCTCCTATGCCATACAGAGAAACCATTTGACTTTCCCTGGAGCTGTCCCTGTGGTTTCTCCTGTCCCTGGGGCTAGGTGAATCCCTACGTCTGTGCCTGTCCTCAGGTGAGTGTCTGCTTGTGTATCTTGTCCTTGATTCTGATCTGTCCCTCCTACGTTGCCTGTCCCTGTCCCCTGTGTTTCTAGGACAGTCCCTTTTGTAGTGGTTCCTTGACCCACACAAGTAACATTCTGCGTTGCTGTGGTTCCTGCTCTGTGGCTCGACCTTCTTACTGGGCCTTTGCTCCCTGCGGCTTAGTGAGCGATCTTTTCTGATGCTATCCTCAGCTATTAGTTTGCTCGTTAGTAACTCTAGTGAGAGCTTTCCTGTCCCTAGGTTGTCTATTTGCGTAATGAAGGTGTCCCAGCTGGGGTCCAGGGAGTTCACAATGATACTTATCATGGTCCTTTCGCTTATGACCTCCCCCCTTTGTGTTAGCTGGGCTCTGGTGGCATTTAGGGATAATAGATGTTCACTCATTGGGGTCCCTGCTTGGTGTTTGGTGGCATAGAATTCCCTGGATAGCCTGGTGGTGCTTGCCACGCTCTGGCAGTAAAATAGTTTGTGCATCCTCTGTATTACTTCTAGAGCAGTCAGATGATGCCTGATGCTGGGGTAAATACTGGGGGTGATACTAGCTATAACAATGCAGTATGCTTTATGATGGGTACAACCTAGCTCAAAGGTCCAGGGCTTTTTTGGGGGATCAGTGACTATGGATAGTAGGTCTTCTTTGAGTAGGGTGACCTGGAGCTGTTGGTTCCAGTCCAGGAAATTCTCCCCATCTAGCCTTAGTTTGGGGAAGTCACTTGGCAAAGCCCCTGAGTTATAGTTTAAGTTACTCACATTATGTCGCTGTCCATGGTTCCTCACGTAAGGGAACTCACAATAAGGTAGGGGAACGACTGTGGCGAGTCTGAACTGACTTGTCTCTGTGTGCATGCGTCGGTGTAGCTCTATGTCTTCTTCCGTTTCTCCTGCAGGGGCGCATTGCGCGTGCGCGAAGTTCATTTCTTCCCAGCCGCCGTGGAGTGAGGAGCTTGTCCCCGTAGCTCCCTGGTATAGGCCCCAATCCTCCGGATGGGCCTTCGGTTCCTCCTTGGTTGGCCTTGCTCGTCGGGGATCGTCGTGGTTCGTCGTCTGGAGCCTTGGGAAGCGGTGAGGATCGTCGTCGAGGGCCTGGAGTCCGGTTGGTGCCGCGGATGGTCCTGGATGGCCCGGCCTCGTGCGGGTGTCGCCTCCGGGTGTCGGGCCGAGTCCCCTGCCCGCCGATGGACGTCCCCTGCCGGTGGATGGCCCCGCGGGCCATGTGTCTGGTCCAGTTCGTAGGTCCGGTGAGTAGTCCCACCGCCTCCGGTGTTCCGTTTTTAAGGGGAGGCTTCTTGGGGGCCCTGGGTGGCTCTGGATCCACGCGGCGGTGATCGGTCCCTCGGGATGGGTGTCGGTGTCGGGCCTCCTCGCGTTAGGGTCCCCTTTGCGCTTGGGCCTGGCACCAGGGTGCGTGTCCGGTAGCTTCATCTTGTCCCCCAGGGCCGCGGCGATCAATTCGATTGCCTTGTTGAGTTCGGGCTCGGTGGGCGAGCCTGTGGCTTTGGGCCTTGGGTTTCCTCTTTGTTTGTGGCATTCTTGGGGGGTTACCTTGGGGTAGGCCCCGATTCCCGCCATGAGATTTAAATCTCGGGAATCTATTGGTGGGTGGTTGGCCATTTTTGATGACGCCGCCTCCCAAGATGGCCGCCGTGAAAAAGGCGCGAAAACCCCTTCGGCTCCCTTGGCGGGTTTTTGGTGGGGGGTTCTCTCCCTTACCGCTTCTCCGCCGCTGTATTCGGATTCATCCTCATCTTCCTCACTCGCTGCTTCGCAGCCTTCGATTAGGCTCCGTAGTTCCGCGATGAGGTCGGTGTTGCTTTGCGATGAATCTATCAGGTCCAGGAGTTTTCCTTTTAGGTCGTGCGTTTCCCCTTTTGGGGTCTCGTGTTCGTCCCACTCCTCTCCGCGTCTGGCAGGGGTGCGTGGGTGGTGGAGTAGGCCACTTGCTTCAGATGCCTCTCCTCGGGTGGCTTCGGGTTGGGCAGGTCGTTCTGCCATCTCCTTGGTGAACGCTCTGGTGTTCATCCTTTCCGTCTTGGTCCTTTGCATGCTTGTGGAATGTTTGGGTTGGGCTGCCGAACCATCCTCTGCTACCATTTTGTTAGATATGTTCGAGGATCGTGCCCAATAATTCCAACAAGCAGTTCTGATTTAAATCGTTTATTGTTTATTGACTGGACATCTCATCAATACAGGTACATCTCCGGAACTGGAGCAGGACCGCATGGCTGACCCTTAAGTACCCCCTGGGTGTGGCTAAGGTAAGGAGGGGCTATTGGGTTAGGGTGTACCTTGTGGGCTGGCCTGTCCAGCCCCCCTACCTCTAGCTCTGGGTCAGAGGCAAGGCATTTATTCCTGACAGGATGAATGAAAGGACCATTGAGGAACCATGGGCTACTTAGTACCAACACAACTGAAAAAACTCTAAGTCATAATCATAATCATAAGTTTATTTGTCAAGCATATATAAGATAACAGGTAAAAGTATAAACATAATTTGAATACATGAAAAAAAGTAAGTAAAAAGGAATATTAGGACAGGGACAGTAGGCACGCTGGTGCACGCCCCTTACAGACCTCTTAGGAATGGGGTAAGGTCAACAGTAGACAGTTTAAGGTTAAAGTTTTGAGGGTTTTGGGAAGAAAGTAGAGTCAGGTAGTGTATTCCAGGCATTGACCACTCTGTTACTGAAGTCATATTTTCTGCAATCGAGTTTAGAACAGTTTACCTTGAGTTTGTATCTATTATTTGCTTGTGTATTGTTGTGGTTGAAGCTGAAGTAGTCATTGACAGGAAGGACACTCGTCTTTCTTGTCAATGTCACTCGTGAGAATTTCACCAACATTCTTTTCTCCTTTGAAATAAATATCAAAAGTGAATTCTTTCATCAAATTTAATGAGAAGTGGT
The DNA here is from genome assembly GCA_022577455.1 of Arizona elegans. Taxonomy (NCBI): domain Eukaryota; kingdom Metazoa; phylum Chordata; class Lepidosauria; order Squamata; family Colubridae; genus Arizona; species Arizona elegans. The sequence continues at coordinate 9,632,812 of JAKOOJ010000002.1, read as the reverse complement.
AAAACTAATTCTCTGCACAATCTTAATTAAAAATATCAAGCATGGTATACTGTTAGAGCCTCTACATTTGGTATTAAGGATATCTTTAAAGGAATATTTTTTTAAAAAACTTTGCTTTTACAGTGTCAGGCAATACAAACTCTTAAATCTGATTTAAATATTTAAAGTTCGACTTTTGCCACTGTCTAATCCACAGGATGGTATCTCCTCTGTTCACTGACTTGAAAATCTAAGATCAGAAACAACTTATTCAGATCTAATTCCAAATAAAATCATCCGCTCTGGCAAATACCTTCAATGATAAAAGTTCAGTAAAGAAGCATATTACGAATTGTGTGGTATCAAAACACTGCTTAGTCCATCTGACTTGGGGCAGTGAAATAAAGTGAAAGTAAGAATGAGTGTACAAGATATGGCAGCAATATGTTCACAAGGATACCACAAATACATAATTTAAAAACAGGGTGTGTGTTTTTTAACCAGGCCTAAATATCCATGGGAGCGCAAAAAAAAGGAATTACAGCTTCTCAGTTCTAGCTAAGAACTATTTGCTCTTTTAACAATGAATGATTGCTTTCTGTCCTTGATGATGATTTCAAAGCATGCATTATGAGGGATCAAAGCTAGTTTTCTTGACAGCCTATTCTAAGAGTGTAGATGTAATTACTTGCACAATTGCACATTCTTATAGCTAGCATTCTCCAAAGTGCAATCTTCCAGGCGCTTAATGCAGCTGTAATAAAGCTCTGCATTCCTGTCCCATGCTTAACTGAACATTCAGCAAGCCAACCAAGAATACAAACACACACATAGAAAAACCCCACAGATTTTTAAAGAACTTGTCACAATTAAGTGCTCATCAATGTCTACTATCACCACTTATCCCCTTATGATTTGCAGTACACAAACAAGGATCTTAAAAGCTCATTGTAACAGTGTAGTGAAATGCATCCAGTAACAAAGAAAATCTGTGACAATTACACTTTTTCCAGAGCCAAGCGATGCTGCTTGAACATAAACCTGACTGTCATGGTAGATTTTTCAAAAGCACTGCTACAGAATTCACTGCCATTCCATGTGGAGTACAAAGAGCACGTTCGTCTAAAGGAGGCGTGTCTCGCCTTGGCAACTTAAAAGACTTGTGGATTTCAACTTCCAGAATTTCCCCAGCCAGAAATTCGGGGACTTGAAGTCCACAGGTTTTAAAATTGCCAGGGTTGGATACCATTGATCTAAACTCATTTTTAGCTGAAAATGAAATCTTTCCACTCGGTTGAAAGTTGGCTTGCAATTTCTCAGTTTTCTTCTCCTCCAGAAGCTTCTTCTTTCCCTAATTTATTCTTACAATGTTTGGCATTCTCTTTTCCATTTTGAGCGCTGACAATTTTGAAGATAACTTGACCACTGTAGAAAGTGGAGAAGTCCCTGTTCCTTTGCTTCAGTTTAGTTTGCTTGGTTCAGTCTGTTTTGAACCGTTTAGTGCTCAAACAGTTCTAGGCTGCATAAACAGAGGGATAGAATCAAGATCACATGAAGTGTTAATATCACTTTATAATGCCTTGGTAAGACCACACTTGGAATACTGGATCCAGTTTTGGTCACCAGAATGTAAAAAAGATGTTGAGACTCTAGAACGAGTGCAGAGAAGAGCAACTTTTTAAAATGTTTTTAATTGTCTGTTATTGTTTTTAATCATGGGGCCAAATTTATATATATCTTTTTAATTGTATTTTAATGTTTGTAGTTTATGTTTTTACTTGGCTGTTCACCGCCCTGAGTCCTCAGGGAGAAGGGCAGTATACAAATTTAAAAATAAATAAATAAACAAAGATGATTAGGGGACTGGAAGCGAAAACATATGAAGAACAGTTGCAGGAACTGGGCATGGTTAGTTTAATGAAAAGAAGGACTAGGGGAGACATGATAGCAGTGTTCCAATATCTCAGGGTCTGCCACAAAGAAGAGGGAGTCAAACTATTCTCCAAAGCACCTGAGGGCAGGACAAGAAGCAATGGGTGGAAACTAATAAGGAGAGAAGCAACTTAGAACTAAAGAGAAATTTCTGGACAGAACAATTAAGCAGTGGAACAACTTGCCTCCAGAAGTTGTGAATGCTCCAACACTGGAAGTTTTTAAGAAGATGTTGGATAACCATTTGTCTGAAGTGGTGTAGAGTTTCTTGCCTAAGCAGGGGGTTGGACTAGAAGACCTCCAAGGCCCTTCCAACTCTGTTATTCTATTCTATTGTAGTGGTGCAGGTGTTAGAATGCAGTATTGCAGGCTGAATCTGCCCATTGCCAGGAGTTCAAATGCCACCAGGCTCAAGGTTGACTCGGCCTTCCATCCTTCCGAGGTCAGTAAAATGAGGACCAGATTATTGGGGGCAATATGCTGCCTCTATATACCACTTAGAGAGGGCTGCAAAGCACTGTGAAGCGGTACATAAATCTAAGTGCTATGGCTATGGCTATGGTTATTGCTATTGCTATAATAGCAATAGCACTTAGACTTATATACCGCTTCACAGTGCTTTTACATCCCTCTCTAAGCGGTTTACAGAGTCAGCATATTGCCCCCAACAATCTGGATCCTCATTTTACCGACCTTGGGAGGATGGAAAGGTGAGTCAACCTTGAACCTGGTGGCATTTGAACTGCCAAATTGCAGTCAGCAGGCAGTTACAGAAGTAGCCTACAATACTGCACTCTAACAGTGCAAGCTGCACTGGCTCCCAGTGGTCTTCCGAGTGAAATTCAAGGTGTTGGTTACCACCTTTAAAGTTCTCCATGGCATAGGACCAGGATATCTACGTGACCGCCTTCTGCCACCAACAGCCTCCCACCGACCAGTTCGCTCCCACACAGAGGGACTCCTCAGGGTGCCGTCAGCCAAGTTATGTCGGCTGGCAACACCCAGGAGGAGAGCCTTCTCTGTGGGAGCTCCTGCCCTCTGGAATGAATTGCCCCCAGATATTCGTAACATTTCTGACCTCTGGGTTTTTCACTGTGCCCTCAAGACCCCACTGTTCTGACAGGTGGGGCTATCAAATTGATTGATTTTAAATTGGGTTTTAATTTTGGGTTTTAAAATTCGGCCAAAACTATTTAATGATTTTAATTAATTTTAACTAGATATTGTATATTTGTATATTTGTATTTTAATTTTGGCTGTACACCGCCCTGAGTCCTTCGGGAGAATGGGCGGTATATAAATAAAATTAAAAAAAAACCAAAAACCTGCACCTCCTGTTACTCTGCAGCCTCCCTGACTTTCCACATTTCCTGAGGGTCTGAAAAGGACCTTCATGGGAGAAATTCCTTCCTGATTCCTTCCCTTGGAATGAAGTTGAAGCATGGAAAGATGGAAAAGCTGATTTGGAACTTGCAGGACACTAGCATGACTACTGTAGCATATAAAACCATTTCAGGAAGTCAGGTCACTAAACACGACACTCTTATTTTTTTATCATTAAAATCAGGATTATTTTATGACATCACACAAGACTTTTTCTTTAGCAACCAACATCTGCTATTGAAAGCTATGATAATTTATTCATCAATAGCCATGGTCAAAGGTGCACTTGAACAATACGGCCTTCAAAGCTATGCAAAAGGCAAGTTGGTCAGAGTCAAATGTAGATCATGAGGGAAAGTTATTCTAAAATGCGGGAGCAACCACTGAGAAGACCTGCCATCTAGTTGACCTTCATGTAGATTTTGAAGGGGTGAGTTCTTCATTGGATACTCTCCGGGACGTCTGATTTGTTTGTTTCAATTCATATAGCTTAGTAGTGGGTTTCACTTACCTTCGCTACCGGTTCGGAACTGTGAGCGTGTGCTCGCTTCGCTTGCGCATAGGGCTTCTGCGCATGCGCAGATTGTCTGTAATGACGTCCAGGTGGGTGGGCAGAGCCTCCCACTACCACCGCTACCGGTTCGCCTGAACTGAGGTGAACCAATAGAAACCCACCACTGATATAACTGCCCATCTCACCTATGTGATTCTAGGTGGCCCACAACAGTTAAAAAATAACAAGCCAATAGAAACAGGTTAAGACATAAAGACAGCTGTATAAAAACCATCAATAAAACTACATTTTTTAAAAAAGTCCATAATCACCGGCAAAGTCCACCACTTTGTCGTATTCAACACTGCCCTTGTAGAAGTTCTCCACTGGCAGAATTGTATTTGTTTCTGATATATCCCAGCATTATACCATGTAGGACTTCACAGATATTAACCAGCACTTTAAATTGGACCCATAAATCTACTGACAACCAGAGCAGTGACCTCAAAGCTGGTGTTACTCTGCTTTAATATAAGAACCCTTGCCAAAGACAAACAGAACGTATGTACATCATCCTTATACCAGTTATACTACAGGTTCACCAGTAATACAATCTTCTGTAGGAAGTTCGCACTCACCCCTCTCCTAGAAGAATGAAATATTTTAGAAAATATTAAAAAAGGCAGAATATTATATTTCCCTGAATGAGAAATGGAGAAACATGTTTTAAGGACAAAGCAGCTTCTTGCCTCCCCACCTTTGTCAATGGGCCAGAGGCAGAAACTCATTCCCCCCCACCTTTGTCAATGGACCATTAAGGCCTCAGCCAAACTCACTCATTTCCTCCCACCTTTGTCAATGGACCATCATCTGCAACACAAAGAACCCATCCGGCAACAGAAACTCCCCACATGGCACCTGGGAAGATTACATCAGCCAGCAATGCTAGCTAAGACCCCAGCCCCATGGGAATCTCACAACCAATCAGGATACATTTCTTATACAGGAACAAGAAACTCTGAGGGCATAAACAGAGGGCATAAAACCAAGGTACTCCCAGTATCTTACCCCCTTTTTTTTCCACTCAGGAACTCAAGCCTTGATAAGGAGCCTTGATAGTACAGTGGTTTAGTGCACCCTGTTATTAACACAGCTGCCTGCAATTTCTGCTTGTTCAAATCTCTCCAAGGCTCAAGGTTGACTCAGCCTTCCATCCTTTCTAAGGTAGGTGAAATGAGGACCCAGTTTGTGGGGGCAATAAGCTGACTTTGTATAAAATATACAAAAGAATGAAGGCTATTGCTTAATGCATTGTAAGCCGCCCTGAGTCTCCAGAGAAGGGCGGCATATAAATCAAATTTAAAAAAAAAAGCCATGTAATTCTGCTCAGGAACTTAAGTCATATGCTCCTGTTCAGGAACTCAAGCCACGTGATTCCTTAAACCATCTTTCCAAGCAGTCTCCATGTTTCCAGTGTCTTTTTCCCCACTTGGAACTGAACCCAGATGGACATTTCTTCCAACACTTCTGAAGAAATCACTATCCTGGTCTGATAAACCTCCTTAGTGAAAAGGCCTCTCAGCTTTAATTTAATATCTTCAGTGTAGTTTAAGAGCTAAATATTTCCCAGTGGCAATCATGGCCTAGGGAAAGCTTATGCATCACAGCGGCCAGATTTCACAATCCGCGCTTGCCAGCCTACTAAATTGCTTTCTGTCATTTTATCTTTCTAAGTCTACAGGGAAGTAACTTATTCATGGAGAACGCAGCTCTGCTTTTTAGAGGTGAAGCATAAATTCCAGTAAAAACTATCCAACTACCCAAGTGAAAACTACCCAAGAAAATAATGATCCTTAGTTAGAGCCAGTGCTTGATACTACATAAATCAAACAAAACAAATATTATGATTTGTCTTAAAATAAAAGATACATTTTTTGAGAGTTATTTTGTATTGCTTTAGAACTCTGCAATTCAGAAATGATAGCCCTATCTTTGGGCATCCTAATAATAGTTTAATTAACAAATACCTCATTATTTATTGCTTAACCATTTCACCCAATACCTGTTTCTGGGGAAAAGGCTACAAACCCTCAGGTGCAGCAACCTCTAATTAAGGTCCACTTGAATTTTCTACATTAAAGAAGCAATGTGCATTCTAAAATGTCATGGACATTTGCACTTTCTATCTTCCTTCAAAAATACCTTTACTCCTTCTGTCCTCACTGTCATTTTTTTACCCTTTCCCAGTCTCATTAAAGATTTTGGAACTGATTTTGTGAAAAGATGCATTCACCTATATCTATATTTGACTGCAATTGAAAACCCACACAAAGTAATTGCATGTTAGCATTCAATGTGCCTGAACCAATATTCTATTTATTTTTGCTGCTTTTTTTTAAAGCTGCAGGTGTCTAATCTTTCAGAGAGTTAAAGGACAAATAAGCACCAATGACATATTTTCCAGTGAATGGTGCTTCTTCCTCCAGAGCACTAATTTGTCAATTTAAGATCCATGACTGGCATTGTTGATTACATTAGGAACTAAGTAAGGACACATTCATTTCCAAGACCTTCCTAACCAAGGGTAGCTCTATTGCTTTGTCTTATGCAGCTGGAGGGCAGACAATATATTATTCCTGTTTCCTTGTCCTGAAGTATATATATTACTGTTAGTATATATATTTTTCCAAGCAAAATTGAGAAGGGGTTGGGTATGTGTTTCTGAGTCAAGATTCTAGGGAAATAATCAAAATCATGCAAAATTTACTCTCCTGATAACAGTTACAGTTGTTATTACCTAAGGGTATTGCTAACAGCTTAGTTTTCAAATAAAAATGCTGCAATAAGCATGAAACTGCTTCTGCTCCATTTGGGAAGATGCCTAGGCTACGTTCACACCACACACTAAACCACAAAATAGCCAACTATATTCTAGCCAAGCGTATTGGATGAATTCAGTCCATATGGTAAGTTTCTGAAAACAGAGTTAAGTAAAGCAGAGTTAAGTTAAATGTAAGCAAAATTAAGATATTTGTTCTTTCTATTCGCTGTCTCCATATTTCAAATGCAATTATAGTGGTGCAGCAAAATCTATTAACAACCCCATATGTCCATTGGTTAAAGTAAGATAAACTACTATATTTTTCAGAGTATAAGACAAACTTTTTTCTCTCCTAAAAGAGGCTGAAAATTTGGGTGCGTCTTATCCTCCGAATGTAGCTTTTTCAAAGCTTTTTTTCAGTCCTAAGGAGGTGCTAGCAAGTGAAGCAATCTCCGCCCTTTGCCTGCTCCCTCCGACTCTCAGCTGTGAAGCTTTTTTCAGCCCAACTCTCAGCTGTGAAGTTTTTTTTCAGACCTAACGAGGCGCTAGCGAGTGAAGCAATCTCCATGATTTGCCAGCTTTTCTCATTGCTTCTCTCTTCAAAGATAAGTTGTGCTTTAGAAGCTGTTTTTTTATCCCCAAGCACGGGATAAAAACTAGCAAACTAATGTGCTAAAGCTGACCAGACTAAGGACGCTAACCAGATGAATACCTGGTAGGAGATTTCCCTCCCCCATTTCCCTCCCCAAAAACTAAGCTGCGTCTTATACTCTGGTGTGTCTTATACTCCTGTTAGGAAATGGCTATTGCCTAACTGGTTGGGTTGGCAATATATATAAACCATCAATGCATGTTTGCAGTCAAAATGTAATGTATAGCTTTAAGACTGTAATTCTGTATTGCATCATACTGTATTCTGATTGGCTAGCTCTGTAGCCAACGTGCTTAAGAGGAAGCTTGAATCATGGGTTATTGTTCTTATTACATTATTATTGCTACCTCTGCTCTTCTCTGCCTGTTCTCTCTGCATGATCACAGCTTGATCATTGCTAGTTGTTGTTTTCTACTGTTTTACTGATTGTTTTACTGCTGTACTTGTTCCTGTTTGCAACTCCAAAAAGAACTGTTTTATTGCATATGACTACAACAACTGGTAAAAAGACTTTGTTCTATCCCTGGATTGAATTTAACTATCTTTATCTGTGTATGACCTGGATTGTTTATTGGACTTTGCTTTACTTTTTCCTAAAAGTAAAAGAATATCACAACTCAGTGTGTCTGTGTATTGACAGTGCTTATTCACAATCACTCTCAGCTATTTCTCATGTGCACACCCTTGCTACTCAATGGTTACTCTGCGCATATTCCTTAATAACTCCAAAAAATATGGATAGTCCTCTAGAAATACAGCCCTGGTGCTCTCATCACAAGGCAAAAAGATAAGGATTACTGCACAGACCTGATAAACCATTTTGCTTCAGATTGCTATCTGTCTCTCTACCTATCTACTGTATTTGTCTTTCTATCCATCCATTCGCCTATCCATCTATATATTGCAATCTCATTTTTTTTCTTTGTCATGTACCAGCCTAATTCAAAGAAGCTCTGCAATATATTTGGATTCAGCTCTTCACATCTTATGTTCTATTATATGTCTATAACACTGTGGCTCCCCTTTATATGGCTGACATATCCTGCCATTTTCTTAGATAAATGGCTTTACTACTGAACCTTGTTCTCAACCCTTTGATCTTGCCACTTATACTTTCTCTGAGCATCTTGTACTCAGGACTATTTTTCAATTATGTCCTTTCTTGCTCTTTTTGTTCTGAGTTAATTTTAATAATTCTATCCTTGACTTCTTTTCAGCTTGAAACGTTAGGCACCTACTGAAAACCAGGGTAGAAAAAAAATGACAGGTCTGTTTGAGAACACATACAAACTTTGCCCTTTCATATTTGTATCTTGACATTGGATGCAAATATGAAAGCCATGGTTTTTGAATGGTAAATATCTACGGAAATTCTCAGTAATCCAGGCCATCGTTGTCTCAAATGTGCTTTTTTTTTCCTTTCAAAAGACAACTGGGCTGTTTTTTATTTGAGGAAGAAGATGAAAATATTTTGCTTCTTATCCAAGACGTTTCATCAAGTATAATTAGGTGGTGGGGGAGGAAGGAAGGATAGGTTCTGACAGGATGGTGGGGTGGGGAATGAAAGGATTGTATTTCTTTGTAGTCATCTGGTTGTTAAAACTCTTTCTGAGGGCCACTGAAGCCATTTGGGGTTTAATCTGTGCCCTCAGGGTCTCCTGAATCAGAGTGCAAATTGTTGTGAATAGTTGCGAAATCTTCTTGGTGAAATCGTGCCAAAAGCACTGTGTTGTAGACAGGAGATAGGCGGTGTTGCATCCTTCCCTCTCTGCTGCTCAGTTTTAACATAGGTGGCCACTTTCCCCCCTCATTCAAACAACGGTCCTCTCTATCCAGAATGTGGACTTTGCTGTCCTCAAAAGAGTGACCTTTCGTCTTTCAAATGCAGATGGACTGCTGAATCTTGTCCCGATGGGTTTGTTTTTCCTATGCTGTACCATGTGTATGTGAAGTGGTTGTTTTGTTTCCTCAATGTACAGATCTGTACATGTCTCACTGCATTGTACTGCATACTGTATATCAAACAGCTTAGTTTGTGTCAGCGTTCTATCCTTGCAGTGGGCAAGCTCCTGGCTTAGTGTATTTTGAATGGTAACTTAATTATGCACATGTCATCAATTCCCTTACCTCTGACTTGCCTCCTTCTCCGATGACATGAAAACCTATTTTTGGAAGCCTAAGGCAGCACAGGAGGGATCTCCTCTGTAGCATCGGAAGGCTCTGTGAGTGCTGTAGATTCATTTATATGTTCAGTTGTCTCAGTTCAACTGAGTTCACCCTACATGATGCTGCCATTGGGCCCCCAAGCTCCACTATTGCCTCTACACTAAAAGATAAAATGCAACACTCCTTTATCAGGATCCTGACCTCTTTATTTATGAAGTACCATGAAACTGGTTCTGCTTCATGGGAAAGAGAGTTGAAGACATACTTTCAAGGCTCTAAATTAAATAATAATCATAAGCAACTCAACTAATAGTACAATGTTCATATCATGGACATGCTGCTTAAATCAAGGAGATATGTCAAGTCACTGGTATTCCACCATCCTGAGTCACAAAATAATGATACATTGTCCTTTCTGTAGTGAGAGAGACTGGCAAAGGTTCTAACCCAATGGATGTTGGAGTAATGCTATATGCTTATCAAGTATGACCTTTTCTCATCTAAAAGCCAGGTAGAAGCAGGGGTGGGCTGCTGGGGATTCGCAGGGGTTCAGAAGAACCTCTAGCTAAGATTCTGTGCAGTTTGGAGAACCCCAAAATCCCACTCCTGGCTGGCCCTTCCCACCCCTCCCCTCCCAGGAGTCCACACATGGCCAGTTTTGGATGCAGATAAGTGCAGGGCACATGCAGAGGCCTGGGAAGGGCAAAAAATGGGCATACTGAAAGTTCTGGAAGACTAGAAATGGGCCAGTTTCCAGCCTCCAGAAGGCCTCTGGAGCCTAGGGAGGCTGTTTTCGCCCTCCCAGAGGCTCAAGGAAAGCTTCCAGAGCACGGGGAGGGAAAATCCCCCCCCCACCGTGATGCAGGAGGCCGACTATAGCCACGCCCAGCCAGCAACCAGGCAGAGAACTCCGTGCTAAAATTTTTGAAGCCCACCCCTGGGTGGAAGTTTAATCGCACTGTCACAACCATCATCTTGACTTTCTTTAATATGGACACACACACACCCGCTTTCCCCACATAGAGACGCAGTCATCCTGAAGTGATCACAACACTGAAGCTAAAAGATTAAGGAATAAATAAGTGGGTATAGATAAAAATATTTAAACATTGTTGTATGTGTAGTTATAACTTCAGATTCACAGGTTAGGAATGGTGAAACTCAGGTTCATATCAGTCCTCAGCTATGGAAATTCATTGGGTGGTGTCTGATTAGACCTTATTGCTGTAATTAAGATAAAACTGGAGATAGGAAATAAGTTTTGAATTGCCATAGAAAATGCATAATAACAATGATAATAATAACAGCCACAGGAGCAGAAAAAATACATACACATAAAGCCTGAGTCCTAAACACATACACATCCTTGTCATGTAATTGTAAATTGTGAGTTGGATTATCTACTGTATTCTTGCTCTCCAGCACATCGTCCCTAAAATACTACTGACCCCTCACATGACTTGTAATCCATCTGGTCTCTTTGGAATCTTTTCCTTCTCTAAAAGTCAGTACAAATTATTCAAGGACCTCTTTTATATTTTCTCTGTTTGGACTAAGTTTAAAATTGTCACTAGGTAATATTTTAAGGGCTTTTTTTTGGGGGGGGGAGGGTTGTTTGGCGAAGGAGAGGGAGGGTGATTTGTTGGGGGGGGAACAGGCCCGGCACAGGGTCGTGTTAGGGGAGGTGCGAAGTGGGGAGTGGAGGGGGTTAGTGTTGGTATGGAGGAGAGCGATTCCATCAGGACTGTGGGTGGGAGGGGAAGATATGGTGGGAGCAGAGGGCCACATCGTGTTGTGGGGGCACGTGCCCACTGTCTCCAAGTGGTGATGTGCTCCGGCCCCCAATGCTCACCTCGTTCCCTGGGTTGTCCAGAGTCTCAGAGCCCCGGCCTTAGGCTGATGCTGTGCAATGCCAGGTCCATGGTCAACAAAGCCCCCCTCATCTGTGAGCTGATTCAGGAGGGGGGAGCGGACCTGGCGGGTATTACAGAGACCTGGTTGGGCCAGGAGGGGGGGTCCCCCTCGTTGAGATGTGCCCACCAGGTTTCTGCACATTTATCAGCTGAGGGCCCAGGGTAGGGGTGGGAGAGTGGTGGTTATTGTAAAGGAAGGCCTTGATCCTAGGGAGGCCACTGTACCTCAGATAGCCGGATGTGAGTCTCTCCTTGTGAAGTGGGGCCATGGGATGCAGGTGGGCTTGCTGATTGCGTACCTGGCTCCCTGCTGCATGGCAGCGGCCCTGCCCAAGCTCCTCAACATTATAGCCAGGGTGGCGGTTGATACCCCCAGGCTTTTGGTCATGGGGGATTTCAACCTGCCGTCCATCGGTGAAATGTCGGAGGTGGCTCGGGAGTTCATGGCTTCCATGACAGCCATGGACCTGACCCAGTTAATTCATGGCCCTACTCACATAGGAGGACACACTCTGGTCTTGGTTTTCGTCTCCGATCAGTGGTTGAATGGCCTAGATACAGGGAATATAGTCATTGAACCCTTGTCATGGTCAGACCATTCTCTCCTTAGACTTGACTTCCTGACTGCTACACCCCACCGCAGGGAGGCAGAACCGACTAGGTGGTTCTGCCCCAGGTGCCTGATGGATCCTGATAGGTTCCAAATGGAGCTTGGGCCATTCCCTGAGACTCTGGCTCACGACTTGACGGAAGACCTGGTGGCCGCCTGGGATAGGGCGGCTGCTGGTGCTTTAGATAGGGTCATGCCTTTGCAGCCTCTGACCCGGCGCCGAATCAGCCCAGCTCCTTGGTTCTCTGAGGAGCTGAGGGAGATGAAGCACCGGAAAAGATGCCTAGAGAGTAGTTGGAGGGCTAGTCATTCTGGATCTGACCGAGCACTAGTGAGGTCTTATATCAAAACCTACTTAGTGGCAATAAAAGCAGCAAAGTGTAACTACTTTTCCACTCTTATCGCGTCGGCAGATAATTGCCCAGCTGCCCTGTTTAGGGTGACCCGCTCCCTTCTCCACCTGGGAGCATGGGAAGACCCCTTGCAAGGGCATGCTGAGGATTTTGCGCATTATCTGCACGATAAAATCACTCAAATTCGGGACGGCCTGGACTCTGACTGGGTGGGTTCAGGCAAGGTGTCCGAGGTGGGTCTTGAGAATGCTATCTGGGAGGAGTTTGATCCTGTGCCTCCTGAGAACGTGGACAGGATGCTGGGGAGGTTGAACGTTACCACATGTTTATTGGTCCCGTGTCCCTCCTGGCTGGTGCTGGCTACCCGGGAGGTTACATGAGGCTGGCTCCAGAGGATTATAAACGCTTCTTTGAGTGAAAGTTTCTTACCTCCCAGTTTGAAAGAGGCGGTGGTGAGGCCCCTCCTCAAGAAGCCTTCTCTGGGTCTGGCTGTTTTGGCAAATTACCGTCCTGTCTCCAACCTTTGCTTTGTGGCAAAGGTTGTTGAGAGTGTGGTTGCACAACAGATCCCACAGTACCTGGATGAAACTGTCTATCTGGATCCGTTCCAGTCCGGCTTCAGGCCTGGGTACAGCATGGAAACGGCATTGGTCACATTGGTTGATGGTCTCTGGAGGGCTCGGGCAGGGGATGTTCCTCTGTTCTGGTCCTATTAGATCTCTCAGTGGCTTTTGATACCATCGACCATGGTATCATGCTGCACCGGCTGGAGGGGTTGGGAGTGGGAGGCACAGTGCTATGGTGGTTCACCTCCCATCTCTCCGACCAGTCACAGTCCGTGTTGGCTGGGGGGGCAGAGGTCGGCCTCAAGGCACCTCATATGTGGGGTGCCGCAAGGGTTGGTCCTCTCGCCTCTCCTGTTCAACATTTATGTGAAGCTGCTGGGTGAGATCATCCGTGGATTTGGGGTGCAGTGCCATCTGTACACTGATGACACTCAGCTGTACATCTCCACCCTAGACCACTCCAACAATGCCCTTGAAGTGATGTCCCAGTGCCTGGAGGCCGTGTGGGTCTGAATAGGGAGGAACGGGCTCCGACTCAACCCCTCCAAGACCGAGTGTCTGTGTCCCGATATAGCCAGCTGGTGCCATCACCGACTATTGGGGGCGAGTCACTGGCCCACACGGAGAGGGCTCATAGCTTGGGCATCCTTCTGGATGCACAGCTGTCTTTAGAAGAGCATATGATGGCTGAAGCCAGGGGGGCTTTTTATCAGGTTCGCCTGATACTCCAGTTGCGTCCCTTTCTGGATCGGGATTCCTTATGCATGGTCACTCACGCCCTCGTCACCTCTCGCCTGGAGTACTGCAATGCTGTCTACGTGGGGCTCCCCTTGAAGAGCACCCGGAGGCTCCAGCTGGTCCAGAATGCAGCTGCGCAGGTAATTATGGGGGCGACATGGCGCTCCCATATAACACCTCTCCTATGCAAGCTGCACTGGCTCCCGGTGGTCTTCCAGGTGCGCTTCAAGGTATTGGTTCTCATCTTTAAAGCGTTCCATGACTTAGGGCCTGGGTATTTATGAGACCACCTTCTGCCACCGATAACCTCCCACCGGCCAATCCGCTCCCACAGAGAGGGTCTCCTCAGGGTGCCATCGGTCAAGCAATGCCGACTGAAGACCCCCAGGGGGAGAACCTTCTCTGTGGGGGCACCCGCCCTCTGGAACGAGCTACCCCCAGGAATATGACTGATCCCGGACCTCCGTAGTATCCGCCGAGCTTTGAAGACCTTCTTATTTTAGCAAGCCAGACTGGCTTAAAATTTTAATGGGTTATTTTATGGATAAAGGGTTTTAAAATTTGGGGAAGCCAAACTGATCTAATTCTGTTTTAATTTATTTTAATTTTTATATTGTATGTATTTTAATTTTGGCCCTTCGGGAGAAGGGCAGTATACAAATTTAATAAATCTAATCTAATCTAATCTAAATTAGCAATATTCTCAGAAAACCTCTTCCAGAACTGATTATTGATAACACGGCTCATAAAAAAATTCAAAAAAAAAAATCATATGTTTTATGTTCCTTTTACATTTATTTTTTGCAGGTAATAAAAGAGATTGGAAGATAGTAGGAAGACCTTCACTTTTGAATATTTAGCATGAAAAACTGTACTGTATCATGGAGCAAGCTGTAGAGATTAAGGACTGAGAAGAATGGGTTCAAGTCCCTACTCACTAGGTGAATTTGGGCTACTTACTTCCATTTCAGTCTGCCATCAGTTCTGTTGGTAGAAAAACACAATAAGAAACCCTCGTGTATGCTGTATTGTGCCTGAAAGCAAAGTATATAAATTCTGTGTAATTGTATGTGGGAATGACCTTAACAGTCAGGGCAAAAAGTTACAGCCAAGGGAACAGTCAGATAAAAGACAATTTAGTCAGCAGTAGGAAAGTCTGTAGGGCAAGAGCTTCAGAAGAAATCCTCCCTATTTTCTTGGATGGTGAAGGTGATGTGAGAGAAATGTAATTCCAGACATGCAAGATTTTGTTAAGGTGACCTTACCATAAAATACAATTATTAGATCATCGTACTGGTCTACCTCACAAAGCTGAACTCAATTTTGCAAATATGAAATTAGCAAGTTGTTGTGCGCTTTGTTCATTATAAAAAAGCTGTGGAAAGTGCTCAGAAAAATGAAAACCCCAGAATATCTCATTGTCTTCATGAGAAACTTGTATACAAGTTAGGAAGCCCCAGTTCAGGCAAAACATGGCAAAACAGACTGGCTACAGGTTGGCAAAGGAGAGCCACAAGGCTGTATATTATCCCCGTATTTTTCAATCTATATGCCATATTAAGGGCAGCATATTAGGGATGTGGTGGCTCAGTGGCTAAGTCACTGAGCTTGTCGATCAGAAGGTTGACAGTTCAGTGGTTCAAATCCCTAGCGCCGCATAATGGGGTGAGCTCCCGTTACTCGTCCCAGATTCTGCCAACCTAGCAGTTTGAAAGCACGTAAAAAAATGCAAGTAGGAAAATAGGGACCACCTTTGGTGGGAAGGTAACAGCGTTCCGTCCGCCTTTGGCATTTAGTCATGCCAGCCACATGACCATGGAGACGTCTTCGGACAGCATTGGCTCCTTGGCTTAGAAATGGAGATGAGCACCGCCCCTCCACATATGTGCGAGGGGAACTTTTACCTTTACCTTCAAGGGCAGCCATATTGAAAAAGGATGAGTGTAGTTTTAAAAATGGAAGAAGAAACAACTACAAAGTACTCTATGATGACGATACCAGCCACATAGCCAAAAAATGAAAAGCATCAGTAAGCATTAATACTAAAATTGAAAATACACACTGAAAAAATAGGAAGAAAATTAAATTTAAAAAATGGGAATAAAATTAAATTTATTTAAAAAAACAAAACAAAACACCCAAGCTAATGAAACCATATAAAACAACCAGCTTTAGAATTGGCAATGAAGTTACTGAAATGGTGAATACATTCTGGCTTTTAGGATCAACCATCAACAGTAAAGGAACAAGCAGTCAAAAAGTACCCCTCACGATAGCATTTGATAGAGCAGCCATTTTAGATCTTGAAAAAGATATTCACATGCAGTGATCAGAGATGGGTTTCAGCAGGTTCTGACCAGTTCTGGAGAACCGGTAACAGAAATTTTGAGTAGTTCGGAGAACCGGTAGTAAAAATTCTGACTGGCCCTGCCCCCATCTATTCTCTGCCTCCCAAGTCCCAGCTGATCGAGAGGAAATGGGGATTTTACAGTATCCTTCCCCTGCCATGCCCACCAAGCCACGCCTACCAAGCCATGCCATGCCCACCAAGCCAGTAGTAAAAAAATTTGAAACCCACCACTGGCAGTGATGTGTATATACCTACAAAGATCAGAACTGTGCAAGCCATGGTATTATGCGGCATAATAGAGAGATAGTGCATGCAAGTGTAATAAATAAATAAATAATCAGTAACACTCCATGGAAATTGAACATTTAAGAAGCAAGATAGGAAGAGCATTGGCACTTTTAAATGTTAGTTTCGGAGAAGACTCTTAAAAATACTATGAAGAATCAAGAAGACTCCCTTGGGAGTTGGGCGGCATAGAAATGTGATAAATAAATAAGAAAACAAACGGATGGATCATCAAACAAGTCATTCTAGAGTTCTCACTTGAAACACAAATGCCCAGGCTCAAATTATCCTCCTTCAGACACAGAATACAAAGATCTAGCTCTTTGGAAAAGACTCAAATACTAGGAAAGGTGAAGAAAAGAGAATGACAAGGAGCAGCAAGGTGAACAAACTCAATAATAGCAATGAATGCACTGATTTCTGAAAGAAAAAATTAGGGTTAGATTGTCATTTTAAAAAAATCTATCTTGTTAGGAGATGAAAAGATGAAAATCACTTGATAACACATAATCAATTACATCAAAGGTTCCTTTTGGCTTAAAGAGGTTACAATTATTACTACAAAAATAAGTTATGCATTCATTATAAAACACTGAAATCAAACATCATTCCATGTCAAATACAGATAAAAAGTATTCAAGAAATATTTAACATCATTGTTTGCATATAATTGTAATGAAGCTTTTAGTTGTAGAATACATGCTTCATTGTAGGAAAGGCTTGGGCAATTTGGTTCCATTATGGGGAACCATATATTGAAAGTGTATTTCCCCAAATGCAGAGGTGAAATGTAAAATTTGTTACTACCGGTTCTGTGGGCGTGGCTTGATGGTGGTGGGGTAATATGACTGAGTGGGCATGGCCAACTTTTTTTTTTTACTTTTAAAACCATTTTAAAATGGTTTTAAACCTTTTTTACAACCTCTTCGGCCAAAGAGGTTGTTAAAAAATGCTTTAAAAAGCCTCTGACGATCCCAGCTGACTTGCCTGATCAGCAGAGGCTTTTTCTATTTTTTTAAGCCTCTGACGATCCCAGAGTTGACGATCAGCTGAGTTGTCTGATTGGCAGAGGCTTTTTTTTCTTCTAAAAACATTTTTGTCTACAACCTCTTTGTCCGAAGAGGTTGTAGAAAAAATGCTTTTAAAAGCCTCTGATGATCCCAGCTGAACCGCATGATCATCAGAGGCTTTTTTTTTTTACTTTTAAAAGCATTTTTTCGGCTGAAGAAATTAAAAAAAATAAATAAAAAAAAATTAAAAAAAAGCCTCTGATGATTGCGCAGCTCAGCTGGGCATGGGGTAGCAGGGATTTTTGCTACTGGTTCTCCAAACTACCCGCCATGATCGCTACCGGATCAGGCGATCCGGTCTGAACCGGGAGCATTTCACCCCTGCCCAAATGTTGGGCACAAAAACAGTTGTTGTTAGGCAGAATAACATAATAACAGAGTTGGAAGGGACTTTGGAGGTCTTCTAGTTCAAACCCCTGCTCAGGCAGGAAACCCTGTACTATTTCAGACAAATGATTGTCCAATCTCTTCTTAAAAACCTCCAGTGTTGGAGCACCCACAACTTCTGGAGGCAAGTCATTCCACTGATTAATTGTTCTCACCGTCAGGAAATTTCTCCTTAGTTCTATGTCTGTGATGGTGAACCTATGGCACGCATGCCAGAGGTGGCATGCAGAGCCCTCTCTGCTGGCACGTGCACCATCGTCCCAGGTCAGTTCTCTGTGGCGTTTCTTTCATGAGCTTCTGTTTCCCTGCAAATGACGAAACAGAAGCTCACGAAAGAAAAAGATCTTACCTCTTGCTGCGCTGCCGGTGTTGGGATGCTCCGCCTCCCGCTGGCCAGCTGGTCTATGGGTCTCTGCTGCACCTGTGCCAGCACATACATGCATTCACGCATGTCCACACGTTCACCTGCATCTTTCATTTTGGGCATGCACCCGCACATTTTGGGCACTCGGTGTCTAAAAGATTCACCATCACTGTTCTAGGTTGTTTCTCTCCTGGATTACTTTCCATTCAATCTTTCTTGCAGCACAGAAGATTTATTTATTTAGTCAGCACTAAATTGGCACTAGATAAGGGTCAAAGGAATTCAAGAGGGGTGCTGGATTTGGTTTGTAGCAATGTAAGAACTCTAAACTGATGGCATGCTTAACCATTGGTTGATGATCTCTCGAGGGCTCGGGACAGGGGTTGCTCCTCTGTCCTGGTCCTATTAGATCTCTCAGCAGATTTTGATACCATCGACCATGGTATCATGCTGCAGCAGTTGAGGGGGTTAGGAATAGGAGGCACCATGTTACGGTGGTTCTCCTCCTTCCTCTCCGACTGTTCACAGTTTGTGTTGGCAGGGGGGCAGAGGTCGACCTCGAGGCACCTTGCTTGGGGGGTGCTGCAGGGGTCGGTCCTCTTGCCCCTTCTGTTCAACATTTATATGAAGCCGCTGGGTGAGATCATCCGTGGTTTGGGGGTGAGAGTCCACCAGTACGCTGATGACACTCAATTGTACATCTCCACCCCAGACCACCCCAATGATGCCCTTGATGTGATGTCCCGCTGCCTGGAGGCCGTGCGGGTCTGGATGGGGAGAAACAGGCTCAGATTCAACCCTTCCAAGACCGAGTGGCTGTGGTTTCCGGCATCCCGGTATAGTCAGCTGGTGCCATCGCTGACTATTGGGGGTGAATCTTTGCCCCCCACAGAGAGGGCTCGCAATCTGGGTGTCCTCCTGGATGCATGGCTGTCTTTAGAAGAGCATATGATGGCCGTGGCCAGGGGGGCTTTCTATCAGGTTCGCCTGATCTGCCAGTTGCGTCCCTTTCTAGACCGGGATGCCCTACGCACGGTCACTCACGCCCTTGTCACCTCCCGGCTGGACTACTGTAATGGTCTCTACATGTGGCTCCCCTTGAAGAGCACTCGGAGGCTCCAACTGGTCCAGAATGCAGCCGCGCGGGTGGTTATGGGCGCAACTCATTGCGCCCATGTAACACCCCTCCTGCGCGAGCTGCACTGGCTCCCAGTGGTCTTCCGGGTACAATTCAAGGTATTGGTTACAACCTTTAAAGCACTCCATGGCATAGGACCAGGGTATTTACGGGACCGCCTTCTGCCACCAATAGCCTCCCACCGACCAGTTCGCTCCCACAGAGAGGGACTCCTCAGGGTGCCATAGGCCAAATTATGCTGGCTGGTGACACTCAAGGGGGAGAGCCTTCTCAGTGGGAGCTCCTGCCCTTTGGAACGAACTGCCCCCGGAAATACATACAATCTCTGACCTCCGGGTTTTTCGCTGTGCCCTCAAGACCCTACTGTTTCGACAGGCGGGGCTGTCTATTTAAGTGGTTTTTAAATTGGAGTTTTAACTTGGGGTTTTAAATTGTGGCTGAAACTGTTTAATTGATTTTAATTACTTTTAATGATGATGTCTGTATATTTATGTTTTTAAATTGGCTGTACACCGCCCCGAGTCCTTCGGGAGAAGGGCGGTATATAAATAAAATTAACATAACATAACAACATAACTCTACCCCCAATGTTTGCCTGCTCTTTTCCTACAGTAGCAGAGCACAGAAACAAGATGTTCCAACAGTCGATTATAAATAATAAACAATGCAATATGGAAAGTTGTTCAACTGATTTTCTTCTCTTGGCGGACTAATACAGTTTCTAATTAGAATGGTTTACTGGCCTGCATGTTATTTATTTTTCTTCTATTCCTTCAATTAAATTATATATTCCTCAACCACTCCCTGTGCAATTGCAATATGATAATTAATAGCCCCAATCTCCTACGGATTTGGTAAAGATAACCCAGAATGATTTCCTTTCCAGCCAACCAATATATTTGCAGTTGCAACCAACATAATGAAATAGTAAATCAATGTGCCTTATAAGTATATTGCAGAAGGTTATTTGAGCACTGCCAAGTGATAAATGAATATCATTTGCATTATGGGAGTGCAAAAACCCAGACACTACCCAATAAATAAACAAGAAATAATGATCCTTGACCAAAGAATGTGAAGTTCATGTTTATTCTAAAGAATAATCCCCATTTTCTATCAGAGTAGATTGAAACTGAATGGTAGGAGATGAATAGCACCTTCACACATCAAATGATATAGTGGATCACTATGTTACACAGATTACCAATTAAGTCTCTATGAATACATTTTTTAAAAAACAAACTTTCTGCTCATGGGCAAAAGAGATACCCAGCAAAAGATTCTATAGGGAGAATATATTTTCATCAAGTCTTCTCTCTCTGCAATCCCAGCTCTGTTTGTCAGGTCTTCAGAGTGGCTGTTAAGATACAGAAGAAGCTACAGGATTTTAGCTTCAAGCTAAATAGCTATAACTGTTTATCGCAACTAGAATACAAATTAAAGTGATTGCTGTGGATTCTGTTGGAGCCGATTTAGATGTTTTGCTTCAAATAGGTTGCTGATGGGTCAATCACTAGCTGGAACAGAATCATACTGAACTCAGATTTTATAGATAAGAAACTGTTGGTGCTCAGAGAAATGCTGACATGGACCAAGAAAAAACATATGTGGTAGGTGTATGTCAGTTACAGATTCCATAAACACACAAACATACCACATTCTTGAAATATATACTTCATGTGCAAAGATAGAAACGACATGGACATTTCTAGATATACACCCAGAGGTGGGTTTTAGCAGGTTCTCACCAGTTCTGGAGAACCGGTAGTGGAAATTTTAAGTAGTTTGGAGAACTGGTAGTAAAAATTCTGACGGGCCCCACCCCCATCTATTTTCTGCCTCCTGAGTCCCAGCTGAACGGGAAGAAATGGGGATTTTGCAGTATCCTTCCCAAGCCACGCCCACCAAGCCACACCCACCAAGCCATGCCACACCCACCAAGCCACACCCACAGAACCAGTAGTAAAAAATTTTGAAACCCACCACTGTATACACCCATATGCCAAATTCAAATAAAATGTACAGTATATCAAAATAAATGTAATAAACTAGTCAACATATATAAACACAAGTAATAAAATCAGAGGAAACACAGAGGTAAAATATTATAGGTCCCCTCCTATCAGTTTCAGGGAGGGGAGGGGAGAGGAGGGGAGGGAAGGAGGGTTAATTTCATTTTCGGGGGGGTGTCAAAATAAATTGCAGGAGTAATATATATATATATATATATATATATATATATATATATATATATATATATATATATATATATATATATATATATATTATAATGTATAATATATATTTTCTTTTCCTGGTGGGACACAGATTTTAAACATAAAATGACACATGGCTTTGCAACATGTTACCTTACAATTTGTTGCTCATCTTAATAATTTTTTTTCTTTTAATATACAACTGAAAAATTGGGAAACACCATAAAATATGAATACTGTTCATAAGATCACATTTGGCTCCCAAACCTGGAGCTGGGAAAATAGCAAACTAAGGGCAAGATGAATCACAGGAATGATAAATAAAACAGGAACGTGTGCTAATCCCTATCAAAAATGTCAAATCTTTTATGAAAATAGTATGGGAAAAACTCACTTTAAATGTCAGTTTCCGTGCATGGAAATGTGCAGGTCCCACCTAGGCATAAATAAGCATACAAAAATGTAGCATTCAAAACAGAATCGAGTTATTACTGTTATATAAAATGCCCAATAAACTGTTTCCTTAGCAAAAATAAAAAATAAAAATTGTACAGACTGTTGATTAACAACAATAAAGGCTTCCTTCTAGATCAAGAATTTGCACAGGAGAAATCTTAATGGCAACGATGGACCAATTTGCCTAGATCTCCATAGGAAGATTACAGATTTCCATTGTGTGGCACACTGATTTGTTTTCCAGTTCTAATTTGAAATATGAGTACCTCCTTAACCATATTTTAAAGGTGATGAACCACTGTCTAACCTGAAACTGAAAAGTAAATTATGATTCTGCAAAGTTCAAAAATTATTATGGGATGTTCAGTTACCATCTTTGATGATGATGATGATGATGATGATGATGATGATGATGATGATGATGATAACTTTATTGTCATTATACATGTTTACACAGTATACCCAGGTATAACAGGGTTCTGAGAAGTATAGAAGGCTATATTCAGAGGTGGCATTCAGCCGGTTCATGCAGATTCAGGTGAACTGGTAGCGGCAACTGCAGGGACGTAATGCCGTCCTATTTCGACACAAGGGCATGGATGAGAGCAAAGCGCATGCGTGGAAGGCACATGCATGAAGCAAGCATGCACACACAGCAAACTAGTGCTAAGCATATGCAGAACCCACCGCTGGCTATATTCTATGTTTAGGGGATATTAAAAGGCCTCAGCTACCTGTTTGTATGTGTATATATTTAGTTTAGTTTACTTTATTGTCATTGCACCTCATACAATGAAATTAAATGCCATCTTGCCATCAGTGTACATCATACATAAGAAAACTATAAAAATAAAACAAAAACACAACATCCTTCACATTCTACACAATTGAATTAAAATCCCCTGATACTGCATTAGTATTATACTATATAGTAGAATTCAATATAGTTACTGCTCTGGGATAGAAGCTGTTTTTCAGCCTATTTGTCCTTGTTTTTATTGACCTGTACCGTCTGCCAGATGGTAATAGTTCAAAAAAAGGATGCCCAGGATGAGATGGATCTTTAAGAATGTTTTGAACTTTCTTAAGACAGTGGTAGCTATAAAGCTCTTCCAAGGAGGTGAGAGAGTAACTAATGATCCTCTGGGCAATGAAGTTAACCCTCTGGAGTGCTGTCCTATCTGCCACTATGCAATTGGCAAACCATTCACAGGTGCAGTAAGTTAAAATACTCTCTATAGTGCAGCGGTAGAAGGCAGTGGTGGGTTTCAAATTTTTTTACTACTGGTTCTGTGGGCGTGGCTTGGTGAGTGTGGCATGGCTTGGTGGGCATGGCTTGGTGAGCATGGCAGGGGAAGGATACTGTAAAATCTCCATTCCCATCCCACTCCAGGGGAAGGATACTGTAAAATCTCCATTCCCTCCCCAATCCAGGGGAAGGTTACTGCAAAATCCCCATTTCCTCCCGATCAGCTGGGACTTGGGAGGCAGAGAATAGATGGGGGCAGGGCCAGTCAAAATTTTTGCTACCGGTTCCCCGAATTACTCAAAATTTTTGCGGTACTCCAGAACTGGTCAGAACCTGCTGAAACCTACCTCTAGTATAAGGTCACCAGCAATTTTTCATTCAGTTGTTGTCTCATGAAAAGTTTCAGGTAATATAATCTCTCCTGGGCTCCTTTTGACCAATGCTGCAATTTTTTTTTTTAATTTGATTTATATGCCGCCCTTCTCCGGAGACTCAGGGCGGCTTACAATGCATTAAGCAATATGCAATGCAATGTGAGCACCCCAGGTCAGGTCCTCTTTTATGATAACACCCAAAAAATTAAAACTGGCCACTTGCTCTACTTGGTCTCCATTGATAACCAGGAGCTGAATGTCTGATCTATTCCTTCTGTAGTCCACTATAAACGCCTTGGTCTTATTGGTGTTAAAGACCAAGTTATTGTCTCCACACCACGAAAGCAACTGGTCCACCTCATATCTAATATCTATCTAATCCCAAAATGGTCAGAAAAGCCAACAATCTTCTCCAAATGAAATTATCCTTAATGAGATTACCAAGGGATATACACTATGCTTTTTCTTTTGACCCATGGAAATCTGAAAAAAACTACTTTTTGGAATAGCTATTTCTCATCAAATTTCCTCCCATCTTCATAGAATGCAGCTCCAGAGCATCTGCCTCCTATTTGATCAGAAAAAGCATCACAAGATCTCAATTTGGCAACTTGTTTGCGAGGTCAAATTTCACATCAGCTAAATTTGAAATACACCTACACAGAGCTAAACAAACTGTTTCCATTAATGGAAGCAGTGGTGACAACAATAGATATAAATGACATCTGGGAAAAAAAATATTTGTGTTTCTTTGTTAGATAACATGAGGTCCCAGCACTTCTGCCAAAGACCTCAGAAAAGGTAGGATAGGAATAGCTGGAGCTTCCAGTCTATGTTCCATTCTTATTGTATGACCAGAAATTCATTCCATATTTTTTCCCATTATATGCATTAATATGTACAGTTGTCTGCAGACTTTTTACAAGTCATTTTTATCCTGTTATGATGCATTACTTTATGTCCTTTTTAAACACCGACCTTCCTTTATACACATTGCTGTCCAATTTAAACCCTATCCATACAGTTCATTTTAAACTGAAATCTGTATCCCAATTTTGGAGTCCTATTTGGTGCAGAATTTTGAAGGAGCATCATGAAATTTCCATATCCAACTTCAGTGCTGCAGCATTGTTTGGACCTCAGGCTACAAAAACCACAGATTGTTGAAAACTACTATAGATTGGACTCACTAAATATGCTAGGCCCTGAATTCTAAATCATGGTTTGTTAGCCATAATATCTAAATTTAAACAACATACTAAGACAAAACCACCCCCACTCTGTATTATAACTTGGGGCAATATATTAACTCAGCCACTGTATTGGGGCCCAATGCTTGTGGCTGGATGACTTTGTTTGACTGGAAGGCAGAATTCAATACGTTGTATATTATTGTTTATTTGTCAACAAATAAGAAAACAAGTAACAAAGTAGACACAGACATGGAAACAAGAAAGAATTTTGGCACAAAAATTTGGCAAAACATAGCCATAAACACATAGAATGATTACATATAATTGGGAACAGTAGGACAGGGATGGTAGGCATGCTGGTGCGCTTATGCACGCCCCCTTATGGACCTCTTAAGAAACATGAAAGGTCCACGGTAGACAGTTTATGGTAAAAGGTATGGGGATTAGAGAGACTAACAACAGGATCAGGTACATTGTTCTCAGACATTTACTACTCTATTGCAAAAGTCATATTTCCTACAATTAAGATTAGAGTGAATTACATTGAATTTAAATCTATTGATGGCCCTTGTATTATTATGGTTGAAATTAAAGAATTCATTTACAGGTAGAACGTTTTGGTTATGAACTAAGCATAGGTCGAAATGTAGATGACATAGTATATAATCTAGAGGATGTCTGTTTGAAAATTGTGCTGGGTGGATATTGGAGCCAAGTGATTCTCTAGAGGAAGATCTGATCAACACATGCTTGATTTCCAAATCTAGTAGCCCGACATCACACAGGATATATCTTGGTGCCAATGAAGGAATCAATAGCTAGCAAATCCTCTCTTTTCTCTTCCATTTACAATTCTGGCTAAGAAAGAAGAGTCATCTGTTGTGAGGGAGGGAATGGTCCCTCTGTAACAGTTTGATCTAGGAAATGCATCTGTTTATGTCTCCCTTCTCAGTCGCTCTAGCCAAGATGTCATGGCCGAGCAATAGGATTTAGGCAAATAATAATACTATTTCTGAGAGAGAAGTGTTTTGGCACCCAGGGAGAAATGGTTCATGTTTTATTTCGTTACCATGGATATAAAATGACCCAATGTACCACATATTTATGGATTTAAGGTTGTTTTGGTTTGTTTCAGCTTATATTATAAGATTAAAGATCCTTGTCTTGCTGAACCCTTGGAAGGAAAA
This sequence comes from Arizona elegans, assembly GCA_022577455.1. Taxonomy (NCBI): domain Eukaryota; kingdom Metazoa; phylum Chordata; class Lepidosauria; order Squamata; family Colubridae; genus Arizona; species Arizona elegans. Next base: position 9,606,937 of record JAKOOJ010000002.1, on the reverse strand, counting down.
TCTCTAAAGAAGAAGTCAATCAAGATACCGTGTTAGGTTTCATTATCTTTTCTAGATTAGTTAATTCTGATTACCTGGAACTCACTGGGTATTATTCATCTTTTGTTACCAGTATGTCACAGAGGATCACTGAATGAGAATTGCAAAGAATTTAGAAGGGAATATTTGGTCATCTCGGCTTTTAACAATAGATATTGCTACAGAAATCCATGAAGATTTAGCAGATAAAACTGGTGACTAACTATTGAAGAGTACCATAAGTACTCTTATCTTTCAGTTATAGCAGCCATCCTAAACATCTGTTACATGGTACAGAATAACAACTGGATCCAAAATTCTCATTGCTAAGCAAGGAAGCTAAGTGAGTCACACCCAATTTAATGACCTTTTTTTTTGCCACTGTTAAATGAATCACTACAGTCCTTAAGCATATTTGGCTTCTCTGATAGGCTTCACATCAAATGCTGGCTGGAAAGGTTGCAAATGATGATTACGTGGGATGGTGGTTGGGATGCTGCAACCATTGTAAAAATGTGCTTGTTGCCAAGCATCTGAATTTTTATCACATGACAGTGAAAAGCCTGCAATGGTTGCAAGTGTGAAAACCTTTTTCAATGCCATTTTAACTTCAAATTGTCTCCAAACTAATATTTGTAAGTTGATGACTATCTGCATTTTTCAGAGGAAATGCTGTTGGTCCTCCACAGTTGGTAGAGAATTACAAGAGGAGACCCACAAATTCATCACATGGTCCAATCAAAGGACTGTCCGAACTGGAAATGCCTCTCAGCCACCCCCCCTCCAGGTGCAGGGCAAGATGTCCTTGACTCTCTGAGAAAGGAATGTTATTATGATTATGTATCACCTCTGCTCCATACATTCCCCCTTCCCAGTTTCCCACAGCAGTAAATGTGGCAGGCCTGAAGGTCCAATGCAAAAGATGGCTTCCAGGCCTGACAGGCCACCCTCCCTCATTAGAAGATGGTGTCCTGCAATGAGAGTAACACAGGGGGTTAATTCAAAAGACTAACCACCTTTAAAGAACAAGCTTTTTTGTGCTGATATCTACCATGTGGGATGATTGAAACAAACTCCAGTATTAATTACTTACAGGAATCTTTAAAGGTGTATCTAAGAAGAGGAGTTCAACCTATTTTCCAGAGCACCTGAAGACAGGACAAGAAGCAATGGATGGAAACTAATCAAGAAGAGAAGCAACCTAGAACTAAGGAGAAATTTCCTGACAGAACAATGAAGAATTAAGCCTCCAGAAATTGTAGGTGCTCCAACACTGGAGGTTTTAAAGAAGAGATTGGACAACCACTTGTCTGAAATTGTATAAGGTTTCCTGCTTGAGCAAGAAGACCTCCAAGGTCCCTTCCAACTCTGTTATTCTGATATCTTTTTAAGCAGGCCTTCCACAATCATTCATTTTTCTCAATGTTGGTCTTTTTAATGCACTGTTTTTATTCTGATTTGACTCTGTCATTGACCTATTTTGCTTCTGTGTTCTACTCTTGGCTTTTGCATTAATTGCAAATTGCTTTCCGATGGGCAAAATAATGTGTTTATGTAGGTGCATTGCTGACCACTTCCCTCATTTCAAAGCACACTCCATATTCTTGCTATGTTCAACTTTCTTCTAATCAATTCTCTGCAATGGTCTGCAGATCAGCTCCATTCAAGTGTGCCACAACTTAACGGAAAATGATGGATTGCTGAAGTAAGCTGGATGCTAAGCATGAGCCAGGGCTGAAGATGGCAAATGCTACACATCACTTCACAAAATTGTTGCATATGCAAGTTAGCACTATAGGTATTCACATATGAATTATGTCTCCATTTGACTTGCAAAACTCTAAGAAAAGAGAGGTGATTTGATGTAATGGTTAAGGTATTAAACTGTCATCAGGGAGAGTATAGTTCTAATCTTTGCTTAGCTGCAAAATCTCCCCCAGTAACTCTGGACCCAACATTCTTTGTTAACCCAACCAATCTCACAGGGTTCTTGATCTAGGTGAGACTAGAAAAAGGGAGCAGTTTGTACTCTCCTGTCTGAAAGGCAAGATATAAGTCCAATAAATATGTAAACAAACATTTTTTTAATCTGCTAAAATTCACAACAGCTGTCAGGTGATTCATCTTTTTTATATAATGCAAGCAAAATATTTGAGAAATATTGTTTTAGTGAGCCCACAATATTTGCAGCGAGCTAAACAAAAATAATGAGCACTACTTTCTTGTACTATTTCAAGTGGGGTCAAATGTGGATATTCATAAGTAGTATCTCTATAAACCTTTGATACAAGTAAAAACTAAACAAAACATTAAGAAAGGAAGGGGTGAAATATCCTAGAGAGAAAGGAGGTTGCCTGGTCTATTTTTAGTTATCTTATTTTGATCCCCGCATTAAGACTTTTAGGTAAGAACCCCCCCCCCCCATGAACTAAAATTTGATCCTTCCAAGTATATCAGCAGACCACTTACTCTTTGAGCTATAAATGAAGACCAAGCAACAACACCAAAAACAGATTGTTGAGAATAGTATAGTGCTAATCTTTTCCCATGAATTTTCTTGCATTCTTTTTTTTTTACTCGCTTTAAGGGAAAATAAGTTACTTTCAGAAGGGAAAGGGGAAGGGGAAGGGGAAGGGGAAGGGGAAGGGGAAGGGAAGGGAAGGGAAGGGAAGGGAAGGGAAGGAAAGGAAAGGAAAGGAAAGGAAAGGAAAGGAAAGGAAAGGAAAGGAAAGGAAAGGAAAGGAAAGGAAAGGAAAGGAAAGGAAAGGAAAGGAAATACATGTGAACTTTGCATGGGGGACAGCATAGCTCACCATTCAGGAACTTAATTTGGGTTTTGCTGTACAATACCAATAGCACTTAGACTTATATACCACTTTACAGTGCTTTACAGCCAGGGGTGGTATTCACTTACCTTTGCTACTGGTTCGCAAATGAGCGTGCATCTCCGTGCATGCACAGAGCCTTCTGCGCATGCACACAGCATCAAAAATGGGACATGATGATGTCCGAGTGGGGTGGGAGGAGTCTCCCACAGCCGCCACTACTGGTTTGTCCGAACCAGATAGAACCGGCTAAATACCACCACTGTTTACAGTCCTCTCTAAGCAGTTTAACAGAGTCAGCCTATTGCCCCCAACAATCTGGGTCCTCATTTTACCCACCTCGGATGGATAGAAGGCTGAGTCAACCTTGAGCCTGGTGAGATTTGAACTGCCAAATTGCAGGCAGCCGGCAGCCGGCAGAAGTAGCCTGCAGAGCTGCACTCTAACCACTGTGCCACCATAGCTCTTAAAATGAATTTTATGAAATGAAATACAAATGAATTTTATTTCAGGAAGTACGTACTTTCTTTAAGCTATGTGAGCTTTATTTAGTCAATGCCCACAAGTTATTTCAATAAGATTGTATGACTTGTTTCGCTTGTTTCAATGAAAAGGTCAACGTTTTTCATAAAAACAATTAATTTTGACAACAGGTCCAAAAGCAAACGGGAAAGAAACTGAAAAAGACAAAGATTGAAATTGATGGATGAGAGCAAAACCAACTTTAATATGAAGTCAATCTCTTGTGGTTTTACCAATATTTTATAATATCCCTGTTTGTTTTACCCATCTATTGCTTCTTTCTAGAATCCCAATTCCCACACTTTCAATTTATTCTGTCTGAACAGCTGCCCTAGTACAACACCAACCTAAGAAAGGTCAGAATTGTATCTGTGGGGCTAAGCAGTTAGCTGGGCTGAAATCAAGTTGTCTTTCAACAATTCCCTTATCCAAAAGGCCATCTCATACTTTCTAAATGTGGCTTTTTTCAGGAAGGAAATCTGTTTCCTTCCAAGGACAGCATTAGAATTAAAGCATTTTGTCCTTAGATTAACTACAGCTCTTGCCAGTGTTGTGGGAGGCTCAGGGCTAAGAGTAACAGTAACAGATTTAGAAGATCATCTAGTCCAACTGTCTGCTCACACAGGAAACTTATACTATTTCTAACAAATGGTTGTCTAATCTCTTCTTAAAAGCCTCCAGTGATGGAGAACCTACAACTTCTGAAGGCAGTTTGTTTCACTGATTGATTGTTCTCACTGTTACCTTATGTTCTCACTTAGTTCTAGGTTGCTTCTCTCCTTGATTAGTTTCCATCCATTGTTCATTGTAGGTATTTAGGTATTTTGGTAAATAAGTTGGCCCCCTTTTCCTTGTGGCAGCCCTTCAAGTATTGGAAGATTGCTATCATGTCACCCTTGGTCCTTCTTTTCACTACATTAGATATACCTAGTTCCTGCAATCTTCTTTCAATGTACAGGACTTTCTACCAATATATCATGGTATAGTATTCTTTGAGAAGAAGAAGAGGTGGCCTCTACCTTAAGGAGAAAGATCAATCATTGTGAGAGCTGAGATTAAGAAGTATATAAAATTAGGGTAGACTTACAGTAGATCTAATTGACTGTTTTAGGTGGTGGATGATCATCAAGCATAAAATAATATGAATATGAATCCCTTGAATACAAAAGAGAGAGAACATAGATAACAGTCCTGGATAGAGGGAATAATAACAACAACAACAACAACAACAACAACAACAACAACAACCACCACCAACAGCAAATGCCACCTCTGCAATGAGAAAGATGAGACAGTTGACCACCTGATTAGTGGGTGCAGCAAAATTTCACAAACTGACTATGTACAATGCCATGACCGTGTTGCTAAACTCATTCACTGGAAATTGTGCCAGAAGTTTGGATTTGAGTACAGCAAAAACCACTGGGAGCATCAGGTTGAGAAAGTTTTAGAGAATGAAAAACTCGAGATCTTGTGGGACTTTAGGATTCAGACTGACAGGCACTTGGTCCACAACACACCTGACATAACAATAGTTGAAAAGAAAAAAGTATGGTTCATTGACATTGCATTACCTGGTGATGCACAGATTGAAGATAAGCAGCAAGAAAAAATCACAAAGTACCGGGACTTGCAAATTGAAGTTGAGTGACTGTGAAAAAAGAAATCCCCATTGTAATTGGAGCCCTTGGAGCAATACCCAAAGGGCTACCCCGCTATTTAGAAATTCTAAATTTACTGGACTTGAACATTTTGACTCTACAAAAAACCACCCTACTCAGAACAGCTTACATCCTCCGACGATACCTTAACAGTTCCTAGGTCCTTGATTAGGACTCGAGCTGCTGAGCTATTAACCAGCCTCAAAGGCTGTGAATCTCACCAAAGATTAACAACAACAACAACAAGAACAACAACAACAACAACAATAAGTAGTAGTAGTAGTAGTAGTAGTAATAGTAGTAATAGTAGTCGATGGTATTTGTGATGCATTTTTGAATGTTCAGTTAACTGAGTTTCATGAATGAATAAAGTAAATAACAACAACAACAACAACAACAACAACAACAACAAAACAGTGTAACAGTGATACCCATTGTCATCGGGGCACTTGGTACCATATCCAAGAATTTTATAAGATACATCAACAAATTGCAGCTTCCTGCAATAACACCAGCGGAACTGCAAAAAACTGCGCTTCTTGGAACATCGTACATCTTAAGAAGGTACTTGGTTGATAGCTATGATGCTGGCAGCAACCCGTATCAACCATTAGGACTAGCCAATGGTATTTGTAGTGCATTTGTGGTGCAATTCAGTTGACTAAGTTTCATGTTTAATGAATAAAGTAAATAATTAACAACAACAACAACAACAATAAAAACAACTTCCCACTGCTGAAACCATCCACGAATCTGAAAAAGTGAGAAGATAGTTTCTGTTTAGCCTAGCCCAGGAGTGACAAACTGGTAGCCTGTGGGCCAGATGTGTCACACACCGGCCACATACACCCCAGCTCCGCGAAAGAGAATGTCATGATAGTCACATGACAGCAACATGACGCCGCGGGTTTGACACCTATGCCTTAGTCTATGTACCCTGGCTACCATGCCACAGTCGAAAAGGCTCCCTACACAAATATTTTAACAAGCATCTTGTTTTCTTTTGTTCCTTCTCTCATTCTTGCCAGTTGCTTCCTTTATTTTGCATGTATTTCTTTAAAGCAGAAACAACAAAAATAACAGTGAAATATATAAACAATGGAACTCTGTTTTCCTATTTAAATCTCCTATGTGAATGGAATCATAGGAGATTCCTCCATTATCATCATATTTTGGCTCTTTCGAAGTTTATATTAGTTTATGGAAAGTTGTCTTCCAAGAGAGATAAGCCAAGACGATGTACTGATGTATTGTTCTATCACTGTCATCTCTACTTGATAGAAAACCTCCAGATTTCCAGGCAGGAGATAAATTGAAACCATATATGTATGTGTATATATATTTTCAATTAGGATCACTTGCTTACTATTCATCTGCTTAGAAAGTTATTTGGGAAACTTGTAATTATATGAATAGCTAATAATAATTTTCCCTATCCTCCAACCTAGCTGTCCCCAGACATATTGAACTACAACTGTGAGTACCCTTAATGAATTTGGCCAGTAGGTAATGAGAACTGTAGGGCAAATTATTTAAAAATGCAGTGGCAAGACCATAATGATACAATATTTTATCATTAAAAGACAAATACAATCAAGTAGTATTCAATTTTATGTATTTCTCTTCTTTCCAAGTGCAAATCACAATCCGTAATCTTCTGAATTGCTTATTTTAGTGTTTATTCTCTCCAAGCTTTATTTTCAGTGCTTTCTTACAGATAATGTACCATATTTGAGTTTTCCATTAAATTCCCTGCAATTTTCCAACTAGTATTCTTTGATGTCCACCATTTTTAACTGTTGCACACTCTTCTATTCTTAAAAATATAGATCCAAGAATTGGTAGGATGGATTCCAGGTGCAATCACAAAGCACAAAGAGAAGCATTAAGCAATATGACAAAGCAGAAAAGCAAGAAAACAGCTTATGATAAAGAAAAAAAAAATAAAGAAAAAAAAATAAAATTACATGATTATACAAAATTATAATCATGTTCTGTTATGTGTCATTAACAATTGCAGAATTTATGTCCTGATGGTCCCACAACCTTTTCCATCTCAGTTGCTTTCAACCCTGTAATTTATCACCACATAAATTGTAGCTTAGGAGAACTGCTAAGGCACTGTACATTTTAATATCCTTTTGATGGCAGACATGTAGTTTTGGCGCTCAGGGTCGAATAAGAATAAAAAGAAGAGTGAAGGATAATGAAAAGGGTGATAAGCTAACCCGATTCATGTGACTTCATCAGCAGAGGGACTATGGAGGTGAACCCCCATGGCTAAATAAGTAATTCATCACTAATCCATCAGCAAAGGATAATGCACAAGAGAACCAATTTATACAATCACTAGAAGGAAGCAATTTGGTCTCCATATTAGTTTATGGAAATGAGGACAGGAAAGAAGTTGTGAGATGGAATAATTAGAATGTCTTGCAAACAGAAAAGATGGCAAGAAGAACAATAAACACCAACAAAGCTTCGAGGTCCTATGATGGCTGCTTTAATCTTTTGTGCTTTATAGTGTTGTTCTTGTTAGCCCGAAAAAGCCTTGGGGGATTCAATGGAATATGGGAGGGAGGAAGGGAAGAAGGAAAGAAGGAAAGAAGGAAGGTAGGTATCAGCCTCCGCTTCTATATTGCTTGCTTGCTACGGCTGCCATTGTAATGGGGGGAGGGGGGAGCTGTCTTGGTAGTTGGGAGAGGGGAAGCGAGCTGGTGGAGATGTCTCGTAACAGGGAGTGAATTGGAAAAAGGTTCCCTCAGCGCTTTCTTTGCAGCTGGGAGGCATGCTGATAACCAGTCAAGGTCAACCGTCCCGACATACCAGAAGGATGGAGCCACATGACACCTTGGGGGATGTGGATTGGTCAATCCTGACTGGTCCCTTGGGGGGAGGGTTTTGGAGATGCTTTCTATATGTGATTTTCACACCTATTGCCTCAGACCTTGCTTTTCTTCGGTTGCATTCAGTTCATACTCAGTAAAAGTACCTTTCTCTATAAAAATTGGAGTCGGGGTTTTTCTTTGAGAACTGAAAGGAGGCATGCCTGCAGTAGGTTACAAAACTCTAAGATTGCTTGCTTTACGGAATTCTAGTATTCACTTTCACAATTTGATTTGCTAACTAATAATTATTATGTTAAAACTAGCCCATAAAAATTGTTGCCTTGAATTGTACCTCAAATTATCCCAAGCAGAAGTTGCTTTCTGCCATTTAGCAAGCTGGACAGAATCGGCTGCCTTAAAGGAATATCTGCCTTACCAGTTGGTTGTTTCAATGAGAAACAGTAATTGTTTCTGATTCCTACGGGATGCCTAAAGACCTAGAAAGTAGAATGTAGAACCGATTGCTCTATTATACATATATATTATTAAGGGTAGTCCCTTGACCTACGACCACAATGGGGCAGGGGTGAAATTCAGCAGGTTCTGACAGGTTCTGGAGAACCAGTAGCGGAAATTTTGAGAAGTTTTGAGAACCGGTAGCAGAAATTTTGAGTAGTTCAGAGAACTGGCAAATACCACCTCTGGCTGACCACAGAGTGGGGTGGGAATGGAGTTTTTGCAGTATCCTTCCCCTGCCATGCCCATCAAGCCACGCCCACAGAACCAGTAGTAAAAAAAAATGGATTTCACCACTGCAATGGGGCCCCAGAATTTCCATTACTAGGCAAGTCAGTTATTAAGTGAGTTGTGCTCAATTTTATGACCTTCTTTTGCCAGAAGGTCATCATAGTTGTTAAGTGAGTCATTTTGGTTTTTAAGTGAATGCAGCTTCTTCCATTGACTATGCTGGTCAGAAGCCAGCTGGAAAGATCGTAAATGGCAATCATACAATCCTGAGATGTTGCAACCATTGTAAATACACGTTGGTTGCCAAGCGCTTGAATTCTGATCATGTGACCATACATGGAGCTGCTATGATGGTTGTAATTCAAGGACCAGCTATAAATTCAGAGGATAATTAGAACTACAGAAAAAACAATGGCTACCAACCTGCCTTCCATTGAGGACCTGTATACTGCATGAGTCAAAAAGAGAGCTGTGAAAATATTTACAGACCCCTCACATCCCGGACATAAACTGTTTCAACTCCTACCCTCAAAATGACGCTATAGAGCACTGCACATCAGAACAACTAGACACGAGAACAGTTTTTTCCTGAATGCCATCACTCTGCTAAACAAATAATTCTCTCAACACTGTCAAACTACTTACTAAGTCTACACTACTATTAATCTTCTCATCATTCCCACCCACCATCTCCTTCCATTTATGACTGTATGACTGTAACTTTGTTGCTTGTATCCTTATGATTTATATTGATATTGTTTCTGATTGCTTATTTGTACCCTATGACTATTATTAAGTGTTGTATCTTATCATTCTCAATGAATGTATCTTGTCCTTTTATGTACACTGAGAGTATATGCACCAAAGACAAATTCCTTGTGTGTCCAATCACACTTGGCCAATAAAGAAGTCTATCTATCTATCTATCTATGTCATTTTTTCAGTGCTATTGTAACTTGTCTCTAGCTGAAAGGTTGCAAGTAAATGACCACCTGTATTACCCAGTTTCGGGTTGGTTTCAGCATGTACTTTTTGAAAAAGGTTACAAGGCTGGAAGGTGGTTTTATTCCCTTGCATTGGTGGTTGTTTTATGGATATTTCTTCTGGCATTGCTGTTTTCTTGTCATCCTGTGAAGTTCTGCAGAGTCCCTATGAATCATGTGGCCTGAAAATGTATTCAATAAATAAATTCCAGCATAGATTGGGAAGAAGAGAGACATAAAATATCCAGATCTATCATGCTTGGAGAGATATTGATTTTACACAAGAAGCTGATTTTGAATACAGATGAACTGTCTGTGGTTGTTAAAATGCTCCCTTATATTTAGGAGAATTCCTTGAAAAGTCATATTATTTCTTCGGGGATATTAAATGGTATATTAAAAACTGTGAAAACAACTATTAGAAATCTTGGTTAACTTGCCGACAGCTACAAATACATCTCAATCTTTAAAGGAGGAATATTCTTTTGGTATCCAAATAAAGAGGGGAAAATGCAGGTTTACAGAGGGTACATTTTAGAACTTGATTTCACTTCTCGGAGCTTTAATCTCTCTAAACAAGAAGCTTTTCCCACAATTGTTCTTGCAGCCAAATTGAAATTATACTTGCAAATGTCACTTAATATTTTCTCTCTCCTTAGAATATACAATTGGCCTCTCAAACTCACTTAACAAAGAACATGAAACTCTGAGTTCAATATTACTAATGATTAAATAAGAATGTTATGTTTGGCACTTCTGTCAGAATAATTATGAAGTAAACCTGGGTCACCCTTGTTATCATAAACCATCAAAGGAAATTAGCATGGGATTTCAAAACAACCCAAAAGAAGTTCTCAGCGGCTTGTGAAAAACAAGATTTTCATTGAAAGGAATCTTGACTGATGGACCTTGGTACATTTTAAACACTTAAGTCATAAGTCTAAGTTTTGATTAGAAGGACATGCTATTTTATTAGGTTCCAAAAATGGATAGTGAACACAGATTCTAATCTTGGCAGAGAAATTCATTGCCATTGCAATGAAAAAAATAAATAAGGTTGGGACGCAGGTGAAACAAAGGCAGGAAAGCAGGTACCTGGAAATAGATAGATAAATGTACACACGCCCATATCAAAGGGACAGTACAGTTGTGCCATTATTAGCAATGGTTGATACAAATGAACTTTCTAAAGTTGTAGACAGATTTACGCAAAAATATTCACTTTTTCCCATATTATATATACAAAATGCATTCGATGCCTACCAAACAAAATCCATTATGTGATGTTAGTTATGTCAGGGTTCCAAGTAATAAACCAATAATGAACAGAACTCCGAGGCAGGTAGATTCCTCAAATAATAGTTTTATTGGATATATCATATTGGTACAGGTTGGTGAAAACTGACTCTAATGTTCCCACGGTTTTCACCTAATTAAAAGTACAAGTTTTCTCCCTTCCCCAAACAATCAGTCACATGTTCCAACCAAGGTGCCATCCGGTTGCCTGGTAACTTCACTCCTCCTCTCTCCGACCACCTGTGGGAATGTCCTTGGTTCCCATGATAAAGTATTTTGTTTTGGCTACAAAACCCTAGCTATCTCTATTCCCCCCTCCCTATCCCTAGGCTCCAGTGTGGCAACACTGAAACCTCAAAATGACCTCAGTTAGGTCAGCTTCAGGGTTGACAAATTATAGGCATGGGTAACAAAATTCTCCAGTTTTCCTTTCAAGTTTAATTGGTTCACACCTTCAACATACAGAGAAAACCTTGAACGCAATAGTGTGCCAAACCCCACACTTTATGGACTATAATGAACTTTCTCAGGCAACTGATAACTCACTTTGAGACAAGATGGTTCAACTAGATGGACCAGTAATCTGATAAGGCATTGCATATGTTCTTAGGACTGTGGCTATCTACTCTGCATTTCCAAAAAAGTATGCACAAAAATCTGTATTTTACCAACACAGCTGTACATTTGTGCACACCAATTTTTTTACATTTTACCAATTTTGAGTAATGTGACCCAAAAGGCAAATAAAAGTATATTTTTTTTTAAAAAAAACATATGAATGAATGTGAGTCTCTCATTCTTTGTGTATATATGTATGCCTATGCAAAAATATCCCAAATGCAAGTTTGGGGCAGGGGAGGGGAAAAAAAACCCTGAAAAACAGAACTAATCAAAAATTGAGATTTGCCCATTATTATCAGGAGCTGTATCCAACTAGATGGAGGTACCTAACCAGCGTTGGCTAATGCCTAACGAGTCAGAATATCAGACCAAACTGGAAGACAGGCCATAGAAGTCCCCAATCTTCAATGTTATAGACTAGACTGGGCTGTTTACAAAAGCAGTTCAGAAGGATAACTTGCTTGTGTCACATTGCCAAGAAAACTCCATCACATCCATGAAGAAGTTAACAAAAGTCAAAATCACACCCCACACACCAATATTTATTTCAATCTTTTTCAACATCAACTTTTTTCCTTCTGACTTGATTTAATTGTTGTGGTGAGTAGGATACAATCAGATATAGAAATAAAATAGAATAAAGAAATGGAAGCTTATTGTTTAAAGTTTCAGTACAACTTTGGGCTATTATTCCAATTCAGCTAAGGAAATACAGTGATTATATATCAAAATTTTGATTAAGACAATTCTTCATGCACATGTTTGTTTTGTAGACTATGATTATGTCCCTTGTCAATTAGCCAAAACCCCAAAATGTTACACCCACATACACAAATGCATGCACAAAGACACAGTCCTTCCAATCTTGTCTTATAAATCTTTGTTCTTCATGAGTATACTTATTCTATATTTCAAAAATTGTCATCAGCAATGGAGTCATTGCAACAATATCAGTGGTGGGTTGCCCCCGGTTCGGACCGGTTCACAAGAACCAGTAGTGGGAGGCTCCGCCCACTGATCTGGATGTCATCATAGGTGATCTGCGCATGCACGCTTGCTTCACTCGCGCAGGCGCACAAGCGCAATGAAAACCGGTAGTAAAGGTAAGTAGAACCCACCCCTGAACAATATATATTACCTAATATGTCACAGATGCACAATTTTATTCAACTGACTAAAACTTATTATATATTGTACATATGGTGTGTTGAGGGGGAAGTGAGGGGAAAACAACAGACTTTACTTAACACCAGGAGGGGCACTTTCTTATGGGCAGCACATTTTACTGATAACAAGTGTTTTAAACATATGTTAAATATTGAGTCATTGCACACTCAGCTTCAGCACCTTCTCTAATCTGACATTACTGGAATGCATACAAATTCTAGTCTAATGAAAAGAAGGACTAGGGGCAATGTGATATTTGAGAGGTTCCCACAAACACAAAGGGATCAAACTATTTTCCAAAGCACCAAAATGCAAGACATGAAACAATGGTTGCAAACTAACCAAAGAGAGAAGCAACCTAGAACTAAGGAAAAATGTCCTAACGGTGGGAGCAGTTAACTATTGGAACAGCTTGCCTTCAGAAGTCGTGGGTGCTTCAACACTGGAGGTTTTCAAAAAGAGACTAGACAACCATTTGTCTGAAATGGTATAGGGCAATGATGGCTAACCTTTTCCGGACTGAGTTTAGTTTATTTGATTTGTATACCGCCCTACTCCCGAAGGACTCAGGGCGGTGAACAGCCAAACAATAAAATACATAGATACAAAAAATTTAAAAACCAGATAAAATCAGATTAAATCATTTTGGCCCAGACAGATTAAAACACCCCAATAATTTAAAAACAGATTAAAATTTACATATTTAAAAAAGGGAAGAGATTAGGCCAAGCCCGCCTGATGGAATAAAAAGGTCTTCACAGCGCAGCGGAAGGTGCGCAGATCTGGGATCCTCCGTATCTCCGGGGGGAGCTCATTCCAGATGGTGGAGTGTCCAAAGCACACCCAAAACCTAAAATGCAATGCACGTGCGCCCCCCCTGCCACTGTGCATGCGTGGCAGAGACCCGAAGATCAGCTTATCAGTGGGAGGCGCATGCTGCAGAGCTGAACTGGGGCGACAGCTCGCATGTCCACAAAGAGGGTGCTGCGTGCCACCTCTGGCACGTGTGCCATAGGTTCACCATCACAGGTATTGGGTGTCCTGGTTGAGCAGGGAGTTAGACTAGAACTCTATTATTCCATGTTATATGTTTTTAAACAGCTTTGCATATACTAGTCTTCCTTAACCTTACAAATCCTAGAAACCCAACTAACATGAAGTTCACCAGCATGCTAATCACTGTTGAATCGGTTGTTTCCTAGACATCTCAGTCCTATTCACATAAGAGGAGATCAAGCATGACATCTGAGAACAGTCTTCCCAATGATCTGGAGTAGGTCTCATTTTCCAAATGCACCTACCCATCTATCTGAGGAACGAAAGATTACTCATTCTGTTCCTTTCTAACCAGTTTCTAGTCACTGTGTATCCCCAGAGGAGAGGTGGGTGAGAAGATTAAAAATGCACAGAAACATAGATTCTAGAAAGCCCCATTTTTATTTTTGCAATGCTGCCATAGAACATTGTTTCCATTTTGATTGGAGAGAAAGGCCATTAAGAAAGAGCATTAAATAGAGCATAGTTGGCCTTCAAATGAGTTAAAGTCATTAAAAGGGTCTTTATATGACACAAGGAATTCCTCCCCTATTCAACTAGGTAAAAGTAAAGGTTCCCATTGCATATATGTGCTAGTCGTTCCCAACGCTAGGGGACAGTGCTCATCTCTGTTTCAAAACTGTAGAGCCAGCACTGTCTGAAGATGTCTCTGTGATCATGTGGCTGGCATGATTAAACGCCAAAGGTTCAGGAACCCTGTTACCTTCCCACCAAAGGTGGTCCCTATTTTTCTACTTGCATTTTTTACGTGCTTTGGAACAGCTAGGTTGGCAGAAGCTGGGACACGTAACGGGAGCTCACAACATTACGTGACAATAGGGATTCAAACCGCTGAACTGCCGACCTTTCGATCAACAAGCTCAGCATCTTTGCCACTGAGCCACCGTGTCCCTCTTCAACTAGACTTGTCCTCCAAGGGGGGATATCCTATGTATCATCTTTATATCAAAAACTATGACAGTTGTGGATACGATCGTATTAATATAAAGGGAAGTGATTTATTAACCTTTGCTTGTTCAGAAGAATAGAAAATAATCAGCAGACTAATCTGCTGCATTTGAAGACAGAAAAGATTTCAATATTGATTGTACGTTGAAAATATTTCTTGGTAGTGAGCCAATGCTGCTGCTTTAGTTTCAGCAACATTCTTTCTTTTAAAAAATAATAATAAGGAAAGCATGTTTTCATTGCTTTCAACCTGATTTACAAAGCAAACACACCAGGCTGTTCTGCACAAAAGCATTGTCTCAAATAAGGAACTTTAGCTCTTAGCCACACAATGCATTTGCAACGTACTGACAAAGTCACTGCTAGGAAAACCGAGTTGTACCGAGTTGTAAATAGTAAAACCGGTTTTACTATTTAAATCATATTGGCATCTAATCCACAGCCAATAAACATTCTTACAAAATGTTTGCAATAAAATTTTCAAATCAGGGGGGAAAAAATATAGTGAAGCCACCAGAAAGCTTGTTTTGACATTTTGATCCAAAGCACCTCGCCCTGAGCTTGCTGAGTAATGAGCAGATATAGCATTACATAGTTATGTAAACAATACTCAGTGGGAAGACAAGTTCTGGATTAAAATATGTGATTATAACAGACTTTCTGCTAACAGGAAGAAAATAAAAGCCTTAGGTATCAAAAGCGACAATGAAAGAACAAAGCAAATAGTCAAGTTAAAAGAGGTCTCAAAAACTGTAACAGGCTCTTTTCTAGTTCTCTGAACATACATTTTCTACCTCTCCCCATCTCATCCCACCTCATCTCACTTTATTCGCACTCCACAAGCTTTCAAACCTGCAGCTGTTCTTTTAACTGACTCAGGTTTCATTTCTTTTTGACCAGTTTTGATGTTTTTTTTTTTTTTTATCTCTCTCTAGGTTCTGGATTTAGAGTTAAAAAGTGACTGAGCTACGTGATGGATACAGTTGTCCCTTTATGATGTTTGTAAGGTTTATTTATTTATTTATTTATTTATTTATTTATTTGTTTATTGGTTCGAGTTATATGCTGCCCTTCTCCGGAAACTCAGGGCGGCTTACAATGCATTAAACAATAGCCTTCATACTTTTGTATATACCAGCTTAGTAGGGCTTTGCCCCCCCCCCAAGCGGTGTTCTTTTTTATACAAAGTCAGCTTATTGCCCCCACAATCTGGGTCCTCATTTTACCTACCTCGGAAGGATGGAAGGCTGAGCCAACCTTGAGCCTGGTGTGATTTGAACTCTCAGTAATTGCAGGCAGCTGGCAGCTTATTGCTACTTAACAGCACTTTAGTCCACTGCACCACCAAGGTTAAATCCAGGTGTCTGATTTCCATATCAGACTGAATTAAGAGATGTGATAAAACTATATGAAACATAATGTGTATTTTTGTAGGCAGTATATCAGATATTTGGATTTGGTTTGGACCATCTAATTGCAAGGAGTTTCCCTAAATGCAGCGCAATTTGTTCTGGGTTTATTAATGTAATGCATATAATTGAATATACGTACCGTATATATCAGGGGTGGGTTCTACTTACCTTTACTACCGGTTTGCAATGGGGCGCATGCGCAGAAGCTTCCTGATGATGTCGGGGTCTGTGGGCAGAGCCTCCCGCCAGTTTTACTACCGGTTCTATAGAACTGGTCCGAACCAGGGGCAACCCACCACTGGTATATATACATAAAGAGCCGCAGTGACGCAGTGGTTAGAGTGCAGTACTTCAGCTACTTCTGCTGATCACTGGCTGCCAGCAGTTTGGCAGATCGAATCTCACCAGGCTCAAGGTTGACTCAGATTTCCATCCTTCCAAGGTCGGTAAAATGAGGATACAGATTGTTGGGGGAAATATGCTGATTCTGTAAACCGCTTTAGAGAGGGCTGTAAAGCACTGTAAAGCGATATATAAGTCTAAGTGCTATTGCTATTGCTATACAAACATATAGACACAGACACTTTTCATCTCTAAATTGCAAAAGGCTTGGATACACACTTATATTGCACCAATATATTATGATACCTTAGGTTCTTGGGAAGAACTGGATGTATATTAAAATAATAATAATAATAATAATAATAATAATAATAATAATAATAATAATAATAATAATAATTTTATTTCTATACCGCCCTTCTCCCGAAGGACTCAGGGCGGTGTACAGCCTATTTAAAAACACAGACAAACAACAATTTAAAATTTAAAATAATTAAATAAATTGGCTCAGATTTAAAACCCAAAAAAATTTAAATACCCCAATTTAAAACTATTTTGTTGATAGTCCGGCCTGGCGAAACAACAGGGTCTTCAGTGCGCAGCGAAACACCCGGAGGTCGGAGATCTTACATATTTCCGGGGGCAGTTCGTTCCACAGGGCTGGGGCTCCCACAGAGAAGGCCCTCCCCCTGGGTGTCGCCAGCCGACATAACTTGGCCGATGGCACCCTGAGGAGACCCTCTCTGTGGGAGCGAACTGGTCGGTGGGAGGCTATTGGTGGCAGGAGACAGTCTCGGAGGTACCTGGGTCCTATGCCATGGAGCGCTTTAAAAGTGGTACTACTACTGGTTTGCAAGAACCGGACCGAACTGGGAGTAACCCACCACCGCTTCACACTATTTCTCTCACACATGATATCTGAGCTGAGTTGCCTCTTACCCCTCAGAAATAGACTGCCTTCCTCATGGGAATCTACCTCCTTGCTACATTCCATCACATTTATATATCTATTGACTCTGTGTCATCTTTCAATCATCTAGATGAAGTAGAGAAGGAAAAATAGCCTTCAATAAGTGCTATGTGCAACATAATGAAATATATGGAAAGAAAGAAAATCAATAGGAACATTATTAGTGCTAAATTACATCCACCAGAAATACTGAGGTTTGCTTATTTCACACTGAGAAAATAATCAAATAAAGCTTTAAGACTGCATATCTAAGGACATCCTTCTTTTGCATTTATTTCAATGTACGCTACTATCTGAGCCTTAAATTCATATAGAAGTGAACCTTATTCATTTTCCCACTATTATTTTCCTGATTCCTTGCTTCAAGCTTTATTTCCATCCATGAGCAATCAAAACAATCTATAGGGAACAATCCCATGTTTTCTTCTGTAAGCAAAATAGGTGTTTTGAAATGAAGTACTTACTTCCTCCTCCCTCTTTCTCTCATCTTTTCTTTATCAAGAATGCATCACGCTGTCAATGACACTGATGGTTTCCTAACTAGATCACCTGTGTTTGAACTAAATTCAAAACCCTCCAAGCAATGACAACACTGTCTTCAGTTTGTCATGGGGAATACAGTGCTTGGATATAAAGGAGAAAGACAAAGAGGGAGGAACTAAAGAGATTCTTTTTCCAAATGCTGGCCTCTAGTTTCCTTGAATTTTTGGGTGGAAAGCTACCAATTCTGGGCTGCAACAATCTAGATGCCCTACAGAGGGCAGCAACTGATGTGAGATACAGACATCTCTTTGCTGCCAACTAGTGGCTGTTTGGATTTTTGCAGCCCAAAATATACACTATCACTACCCAGCCTTTTAACTTGGAATGATCACACTCCTTGGATTCAGAATATTTCAATGAAATGTAGCATTCTAATTTTAATGGTATTTATCACAAATAGATAAAGACGTATCCATCTATGATAAGTGGGCTAATTCCCAACACACAGCTGGCATGAGAGGTCAGAATTGTCAAGCATCTCCTAAGGAATTCTTGCAGTAGCTTCCTGTTACCATATTTTCCAGAATATAAGATGCACCAGAGTATAAGATGCACCTTAGTTTTTGGGGAGGAAAATAAGAAAAAAGCTGATTGGCAGATGGATTAGCCTCCCGGAAAACCCCCAATCAGCTTTTCAGAGGTGAATTTTAGCAACAAGTTTCTTAGTTGTGAGCTCTGTGCCTTCCTTTTTTTTTTTTTTTTTTTTTTTTGCTTTTTTTCCTGCCTCTGAAACTCTGTTTCAAAAAAAATTTTTTTTTTCCTGCATCTGAAAGCCTCGGAAACAGAACTTCAGAAAAAAAGCCTCTGAAGCTCTGTTTGGGGGCTTCTTTTCTGAAGCTCTGTTTGGGGGCTTCTTTTCTGAAGCTTCATTTCTGTTGCTTTTTTCAGCCTCTGAAACCTCCATTTGAGAAACTGGGTGGGGCTACATTCGGAGTAGAAGATTTTCACCCTCTTTTTTTGGGGAAAAAGGTGCGTCTTATACTCCAAAAAATGCGGTAATTTCCAGACTTTGCTGCCTTTGCTGCCCATTTTACTTGAATGAGAACATTATCTGACTGCTTAAGATATTCGGACCAAGAATGCACCATAATCAAGAGGTGGTATTGTTATGGCAGCTCCTATGACCAAGACTTTTTTTTCCCCCAGGGCTCTCTTTTTCAAAGTGGTGTGTATAATTCATGAATATGCTCAACAAAACTGTGCTGGGTAGCTCTCAAGTAAGTTTAAAAATAAATGATACAAACTCACAAGAGTATTCATATATGCATTAGTGAAACATAGATGGATTTGAATAGCATATTCATCCTGAAATAAAAAGAATATTCTTTGATGAGAATGTTTCCCCCTTAGTCTGCAAGGCTATCTGGGTATGTGGAAGGAGAGGACATGCATTTTTGAGATGCATCCTGCCCCAAAACTCTAGTCAAATGGTACCCTTATTTCCATACTGATGAAAGGACTGAGAATTTCTTTCCTTAAAATTGCATGGCAAGCCATTTTAGAAGTCTCCGTTGTTGCTTTTCACAGTTTCCCCAAGAAATGTTGCCACTACTGTAATTTACATTCTGTAATAAATAATTCAATGATCAACATTTAAGAGAACAAGTCTTGAGGTTCTTTTGTGTTAGGCAAACTCTTTCAAATGGTATTCTTTGCCTCGAACCTGCACATTTTGATAAATACTGTATCTTTCATAATTGAGGATTGTTCAAATGATGATAATAAACTACTAAACTGGATTACAACCATGATACTTGGTTATACACATTGGTTTTAATTTTCAGACCCTACACCAGAGGTCTTCAAACTTGGCAGCTTTAAGACTTGTGGATTTCAACTCCCAGAATTCTCCAGCCAGCTATGCTATGCTGGCAGCATCTCCTTCAATCTTCTTTCAATTTGCAACTGTCCTTTCTGAACAGTTGTATATCTGCAACTGTTTTTATGAATGTTTCCATGAAATAAAGCAGAATAACAGGTAAAGGAATAGCTGGTATGGGCAAATGTTTAGCTGACCCTCATCCATGATACTTGCATAAACATCAGTTGAAAGTTATTATTATTAAGGTAACAGTATGCTAAATGGATTGATTAGTTTTGATGCTCTACTAAATAGAAGTCACTTGGGGAATATTATCTTGAAAGCCAGGTAACCAATTATCTAGATAGCTTTCTGCAGCCTGGATACCTAAGAGTAAAAAAGGCCCTTAATGCTGAATTGTTAGAAAGTATATTGTAATGCAGCGTTCTACAGGCAATACCATTTCCTTACCTGTCTTTGAAATTTTGCTGGATTGAAACAGAAGGCTTCTAAGCATAACTCCTAAATACACCTGAAGAAGAAGCTTAATGGGTGAAAGATTTTACAGCCCGGTCTTAGGCATGTTGCTCAGAAGAAAATCCTGCTTATTGGCAGTAAAATTTACTTCAGGCAGCTGTCCCCGAGTTCTCAAAAATATCCATTCCATTCCCTTCCTTGCATCAAAGAAACAATGTGCATTCTTTCCCATTTTCTCCTCTTGTCTGACGGAGCAAGATAACTAATCTCACTGCCAAGTAGATGGCAATTGTACTCTAAAAGGCATTTACAGAACTCGTAAACCAGCTTCTGAAAGAGCCTGGAATCACACTGGAATTGACTAAATATATTTTAACACCTCATCTCAGTTACATATGTGGGTTATAATAAGCAATGAAAATATGTCAAGTTAGTGTTGGGCATCCTCAATATGTCACTTGGCTCCCTATTAGAACATCAAAACTTGGCCATAAGAGGAATAACACATGCCATTCTCCATGCATTGAGAGATAGTGGAAATCAATGATAAAAGGATCCAAGTGGGAAGAATAACTTTTATGAAGGTTGTGAAAATTATCATTACTAAAATATGAAACAAGAACATGAAAGCAGTGAACACGTAAATGAGTTGCTGAGCTTCTTGATTTCTATAAGATGATGGTGATGATGATGATAATGATGACGACAATGATAAATATAGTGTGTCCTCTTAACTGATTGCATAGCAGAACAAAAAAAACGTGATTGTCAGGAAATTCTCTCAGGAGATTCAGAAACTGTCACAAATAGGACAATCGTTGGAACTCAGCATTTGATTTATGCTGAAATGGACATAATATTGATTGTGAGAAAATGGATTTTTAGCAGACACTTTGCTTCAGATGGTCTTTGATTCTGCGGGAAGCCTTTGTGCTCCACAGTCACAGCAAATGTTCCCTGTGGACTGAACATGTTCCACATTCATCACAGGCCTAATTTCTAACTGAATTCTATAAATTGGGAAAGAAGTTCTTCATATAAGCAAAAGAATCAAAGCCATGTCTGAAAGAGCAACGAGAATTTTATATTCTGCTTTATTTGTATAATTCTATGGGCATCCACAGAGAAATGCTCCATTTTTTTTGAATTTTTTTTTATTTTTAAACAAAACTTAAAACATAAAACAATTGTCATCCATTATAATTACAGAAAGTGTATTGATCGGTTACAAATCTTTTGTGCTTAATCCTCTATCCCACATTTTCTTATTTAACAGTTTATTACATTATTATTCTCCTTTACCAATTATTTAATAGTAAATTATCCTCTATAAGGGGAAAAAAAACACTTTATATATTTTATTATCTTATCCATTTCATTTCAGATTTCATTTCCACTCTTTCTTGTCTAACCATTGATAAAATAAATCCCATATCAAATAATATTGTTTATCTTCTTGTTCCCTAATTTCAAATGTCAATTTACTCATTTCAGCACACTCCAAAATTTTCTTGATAACGTCGTCATCCGTGGGTATCTTCTCACCTTTCCAGTTTCTAGCAAATACAATTCTAGCTGCCGTTAAAACATTCACAATTAAATATCTCATTTCTCTATTATATATTTCTGGTAAAATCCCCAATAAAAATATCTCTGGTTTAAACTCAATATGTTTCTTTGTCATTTTTTCCAACCATCTGTGGATTTTACTCCAATATCTTTTAGCTTCTGCACATGTCCACCACATATGGTAATATGAGCCCGGGATCTGATGACACTTCCAACAAGAGAATCAAAGCCATGTCTGAAACAGCAATGACAATTTTACATTCTGCTTTATTTGTATAATTCTATGGGCATCCACAGAGAAATGCTCCATTTATCCTCCACTATTTAATCATAAAAATGGACTTAAAAGTTAATTCTATTCTAGATGCAATTCTAAGTGGGTTTATTAAGGAGTTTGCCCCATTGGAAGAACATATTTAATATTGTGCTGGAAATTCCACTGAAAGCAACATGAGCTTTAGTTAATCAGGACTTCCTTTTCCAACAATTTTTGGAAGAATTATGCATATATTTTTTTTCCTTTTGATTGGAACAGATGTGTATTGTTCTCAAATTTGTCTCTTTGTTTCTTATGACGATATACTTCCAATCTTGTAATTCAAAGCAATTTACAAAAACAGACCACTAAAAGACCAAACAGAGAGCCCACTTCGGTAGTGGTTTAGGTATTGACCTAGAAATTGGGAAAGTATGAATTCTAGCCCTCAGATGGCTGAGTGCCTTTGGGTCAATCCCACTCTCTCAATCGAGCCCACCTCACAGGGTTGCTGTTGTGGGAAAAATAAGAAGAGGAAGGAATATTATTATGTTAGCCTGACTAGGTGGCTCAGTAGGTAAGACACTGAGCTTGTCGATCAGAAAGGTTGGCGGTTCGGCGGTTTGAATCCCTAGTACAGGTCTCCTGCATGAGCAGGGGGTTGGACTAGATGACTCCAAAGTCCCTTCCAACTCTGTTATTGTTAAAGTTTGTTTGCTTCCTGGAGTCATTTATAAAAATAATAAAAGTGGGATAAAATAGTTTTAAAAAAATCAATTAAAAGCATAAACAAAACAAGAACAGAACCAATTGGACATAAGTTACCAAGCACCAATGATCCAATTACACTGGTTTTCAAAGGTTTTGTTGAAAAGTTCTGTCTTCAAGCTTTGCAGAATAGGCCAAAGCAGAGTTTAGAAGGAGAAGAGAAATACTGACACTGGGCCCTCGCTGTTCTTAGCATCTGCAACAGTGATGGGTTGCTCCTAGTTTGGTCCAGTTCTTGTAAACCAGGAGTAATGACGGTAGAGGGTCTGCCCACCCACCCCAACATCATCACCTGACATCATCATGCAGATCGTCATCACTGACGATCTGCAGATGCGCAGAAGCTTCCTGTTGCAAACTGGTAGTAAAGGTAAGTGGAACCCACCCCTGATCTGCAAGTGGAATGAGGTTGGTCAATTCTAGTGGGGCTGACAATCCTACAAGTACCAGACAACCAAGTCACATAAAGCTTTAAAGATCAAACCCGCCACTTTGAATTGTACATAGAAATTCACTGAAAGCCAACATGGTAACCACAATTGGGTATTATATGACAAAAGGGGTTCTTACACA
Source organism: Arizona elegans (assembly GCA_022577455.1). Classification (NCBI taxonomy): domain Eukaryota; kingdom Metazoa; phylum Chordata; class Lepidosauria; order Squamata; family Colubridae; genus Arizona; species Arizona elegans. Next base: position 9,583,554 of record JAKOOJ010000002.1, on the reverse strand, counting down.
TCAGCACTTACAGAAATCTTTCCTTGCGATGATGAAGGCATGAGTTACTGAGATATGAGTTCCTGTCACAAGGACCTTGCACTCTGGTATACCATCTCTTTCTATTTTAGTGTTAACATGTGGCTTTTCTCTGTTTTCCAATTTCAGTTGTTACATATTGCCTTCTGTTTGTAGATATCTAATAGCAAATTCTATTAAGATTACATATTCAAAAGATCTAAAAAAAGCTGGAGAAAAGTACATCTAGAAAATCCCAAAGGCGCTTCTCAAAAGGCAACTGGACTTTCTCAGGTTTTTCCTTGAAAAAAATTCACTTCTCATCCAAGTAGCTTCTTCAGTTCTAAAGAACTACACTGAGAACTGAACTGAGAACTGAAGAAGCTTCCTGAATGAGAAGCAAAAAGTTTTCAAGTAAAAAACCAAGGAAGTCCAGTTACCTTCTGAAAAGCGATCATTTGAGACAACAATGACATCAATAACTGAGAATCTCCACAGACATATAGGAAACTCTAGGAAAATAAGTTCTTAGATGGCAAAAATGCCTCTAATATGCTTACAAAACTGTGCAAGTTCTATAGTCACAACAGAAAACTAGGAATATTAACGGAATGAAGTACCTTGAAAACATCTGTCATGCTTCAATATTTGATCTACTTCCAATTAGTAGCAGTACAATTTTTAATTAACTTCTATACTAGCCAGTTCCCAAAGAACTCTCATTTAGAATGGGAACTCTCAGTCCCATTCTTTCTCTAAAAAGACTAATTGCCATATTTGTGTTCTCATTCATTACACTATATCTAATCTTACTGTATATTTCTGAAAAACTTCTTTTCATGAATTTCAAAAATTCACTCATTTTTCATGGCTCCTTTCCAAAATCCTCCCTTCCAATTTACTACCACTGAACGAAGCATGACTAATAGTGCAACAGTTCCCTGAGGACTTTTCTTATTTAGAAGTAACGAGTATTTGTCAGTGCAACAATAATGTGTTCAAGATCAAAAATACTCATAAAAGAAATTCAGATTTCTTTCATGAGTATGTTTGATCTGGAACACACTTTGCAGAGAAGAGCAACAAGAATGATCAGGGGGCTGGAGGCTAAAACATACGAAGAATGGTTACAGGAATTGGGTATGTCTAGTCCAGTGTTTCCCAAACTTGCCCCTTTGAAGATGTATGGACTTCAAGTCCCAGAATTCCTCAACCAGGCATACTGGTTGGGGAATTCTGGGAATTGAAGTCCATGCATCTTAAAATAGCCAAGTTTGGGAAACACTGGTCTAGTCTAATGAAAAGGAAAACTTGGGTAACATGATAGCACTGTTCCAATATTTGAGGGGCTCCTATATAGGATGTAAAGTTATTTTCCAAAGCACCAAAAGACAAGACAAGAAACAATGGATGGAAACTAACTAAGGAGGGAAGCAACCTAGAACTAAGGAGAAATTTCCAACGGTGAGAGCAATTAAACAAAAGAATAGCTTGCCTTCAGGAATTGTGGGTGCTCCATCACTGGAGTCCTTTATTTATTGGTTCGATTTATATTTATTGGTTCGATTTATATGCCACCCTTCTCCGGAGACTCACAATGCGTTAAGCAATAGTCTTCATACTTTTGTATATACCTGCTTAGTAGGGCTTTTGGCCCTCCCAAGCGGTGTTCTTTTATACAAAGTCAGTTTATTGCCCCCACAATCCGGGTCCTCATTTTACCTATCTCGAAAGGATGGAAGGCTGAGTCAACCTTGAGCCTGGTGAGATTTGAACTTGCAGTAATTGCAGGCAGCTGGTGCTAGTTTACAGCACTTTAGTCTGCTGTGCCATCAAGGCTCACTTTAAAAAGAGATTGAACAATCATTTGTCTAAAATGGTATAAGGTCCCCTGCTTGAGCAGAGGGCTGGACTAGAAGACCTCCAAGATCCCCTCCAACTCTATTCTTCTATGTTCTAGATCAATTCAACAGTTCTGCAAGCCCCATACAATAGAATAAAAAATATGCTTCAAAATAGAGGGTGGGAAATACGTTATTTCAGTATTTTATTGAAGTTAAAAATCCAATCTTACCATTTCCCTCTCTCCTGCAACTCCATCTCTTAACTCTAATCTTATGAGAACTGTCATGGGATAACTTGTAACCAAACAGAGTCGACATAATCTCCTGTGAAATTAAAGAACTAAGAGGCAAGAGCGTCCGTACTTGAAAAAAAATGGAATAGCTATTTGATTTAGTTTCATTTATTATTTAGAAAATGTCATCTACCCTTTAATGGTTCTCGGTGATTTACAGAAATATAATAAAAACATCCATAAGGTAGCATTAAAAGCCTAACAGATAGAAAACACAAACTAAAACAACATAATTAAATACCTGCATAAATAAATATGCTTTAAGAAAGGCATTGGTCTGGCTTAACTCCAAAAGCAATTTCTTTCACAGTTTTTGAGTACAGATGCATATTTCTATCAATCTTGTTTTTTCTCAAACGTCTCATTTTACCATCTGTGAATCCTGTTCTGCTGTCCAGCTGTTATCCACATATTCAAATATATTTCTGTGATCACTGTTTTCATGCATTTTGTCCCTAGGGTTAATGACTCCATTTAACAATCTAATGGTTACAATATCCAACCAGGGCTATGGAAAATCAGTAATTTAGGATTCCTCATTCTAAATTAATTTATAAACAAATTATATGTCTCTATATGTATTGAATGGAGGGAGGGAGGGAGGGAGGGAGGGAGGGAAGGAAGGAAGGAAGGATAAAACTGAGGAGCAGCCCATTTTCAAATTAATTTTGGGTAATATGGATATGTATAGTCAAGGCTATGGTGTTCCCAGTTGCAATGTATGGTTGTGAAAGTTGGACCATAAGAAAAGCTGAGCACCAAAGAATTGAGGCCTTTGAACTCTGTGCTGGAGAAGACTCCCGCAAGCCCCTTGGACTGCAAGGCGATCAAACCAGTTAGTCCTAGAGGAGATCAACCCTGACTGCTCTTTAGAAGGCCAGATCCTGAAGATGAAACTCAAAGACTTTGGCCACCTAATGAGAAGGAAGGACTCACTGGAGAAGAGCCTAATGTTGGGAAAGATTGAGGGGAAAAGAAGAACGGGACAACAGAGAACGAGGTGGCTGGATGGAGTCACTGAAGCAGTAGGCGTGAGCTTAAATGGATTCCAGAGGATGGTAGAGGACCGGAAGGCCTGGAGGAACATTGTCCATGGGGTCACGATGGGTTGGATATGATTTTGCAACTAACAACAATATGGATACAAAATAGACAACTTCTTCTTTATTAATATTCAGATACCCTTTGAGTTATTGTATCATGTTAATAAAACACCCTTAGTAAGGAATCCATGGTGATATACAAGCCCCCTTTTTGGCAATGACAGAATGGGACACACACTTCTGCACTTTCAAATGCAAAATACAAAGACAAAGACATAACATGAAAACTTCACGATAGGATTAGCCAAAGGATTCACTTAGCTCCAAAGGCTTCCGTTTTACAGATACATGTAATTATTTTCAACATCCAATACTATTTATGGGCACACCTAAGATGGTGATCATTATTCTGATCTTTGGCCATAGCCAAAGAAGTCTTCTTCTTACAGGGAAAAAAAAATCTTCTTCAAAAACTGCAACTGGTGACATTGGTATTATAAGAGAGAGTGCTGTTGCTTTGTATTCTTTCTTCGAATACAGAAAGCCTATAGGGAAGCTTCTCTTTTCTTTTTGCAGTTATATCCAAAATATAAATTAACACACAAATGTGCCTATAAGAAAAGCTTCTTGTCCCTTTCTTTCTCTGCAGTACTTGTAAGCTTTTAAGTATCAGGTTCCAGGCTAATAAGAAAGGATGACACAAACAAACTAGGTTTGATGTTGCTTTTCCTTTTTATTATTGGCACTCACTGACATCCAATAAGGAACTATTGTTAGGGCTAACAGCCCATGTTTCCCACTACCTTTTATATGTTAGTCTCTTTCTTACCCACGTCCACTATTACCCTTTATCACCCCCAACCAATCCCTGCATGTTGCATCCTCCCCCTCACACCCGTTGTCCATTGCAGGGACCACTGCTGCTCCCTGCAATGTTCCCATGTACTTCCCTGCTCACGAGTAATCCCCTCCTCCCAGCAGACCAGGCAGGAAAGTAGTTGCCCTTCAGTTCCCGCAAGAAAGCCTCCAGGCACATCCATCAGTACGAGGTAGAGACCAGCAGTAATGTCCCCCAATCTAGCCAATTGGTTTGGTGACATCATTGGTATGCGGCCTCCCCTCAGCTGTGCAGCGGCCGCACTACTGCCTATGAAGCGTCAGGACGGCAGTGGGTGGGTCTGCGGCTTCCCCCGGACGAGCACGCTGCATGGGACCCTGGCCAACTGAGTGGTCGCTTCCTCATCTCCCCGCCGAATGGCAGCCCCGGGTCAGGCGGCACACCAGGGCTGACATTAAGAAGGATTTTTGGGAGATTTGACTCAAAAATCTGAGATTTTTGGTAATTGAATTTGATAATTAAAATAGAGGACTATTTATTTCTGTAAACTTTATGTCTGTCTGTCTAGCTAGCTAGCTAGTTATCTGAATGGAGCTGAGTGTTTACTGGTCGGATGCCCTTCCTGTCACCAGTGGAGAGTTTGCAGCTGATATTTACTCATTGTGCCCAGAGAGAGAAATATCTGCCTCTACCTAGGATCGAACTCACAGCCTCCTGATTATGAGGCGAGAGCTCCACCTCTAGGCCACTGCACCACTCATTATCTTCACAAATATACTGTACATAATTTTAATACATTTGAAGGGCACCACGTTGAAGAAGGCTTACTAATATGTTATATTATTCTGCTGATTACTGCTAAGACAGTGTCAACCGGATAAAATTTCCCAATAACCTGACTTTATAAAATTGTACATTTTTGTATATTTTTTTATATTAATACAGTAGCAGCCAATAAGATGGAGTACTAGAGGGGAAAATGAAGTTCCCTATAGTATTGCTATGACAAACTGAATGCCTATTTTAGTGTCAACATATTATTCATTTACCTCTTGGATTCCAGTCAAAGTATTAATTCAGCTAATTTCAGATCAAGCTGTACAATAAATAGTGAAATATATGCAAATATGCTTCATCTATCTTTCTTTCTTTCTTTCTTTCTTTCTTTCTTTCTTTCTTTCTTTCTTTCTTTCTTTCTTTCTTTCTTTCTTTCTTTCTTTCTTTCTTTCTCTCTCTCTCTCTCTCTCTCTCTCTCTTTCTTTCCATGCTGGAACCTGCTGGATTTCACCCCTGACATACTTTATATCCCTGACCATCCTGTCCAAATGTAATCTTTAGACTATCACAATGCTAAACTATGTCTCTGCATGTTACTCAGACACATTTTCCCTAGTTAAGGTTTATATGTTGAATTCCCTCATAATAGAGAGTCATTCAGCAGAATCACAAGCAAGTAATTATAGATCCACCAGCATTTCCATTATAAAATCTACTTAGCAGGTGGGGGGGAGAGAGAGAGAGTGGGGAGTTGTTAGCATTTCTATCATTTCAGAAAAATGTCAGACGGAAAGCTGGCACACAGATTAGCAGCCAAGATGCAAATTTGTTTACACAAAATATTTAAATTTGTTCAGCTGCTTTTAATTTACAAACCAGCCAGAAAGCGGAAACTTCAAAGATTCTTTCCTTTTATGTGATTCAAGCCAAATTCTTCATCAAGGTACAACAATCTGGAAGGGCTTAACACACACACACACACACACACACACACACACACACACAAAACAAAAACAAAAAAACCCCCTGATCTCATTCCTCTATATTTCCATCCTTTTTTCTGAGATACAGTTCAACTGAATTTAAGAAAACAAAAGTATGTTACTGAATTGTCTAAAAAGCTTTTACTATTCTCTGCTTTTGCTTTTGTTGGGATGCACTGATAATTTATCACACAATACAGGATAGATAGATGATAGATAGATAGATAGATAGATAGATAGATAGATAGATAGATAGATAGATATTCAATTAGTGTAAATTTTAATAAGTCAAAATTTTATTTCTGTTGTGGGGGGCCCACACAAGATTATCTGTGATAAAACAAATTATATGTTAAGTATGGAAAGCTACCATAGAAATATTCACAGCTAACTGTTGCCTTTCTACCAGTATTTTATAATGTCAGCTGCACTTGTTGATAAGTCCCCACACCGTCACAATAATTCCCCGTTTCTCGGTGGAAACAGAGAAATAGGAAGAACTGATCCTCATTTTTTACAAATTTCCAATTGAAATTTCCTATGAGACATGGGGTAGCTAAAGGAGAATTCCAGGGCCAAATTTCAGCATTCCATAACTAAATAACAATTCAAAGAATAAAATTGGTAAACAGATAATGGGATAGCAAATGTAGCCAGAGGAATGTTTATATTGGGAAACTCCAGAAATCCGTGTTCACTATAGATGCTCACTACAGATGCTCACTATACTCAGTGAATATCTGTAGTCTGCTTCTCTCCGAATGACACCTTCCTTTAAAAAAAAAAAAAGTAGGATTCTAAGCACTATTCACTATACTTTAAATAGCATTGAACCAAAGTACTATGACTTTCTAGAGCCTTGTTATAATAATTCTGGAAGATAACACTAACAAATTAATATTATTTGTTGTATAATGGCATAGGCTTGGGGGCAACACACATAATAATTTCCATTTAAAATTCATTTTCAGGGATATTGGGTGACATTGGCAGTGACAGTTCTACATTGAGGCTTTGTTTGATTTATTTATTAAACTGTACAGTATTTAAAAATCAAACATAGCTTTAGTTAAAACACTTAATTCTGAATTAGTCATGTCCATTAAGATAACCAGAACTACTGAAAACTTCAATTTCCAGAAAGTTTATTCTGTATAAACTACATAGGTTAGTCCTTAGAATATTTTTATTTTTGGCTGCTTGATGTGCAATATGTTTTTGTATCCTGGTAGAAAAACCTTGATCTTCCATTGGTTGATTCTTAAATAATAATAATAATAATAATAATAATAATAATAATAATAATAATAATAATAATAATAATAATTTCAAAATTTGCAGCATAACTTAAGAAGAAATTGTGCAGAAATGTTCCTCAGCCAATAGAATGGCAGTCCAGATACTTGGCCTATGTAATGAACAGTCTGTCAATCTAACACATTACAGTCCCACTCATTACTTCAGAATTCACCTCAATGCTATAATCTTTTATCAGTGTGCAAAGATGGTGCAATATTATTTACATTTACATTACATTTTATTAAATTTGTATACCGCCCTACTCCCGAAGGACTCAGGGCGGTGAACAGCCATAAGATAAAACATATAAATACAAAATTTAAAATAAAGATAAAACAAATTAAATAGATTTGGCTGACCATTTTAAAACCCCAATAATTTAAAACCAAATTTAAAATTTCCATTTAAAAGAGAAGTTTAGGTCAGGCTGGCTTGTTGGAATAAGAATGTCTTAAGCGTGCGACGGAAGGTACGCAGATCCGGAATCCTCCGTATCTCGGGGGGGAGCTCGTTCCAGATAGTAGGTGCCCCCACAGAGAAGGCTCTCCCCCTGGGGGCCTCCAGTCGACATTGTTTGGCCGACGGCACCCGGAGGAGCCCCTCTCTATGGGAGCGTACTGGTCGGTGGGAGGCTATTGGTGGTAGCAGGCGGTCTCGCAAATAGCCAGGTCCTAAGCCATGGAGCGCTCTAAAGGTGATAACCAAAACCTTGAAGCGCACTCGGAAGACCACTGGGAGCCAGTGCAGCTTGCGCAGGAGAGGCGTTACATGGGAGCACCACGTCGCTCCCATCACCACCCGTGCGGCCGCACTCTGCGCCGGTTGGAGCCTCCGAGTGCTCCTCAAGGGGAGCCCCATGTAGAGAGCGTTACAATAGTCCAGATGGGAGGTGACGAGGGCATGAGTGACCGTGCGTAACGAGTCCCGATCCAGAAAGGGACGCAACTGGCAAATCAGGCGAACCTGATGAAAAATCCTCTTGGTCACAGCCGTCAAGTGCTCTTCTAAAGACAGCCATGAATCCAGGAGGACACCCAAGTTGCGAGCCCTCTCCGTGGGGGCTAATGCTTTGCCCCCAATAGTCAGCGATGGCACCAGCTGACTATATCGGGACATCGGAAACCACAGCCACTCGGTCTTGGATGGGTTGAGTCTGAGCCTGTTTCTCCCCATCCAGATCCGTACGGCCTCCAGGCACCGGGACATCACTTCAAGGGCATCGTTGGGGTGGTCTGGGGTGAAGATGTACAGCTGAGTGTCATCAGCATACTGATGGTATTCCACCCCGAAACCACGGATGATCTCGCCCAGCGGCTTCACATAAATGTTGAACAAAAGGGGCGAGAGGACCGATCCTTGTGGCACCCCACATATAAGGGGCCTCGGGGTCGACCTCTGCCCCCCTGTCAACACAGGCTGCGACCGGTCGGAGAGAAAGGAGGAGAACCACCGTAATACGGTGCCTCCCACCCCCAACCCTTCCAACTGGTGCAGCATGATACCATGGTCGATGGTATCAAAAGCCACTGAGAGATCTAATAGGACCAGGATAGAGGAACAACCTCTGTCCCGAGCCCTCCAGAGATCATCCACCAACGTGACCAATGCCGTTTCCGTGCTGTACCCAGGCCTGAAACCCAACTGGAACAGATCTAGATACGTCGTTCATACCCATTCTTCATATCCAATTGGCTGACAAAGTAGTTTGTATTTAAAATATGTACAATGAGGAGAGGAGGGGAGGGGAGGTGAAGGGAAGGGAAGGGAAAGGAAAGGGAAGGGAAGCATAGCTCCCAGCAACTGGTAAGATCCCACAGAGTTGGTCTCCTTGTGGTCCCATCAGCTAAACAATGCCGGCTGGTGGGCCCGCGGGGGAAGGCCTTCTCTGTGGCTGCCCCAGCTCTCTGGAACCAGTTATCTCCTGAGGTCCAGACTACCCACACCCTATTGGCCTTCCGGAAAGCGGTGAAGACCTGGCTTTTCTGGCAGGCCTGGGGCCGTTGATCTCGCTGTTCAATCTTGCGAGATCCGGCCATGGATGGTGTGCATGTGTTTTAATGTTTTTAAAATGCTTTTATAATGTTTTTTTTTAAAAAAAAACAAAAATATGTTCATTGTTTGTATTATTTTTGTTGTAAGCCGCCCAGAGACCCTTGGGAGTTGGGCGGCATAGAAATATGATAAATTAAAATTAAAATTAAAATTAAAATTAAAATTAAAATTAAAATTAAAATTAAAATTAAAATTAAAATTAAAATTAAAATTAAAATTAAAATTAAAATTAAAATTAAAATTAAAATTAAAATTAAAATTAAAATTAAAATTAAAATTAAAATTAAAATTAAAATTAAAATTAAAATTAAAATTAAAATTAAAATTAAAAAGGGAAGGAAAGGAAAGGAAAGGAAAGGAAAGGAAAGGAAAGGAAAGGAAAGGAAAGGAAAGGAAAGGAAAGGAAAGGCTCCTTATTACAAAGCTTGGTTTCTACTGAGGGTGAAAAAGCATATTCTCAAACCATTGAGCAAGATCCATCAGCACTAGTTAATCTCTCACAAGAACAGAGAATAAGCCCAGAATTTTTTGGAGTGTAAAAGAATTATGTAGATGGCATTCTCCCTTGCAATATTTATTATTCTGCAAATATTTTCCACCCATCCATGTTTATATACACATTTACCATTTTTGAAGGCCAGTAAGTAGATCCATTATTCCTATTAATCAAGTGTGGCTATCTCTAACTTAAGGGCCCTTCTACAAATTGCCCAATCCAAGCACAACTATCAATAAAAACTTATGTTTTTCAAGTTAGAAAACAAGCACAAACTTTGTAAGGTGACTTGTATTAAGAAATGGCTATTTACAACATTCAGCTAGTGAATCTCATGAATGAGCAAGTTTGGTTTATCCCAAACTTTTCACACTGGTTCTTATTATCCTTAAGCAGTTTTAAAGATTTTGATTATGAAGAGATATGATGATTAAAATAATCTTAACATCTATGTCTCTATTCAACCCTAACCCCCCCCCCCCCCCATTCTTCTTTAGCCTTATCCCCTGGTATTACTAAATGATTCCCATTTTTTTCCCATCTGGTATGAAAAAGAAATATAACCCACTAATGTAATTAAGCTTGGAAACATTTTAGACACAAGCCTTAAAGGAGCTTCACATCACTTCATCCCCCTCCCTTACTTGCTATAGAACATTTCATTGCATGCCCAAGATTTTAATCAAAAACATTGAAAACAGGTTGAAAGCTGGCACAATTCAACTAATGTTTTGCTAAGAAATGTTTAAAAGTGCAATCTCTCTGTAGCCCTGTGTGCATTAAATAGGGGTTTAATTATTTTGTTGTCATTGCATTAAATTTGGAAAGACTGCCATCACGTGCTTAGTGCATAATATATGAACACACAATCATTTCTATATGCCAGTTATGGCTGTGTCCACCACATACAGCTGGGTGCCATATTTCATTAAAGCTAATACCAGTAGGTTACTACCACTTTGGAATCATTTTCATTATTTCAAAAATAGAGGTTCCATCTTGGAATGACTAGATGGGTGTCTTCCAAGCAACCATGCTTAAAGAAATCTTTTACACAGTGATGTATTTTCCTGAAAGAAAAGTTTTAAATATTTCCCTTAGCAATATGGGCATTCTAAAATGCCTCAGTGATTTGATTGAGAGGCCACTTCTTGGATCTGTTGTCATGTTTAACAAGAGATTGCATTATCCATGAGTTATTTTTCAAGAATTAAGAAATACATTTCTCTGAAAAGTTCACACAAAACCCAGCTTCAAGGGATTAAACAGCTGCTGTCCATGGTACTTAAACAATTACCCCTATCCAGATCAAGAACATCTGAATTAAGTTAGCTTACTCTTTAAGTACATGGAATCATAGAATCATACAATTGAACTACTTAAGAAGGGGTGTCAAACTTGCATCATCATGGCAGCATCACCTGACATATCAGGACTTTTTTCCCCTTCACTAAACCGGGTGTGACGCAACTGGCCCGCAGGCCACAAGTTTGACAGCCTGATTTAAGGCATCGAATACAACTGCCTGCTCAATACTTTAATCCAGGTTAAAGTATTAATGACAGAGATTTGTCTAGATGACACTGGTTGCCATTTGAGATGCTTCACATCATTTCAGTTCATTTCTTTGATACTTTTAGTTGCCCTGAGGAGATTGTATACATGAGTTGCACTTGTTCTAAAAAACCTCTTCTTGTGTTTCTAGCAGCTGACTTAAAATTCCAGAAGAACCTTCTGCATAGGTCATTTCCACCTATTAGGTAATAAGAGAAATGAAGTAGTTTGTCATTGATGGTGAAATGATTCCATGTAGCATCAATGATACAATTTTAAAAGATCGTCGCTCAAAGCATGGTCAAAATTCGATACCCCTTTAAACTGTTGCTATTTTACAGAGCAACATGCTTAGAATTGTTATTTAGTTTCATTTCCCACTAATGAATGCAGATTATATATATATTCAAGTCATGTCCTGCAGATTCAGCATCTTCAGTATAGATTGCTACAGGTCATATAGCCAAATGAGCAATTTGCTTCCTCAGTTCTGGGACCAAATTGATCTGATTTATTCTTTTTCACATTAACCTAATCATTGGTTGGATTTTGTCAGAGGGCAGGATTGGCTGAAAGGATCAGTTGCATCAAGAAACAGCCTGAAGACTAGATCCTTGCAATTCTCTGAGAATGTCAACTGAACATTTGGGATAATAAGATATTCATTTAAAAACCAACTAAACAAAACAGTGTACTTCTATCAGTGTGCCATTTAAAGAGGAACATTTAATGCCATACCACTTGTAAGTGGTGTACAGTTCTCATGGACAGAAGATTCAGAAATGGACAAGAAAATGAGATAAGCCAAAGAATTTTATGGCAGGAAAAGTTTTCTCATGATAAACCTGATTGATAGCATTTTAAAGAAGGATTTATGTGTTCTTCTGTAAAATAACAAGCAAGTTCCCATTGTATCCTGCTAGATGACAAGTGGACAATTATCCATTTCTGAACCTCCAGAAAGTCTCAAAATCTCTGGACCAAAATTCAAACCAGAAAGAAAAAGCTTTTCCAGAAGCAGCCTTTTCCCACTCCACTCCTACTTTTCTAGTGTCATTGCCAGCTAAACAGTTAACATATTTTTTTAAAAGAATTGGTGTCTTGGTGAATAAAATTTATCTTACTCTGACCTGGTCCATGAATGTGAAAGTTGGGTTCCCACCATAAACTAAACAAAATCATGGTTAATTTATAGTTAATTTAATAGTTAAATTTGCAAATCTGGACAATCAGCTTAATACAATAGAACAAGGGTCTTCAAACTTGACAGCTTTAAGACTTGTGGACTTTAACTCCCAGAATTCCTGAGCTAACATGACTGGAGGAGGAATTCTGGGAGTTGAAGTCCACAAGTCTTAAAGCTGTCAAGTTTGAAGACCCCAGATGAAGGTGCAGATAAGCATAATTAAGTATACTGGGCCAATACAGATTTAGGGGGTAAAAGAACTTAAGGCTTTCAATTAAAGAATCAAAGATATGTACAGCTATTTAAGGGAACAGAATCCTTTTTCCTTCTGCACTTAGAAATGTGACATCCAGATTTCAAATTGCCACAAATTCAGTATGAGCTAAAATAATACAGTTCAATTAATTCTATTTTATAGGCAAGTAATGACTAATAGGTGTCACTGAAATGACTGAAGATTTGTTCTTGCTTTTCATAATATGTTACAAATGTTATGTTCAACACCATCGGTTGTATGTTTTTCATATGCATGAGATACAAAGGGTGTTCATGAAGAGGATCCAATATGTTTTCTTTCAAATTTTAATATTAACCACAACAAAAATAGGTCTCTCTAAATGCCAATTCACAATTCAAAATACTTTTCCATCAGGCATTAGGATCATTTATTTAAGTTAATTGGTATTGTTAAAAAAAACCAAAGCAATGTACTAAATAGCACTTAGCACTTAGACTTACATACCACTTCTTATTGTTTTACAACCCTCTCTAAAAAATAGAGACCTATTTTTGCTTATAGAGACAGCATTTTTCCCCCATCAATCTAGGTCCTCATTTTACCAACTTTAGAAGGATGGAAAGCTGAGTCAACCTTGAGATAGTGAGGATTGAACTGCTGGCATTTGGCAGAATTAGCCTGCATTACTTACCCAAAGATGCTTTTTCAAGAGGCAATTGGACTTCCTTGTTTTTCTTTGAAAATATTTCACTTCTCATCCAAGAAGCTTCTTCAGCTCTGACTGGATGGTGTGGAATGGAAGGATTTATATTCCTTGCAGACAGCTGGTCATTTGCATATAAATCCTTCCATCCAGTCAGAGCTGAAGAAGCTTCTTGAATGAGAAGCAAAACATCTTCAAAGAAAAGCAAAAAAGTCCAGTTGCCTCTTGAAAAACCACCTTTGGGACAACCATGACCTAGATGACTGAGAATCTCTGTAGACACCTGCAATACTGCTTTCCAACCACTGTGCTACCATGGCTCAGTGAGATGTATATATTTATTTTTATTTAGATGTATAGCCTATGTTGCCTCCAGGAGTTCAATGTGGCTTATATTGTGAATGTCTTTCCACTGTATTTCTGTAATCTGGATTGGGCCTCAAGTTATCCAATGAGTTTTATTATTTATTTATTATTTATTTATTAAGGAAATGTATAACTCACTGTCTAACTCACTTTGGTGATTCCTGGTGGTTTACATAAATAAAAGTGTGTTACAAATCCAAATATACACCCAATTCCTTGATGACAAATCACTTAATGGACTCCATATCCATAAGAGCCGAGGTGGCGCAGTAGTTAGAGTGCAGTACTGCACCTACTTCAGCTGACTGCTAGTTCAGCAGATCAGTGGATCAAATCTCACCAGCTCAAGGTTGACTCAGCCTTCCATCCTTCCGAGGTGGGTAAAATGAGGACCCAGATTGTTGGGGGCAATATGCTATTTAGTATACTGTCTTTGGTGTAAGCCACCCAGAGTCGTCGGAGAGTGGGCGGTATAGAAATATGACTAATAAAAATAATAAATAATATCAACCTGGAGTCCCCAGGCCTGCTGACAATATTTATTTATTAGCTAAGAATGGATTTGAACTTGCATATTCTAATCACGGCACCTGTAGAAGAAGTAATGGCAGAAGCTGGAGACAGAGTTAAAAGAGAGAGCAGCCTAGAATCCCTGCATAGTAGCAAGTAAGTGCAGCCCTCCTTGAATTCCATTGACTGTTATCTAACTCCATTCAAGTGCTCACGGTTAGTTGAGAAGATTCTTGTGCATAGGCATTTTAGAAATGCATCAGCTAAATTGGACTTTCATGCATGGACCTCCACCTGACAGCTTAATGATGATACCACACCAGTTTAGCATTCTATATTGCTTTAATTGCATTTTATAACTATTGATCTTTTGCAGAATTTTGGGATATATGACTGGATTCCAGTATTGTGATGGAATGTGCAACTGAAACAGAAATGGGGGTTGGGGGATATCAGCAATAACACCTCAGATTCTCAGGGAGGAGGCAGTACATTCCAGAGACAGGCTCAAGGCCAGAGGCTGTACAATCCTGAACTGGATTTTGTAGAGAGGAAAACATTCAAGATAGCACACCCTAAAAAATTATAGTTTTAGTCTGGCAAGATTCTGTCTATTGAGTTAATAAATCTATCTCAGCATCTACTTCTGTCCTACTATTGCAGCACCATTGAGAGTGTCCTGATATATGGCATTCTTGCATGGTATGGGAGCAGCTCTGCAATGGACATAAAAGCTCTACAGAGAATTACTAAAACTGCCCAGAAACTTGCCCATTGGGCTCCAGCTACCAGCCCTGGATGACATCTTTGCATCTCGCTGTTTGAGGAAGTTGCACAATGTTCTCAGAGACTCTTCCCATCCTGCTTATAATCTTTTTGGACTGCTGCCTTCTGGCAGAAGATACAGAACAATTAAAACTCAGACCACACATTTTCTGAATAACTTTTGTCCCAGAGCTATAATTGCACTCAACAATGAACTAAAGAGCCACTATCAGTGAGCTGTTGGACAGCATTACTTGGTGGGGAATTTTTGGTGGGTGGGGGTGTGTCTGGGAATTGTCATGTATGTCAGGATTGTTTTCTGGGTGTTATGTGAATTTCGTTGTATGGGTATACTGTGTATATACGTACAATGACAATAAATTTTATATATTAATAAAGATCTGGATCTCAGATGGAGCTTATTGTGTCGTTTCTGAGGGGTGAGCCTGACAAGTATAAACAGAAATTGGGACCCAAACTTCATGTTTGAATTTGGTTTTGTTTATGCTGAAAATCATTATTTTTTTTTTAATAGCAATTAGAGATTGGATTTGGATTTGAAATATTATTTTTCTTAGCTTCATTTTTTTTAAAAAAAAAATTCTCCTTTATCATGTCTGGCCTGTTTATCTGCTCTATAAAGCAATCCTTTTTGTCCTCTAATCTAGATGAGGGACAAAACACCCAGATAATTGTGTTTCCTGAGTTTTAAGAGATTATTGTGTCAAAAGGAGCATAGCTGTAATATGGGCCAGTCAGATATGATACTACAGCCAATACACTTAAGCTGAAATGATATAGTGCAAGAAATGATCAGTTTTTAAAAGATGCCACTAGGCAAAAAGTAATGCTGCTGCTGAGATACAAACTGTTGGCTAGTTTTTCTTTATTATACTTTCCTTTCCCCCAGATATCTTAAAGAGGAAATGATGATGGTTAAAAATACAGATTCTTGAAATTTTCCCGTAATCTTCACCACACTCCATTATGATGTCTAATATTTATTTAGGTATCCTCGTCTATGTAAAAACAAAGGAAAAACAGTGGGAAGTCTACAAAATTTGATTCCTTTGTTTAATTTATATTGTTTCCATCCAAAAGTTATAAAACACATGAATGCCAGATTAATGCAAAAACAATATGCAATAATTTGAAAAGCACATAGTTTTTGTTTGGAGTAAAGACACTTTGGAAGACTGAGTTAGTTAAGAGCAACTGCATAGCTCTTCTCTTGAAAGAAATTCTTTTATTCTTTGGCAGGCAAGAGTATTGTTTCTGAAAGATGATTTTTATTTCTCTTTTTATGTTGCCATTCACTTATTTTGCCCTCCTCCTCTTCCTTACTAGCTCTGACATGTCTAATATTCTTTTTAATCCTCCAACACCCACATTGATTGACATTTTGGGGTAACGGTTCTTCTCACTGTTGTGCTGCTGAAATTTTTCAAGCAGTGCAGTCTTGAAGACAATAAAGAGATCCATAAAATATGCATACACAGATGTCTGTATTTCTGAAGATTGAAATTTCTCCTCCCATGCATGCATAGATAAAATTCTTCAAGTGTCATCTTATGAAATGTGTTAAGCCTTAGATTCTCGGGCTATCCAATAAGGCCAATTGCAAATACAGACTTTGTCACAAGACTATTGAATTTCAGTAGTTTAAAAAAAATCATGTTCTAAGTATGATTTGGTATTGCTCCAAACCAGGAATGTCAAACCTGTTGACCAGATCCAGACTGCAGGATATTTAGATCTGGCCCGCAGGATCGTCCTGGAAACAATGAAGGAACAGGACGCAGTGCTTTTGCCAGTGAAAACGGAGCTCAGGAGGGCCGCATGCAGCCTTCCTGAGCTCCATTTTCACTGGCAGAGGGTTGCAGGAGGCCTTGGCAGTCAAAAATGGAGCTTGGGAGCCAGTTTTCGCTGGCAGGGTGTTTGGGCCACCACAGGCACTCTGACATGAGTGATGTCAAGCTGGCCACGCCCACCCTGGCCCCCAAAGTCAAACACAACCCTGATGTGGCACTGAATGAAATCAAGTTTGATACCCCTGCTCCAAACCATATGTCATGAAGTTAATGGATGAAGGTTAAGATTGAGATAATCTATAGTCATAATTCACCTCAAATATCATACAATTTGAAGGTTTGATATTAAGGAAAAAATTGAAATCTTCAGCTTCCAGGCAACATCAGCAATCATATAAATTATTTCAAATATGAAGACCTGGGAAGTAGACTGAAGGAAACATTTATAATCGTCTTCCCTACTTCTGGTTTTCAAAACCAAGTTTGTGAAACTAAGTGAATGTATCTTATACCTTCTTATCTGCAGCGATATTTTACAAAGAACCCTGAAAACCAGTTCTTGCTAACATGTTTTAGATAACTAATATTACTTGCCTAGAACTACTATTTCTGAATTTAGAAAAAAAGTAGAGATCATATACAAATCATATATGTTCTTTTTATTCAGGAAGAACCATTTTCTTGGGATGGGGGGAGAGAGAAATGTCCACCATCTTACATGGTGGACTACAATATATTCAACTGGTACAAATTTTGCAAAAGTAATACATGAGATAAAATATTGGCCCAACTAAGGTGTTGTTTCCATGTAAAGAAACATCAAAGTTCCCTTCAGAAAACATAACTTATTCATCAGTAGATGTCAAGTAAAATTAAATAGACCTTTCTTTTCACCTAATTCTTCCACAACACTGCGTAATTCATACAAACCACAAGGTTAACTGCCAGGAATCTCAAATCACAAAGAACCAATCAAATAAAAACCTCATGATAAAATTCCATCTCAGTCCTCTAGAGCCGTATTTTTCAACCTTAACAACCTTAAGATGTGTGGAATTCAATTTCCAGAACCAGCACGCTTTCCTCTGACCAGCATGCAGGCTGGACAATTCTGGGATTTGAAGTCCACACATCTTAAATTTGAAAAACCCTACTGTGGTATCCTTAACACCAATATGCAGTGGGCAATTCTCTTGGCACGTGCAAAATCCTTATCCTTCTTCATTACGTTTTTCATGTATTGACCTTAGGTTATCGTATCAACTATTTTCAAACAATGCTGGCACTAGCTTGATTATCTATTGCCCATTTTTCTTGGGAACATTTTCGTAAGGTTGTCGAAACCTCTATGACTTTCCATGTTCTTGCATTCCACTTTCACTCACCTCTACCTCTCATCCACCTATCTGTTGTCCCTTTTCTGCCCTTCCTCTCTGTTTTCCTCTGGCTTTTCTTTTTCTTCATCTATCCTTCATCTTTCATCCTGATTCTTGATGAATGTATCTTTTATTTTATGTACACTGAGAGCATATTCACCAAGACAAATTCCTTGTGTGTCAAATCTTGGCCAATAAAAAATTCTATTCTATTCTATTATTCCATTCCATTCCATTCCATTCCATTCCATTCCATTCCATTCCATTCCATTCCATTCCATTCCATTCCATTCCATTCTATTCTATTCTTTACAATGATTTCTAAGTCATTGAAAAGTATCAGGAAAGTATCACTCCATTTTCTTACTAGCTGCAGCATCTCCAGTGGTGACTTGCTCCTGATTCTGTCCGGTTCTACAGAACTGATAGTAAAAGCAGTGGGAAGCTCCTCCCACATGCCCAGACATCATAATTGATGATCTGCGGATGCGCAGAAGATTCTCCGCATGTGGTCCCATTGTGAACCGGTAGTAAAGGTAACTAGAACCCACCCCTGAGAATTTCCCAATGACCATGCTGGCTGTTGCTGGCTGTTGATTGTATTCACTTACCTTTGCTACCGGTTCACAAATGTTAGCATGCATGCACAGAGCGTCAAAAACGATTTGTGATGACAACCAGGTGGGTGGGCAGAGCCTCCTGCAGCCACCGCTACCGGTTCATCCTAAACCGGATAGAACTGGCTGACTGCCACCACTGTTGCTTACCTATTTTTATAGAGTGGTCCTGCTTCATCAGACACAAATCTTTTAGTATTGCCCCTTATTTACCATATTTAATTCTAGAAATCCAGTATTTCTTTTACTTGTATTATTTTAGAATACAAATTTCCCCTGGAAACCCCATAAGTTCATCTCTGATTGTATATTGTATATGGCAAACATTAAGGTTGGACTGGAAATTTCAATCAATTAGGATTCATATATGGAAACAAGCATATTTAGATTAGCAATTGAATGAGAATTTTGGCATTTTTCAGGAAGAAACTGGATGCAAAAACTCCACCATTCATTTTAGAATTTTAGAACTAGAAGATATCTTGGATATAATCCTCATAAATAGGAATCTTCTACTATAGCATTCCTTAAAAATGGTAACCTTGTAGTCTGTTTAAATTCATTCAAGCAAGAAAAGCCCACACAGCAGCCTATTTCTAGTAATAGCTCAAGCAATTAGAAAATAAATCTTAATATTTGGCTGACAAGTCTTCTCAAGATTCCTACCCACTGTTTACAGTCCTGCCTTCTTCAGCAACATTTTGTCTGCCACAGCCCTTCCCAGGCTGTGATTATATCCTCTTTCAATCTTTTCTACTCTGAGAAAAACTGATTTAATCTAGTTAAATTGGTTTAATAGTGATTGGCTATATACAGGAGATAATAATGGTTTGAGATATAGATCGGTTTATAGTATCAGTGAATAAGACAACATCAATAGTGAGACAAAATAACTAACCCTATTAGATGCTTAAACATTTCTATTCAAATATCCTAGGAGATTTAATGTTTTCTTGGAAACAGTGATTATTTATTACACTTATATGCAGGCCTTTCTGCTTAGATAGAGATCCAAGGAGACTTACACAAAATATAAAACTTGATAGTGAAATAAATTGTAATTCAAATTTAAAATCAATAACAATTAAAGAGATGGTGAGCGATGCATTTGACATTTTCCTAAATATTGGGAGTTGTTTAGTTATTAAGTCATTTCTTACTCTTCACAATTCCATAGACCACAGCATGTCAGGTGCCCCTATTCTCCACTGTTTCCCAGAGCCTGCTTCTCAAACCCATGCCCACTCCATCAATGACTCTATCTAACCATTTATTCCTCTGCCGTCCCCTTCTCCTTTTTGCCTTCAATCTTTCCCAACATCAGTCTTTTCCAATGTGCCCTCTCTTCTCATTTGGTTGCCAAAGTATTTGAGCTTCAACTTCAGTATCTGTCCTTCCAAAGAAGAGTCAGTGTAGATTTCTTTTAGAATTGACAGATACTGGGAGAGTGAAGGCTAAATTGACTTCACCGGGAGAACTTTCTTTAACTTGTGACCCAAGAAGAAGGCCTTCTCTCACATGCTGGATAGCCAATCTTCTGGCAGTGGGGACATCTTCAGAAGTTTAACTTGCAGCCTTTATTTCTAATCTCCTTATACAAATGTTCCACAATGTTTCTTGGGCCTATGAATGCCAACTCTCCTAGTGACAGAATAAACCCAGTTTGTTTCCCAGAAATGGGGCAGGGAAAAAAAAATCTCCTCTGCCTGAAAGAGTGGCCTTCAAACCTATTTCAGGTAGGATGGGGAGAAAAGTTATACAAATGGAACCTTAATTTCAATATAAATAAGGCATGCATTTGAAACAATGCAATCCCTGGTGTTTTTCTTCCCAATGGTTTCATTAGCTTTTCTATCATCAATCTACTTATTAGAAGTTACTTCAACCTTGAAGGCCAGTTGTGCCTATCTCCTTGCCTATGTCTAGCTTGTCGAGAGAGGTTTGATACACCTTTACACACTCTCTCCTCCATTAAAATCTGGCACTGTCCCCAGACTTATTCATTTTTAATCCATTATTCATTGTGAAGCCATCATATACTCTTAAAGTAAGTCTAAATCATATTGTAGTTCCAAGCATCTTTATGAGGAAAGAAATCACACTGAACTAGGTGGCATCTCATTTGCACAAACTTCATATTGTGCTATTTTTCCCCCCTTACTAGTATTAGTAGTGATGGCACTGTGCTCTTTTCCTATGGCTTGAGCCATTGCTTCTCGTTCCCCTACCCCCTGGAAATGCTAAGTAAGTATTCATTTCCAACTCTCTGGGCCATCTTTTGATTCCTAGCACCAATTTCCTTCAGCTTTCATTACTTTCTTGATTTTATAAAATTTCATTTAATCTACTTCCTAAATTTTAGTTGAGGTGGTACAACCTCATGAAAGGCTCTTCCTATCTTAGCTGTAGTCTAGTGTTTCATATTACAATTTCTCATTTACTTTATTTCTACGACTTATTAGTACAAGTACAAATAGGAAGTGAATTAACTCCAGTATGAGAGGGAAAAAACTCATTTTGTTTGAAGTAATCTAAAGTGGTACTGGATTTGTGATGGTCTTTTCAAACACACAAACCATTTGTGATCCACGAAGGATAATGCATGCATTTTTTTAAAAAAATCCCTTTTTTTTGTTCCCATTGAACCAGTTCAGTATTAATTGGCTTTTTTCCATCCCACTTTTCAAGATATTGCAATCCTGGTCCAACAAGTGCTGGGCAACCCATCTCTGATGCAGATGCAGATGAAGTATTTATACGTCTTAGAGATTTTGGAAAAATTGCCTGATTCTTTAATTATTGTAGCACATCGCCTCCATGTAAACCTTGTTTCACTCTTCTACTCTGTTGGTGTCTCCCTTCTTCCCCGCATCAATATAGGTGTCTGTGTGTGTGTGTGTGTGTGTGTGTGTGTGTGTGTGTTTTATTCAAAGACATCACGTGGGTAAAATGTAGCCATATTCAAACCAGCAAGTCACACACTGGGAATTCAGATGGGAGCAGGATGGTGGATGTTTATTAATGAGCAGTGCTATTTCCTAATCTGATCAACACACCTATCTGGTTCTCTCCTTCTCCTTTTCTCTTTTTCTCTCTTTTCTCCCCCACATACTCTACTAACAGCTCTTTCTGACTCTCAACAAATGGTGTTTCAATCTCTTAGCTGAATCATTTCTCTGAAGAAATTAGGCAAAAGGATGGTGAAGGAGCAGATTGCGTCAATGCCATAAACCAGGACCAGCTTTCTGTAATTAGAAGGTGCATTAAAATTCCAGGCATGTCCTTTTCTAAGCCAGGACTGGAGGGGGTGGGGGAAAAATGAGGTAAATCCCTTCCTCTCTCCCCTCCGCCCCCACCAACACCAGGAGCCCTAACCAACCCTGAATGATCCTGCTCCATCCTTTCCTTCACCCCTCCCGCCATGCAAATGGGGACTGAACCAGCTGCGAAGCAAGACAATCAAGTGTTTCATTAAAAAAAGACCCAGTTCAGTATTGGCTGGGCAGGGAGGAGAAGAAGAGAAAATGCAACCTCCTTTCAAAAGAACAGCCAAAGCATCCAGTGGGAAAGAAGGAATCCAAACTCTAGATTTCTTCAAACTCCTGGGAGGTTCATCGTGATCCCTTTTGCTACAAGGCTCGTAGGAGAGATTGGATGCCAAGGTTGAGATAGATAGATAGATGATAGATTGATAGAAGATAGATAGATAGATAGATGATAGATTGATAGAAGATAAATGGAGATAGATGTAGATAGATAGATAGATAGATAGATAGATAGATAGATAGATAGATAGATGATAGATAGATATTCTGCAAGCATGATTTCTTAAAAAGAGACTGTCTCTTCTTCCAGCCATGTTTATCTCTTTTCCTGAGATCTCCCAAATTCAGTATTTCTGGAAAGTCTTCAGATTCAGTCAGATTTATGAAAGGCCATCGTCCCCATACTTGGCCAAAAATGCTCTGATCTCCAAACCTTCCCAAGTGCCTCCTGTTGCCCACCTCTCTTCTTGAGAGATCTTTTTTTTTCCGGGGGGGGGGGGGGGGGGGCAGATAAAATTAGCAGGATTGTGGCCATCCCTGGCTGATCAGGTCTACAGAAATGCTTAATTAAACCATCACCACCACCACAACAAAAGAAAGACTCAGTGGACCCACTACCACACACTCTGCTATGCAACCTACAACCCAGGCTGGTGAAAACCTTTTGTGAGTCTCACTCCCCACAGCCTTCCTAACTTACAAAGTGGGGGAAGCTGGTTGGCATTAAAACAACAATAAGGAGAAACTCCTTCAAGGAAAATGAACAGCATCTGCCAGCCCTTGCCTCCATCAAGGTCTACTTGTGTGTCTAAACAAAAATATTGTGTGTGTATGTGTGTTCATGTAGATAGATAGATAGATAGATAGATAGATAGATAGATAGATAGATAGATAGATAGATAAATGATAGATAGATAGATAGATGATAGATAGATAGATAGATAGATGATAGATAGATAGATAGATAGATAGATAGATAGATAGATAGATAGATAGATAGATAGATAGATAGATAGAGTTTTGCCTTGCTTTTTAGCCTCACTTTCTAAA
This sequence comes from Arizona elegans, assembly GCA_022577455.1. Taxonomy (NCBI): domain Eukaryota; kingdom Metazoa; phylum Chordata; class Lepidosauria; order Squamata; family Colubridae; genus Arizona; species Arizona elegans. Next base: position 9,560,211 of record JAKOOJ010000002.1, on the reverse strand, counting down.
TAGCTACCTCAGGGTTGACTGTGGGGGAGACGTGGGGGGGGGGGGAGAAAATGAAAGATGATGACTCCTCCGGCGCTAATTTTGTCAGAATATCCACTTGTTTCAGTGGCACGCAGGACCCAACTCACGTCTCCGGTCGAGCGTCCTGCAAGAATATTTATTCGGCACAAATTTCAGTCACTGCATTGAACGGCCAGCCTTGGCAAGCAAACGGCATTTCCTATCGCAGTTGAGGGAGCCTGGATTCCCTCTCGCCTCCCTCACCCCCCCACCCCCACACACCCCGCTCGCTCTCTCTCCCATTCTCTCTCTCCCTTTCTTTTTATGGGAAGAAAAGAAAAGAAACCTCAATCCCATCTCCCTCTCTCCCTCCCTCGCTCGCTCCCTCTCCACACTCCCTCTTTCCCCAGTGACCGCTGATTTGGCCAAGCACATCGGATTCCGGATTCGCGGAATAAAACGAGGTTCGGCGGCAGAAACGAGGGAAAAACCTTGAGAAAGGACAACGCGGCGTCCGCACACCTCGGGCAAAAGCCCGAATCTCCGGCCACCATCCCTACCAGCCTCCTTGGCGTTCACTTGCAATCCTTTATTTATTTATTTTCCTCCCTCTCTCTCTTTCTCTCTCTCCCCTCCGGCTTCTCCTGGAGAAGGGAGGGGGGTTGTCACATCCCTTTGCCCCGCGCCCTTACCTTTCACAGAGGAGAGCATCCAGAAAAAGACGAGGTTCCCCAAGGTAAATCCACTTTTAATCCCCATGATTTTGCCCAAGATTTTGCACAAGTCCGGGCGGCCGCATTTCCCACATCCCCTTTGCCCCAGATCTGCGGCGACGGCGTCGGCTTTCCTTGGCCAGGTGGTCTCTTTGCAGTAGTAGGAAATCCTTTGCATCTTTTCCTCCTCCGAGCGGGCGAACGAGCGGAGCGAACGAGCTTCCCCCCACGCCGTCACCCCCAATAGGAAGGAATTGCTGGCTGGCTGGCTGGCTGGCTTGGTTGGTCGCCTGCCTTCGCCGTTGCCCCACCACCCCTTCTTCTTCCTCCTCTTCCTCTTCCTCCTCCTCCTCCTCTCCTCCTTGCTCGCTTCGGTCCAAGGCGCAGTGGAGGAGTTCGCGCGGAGCGGCGTGTGTGTGTATGTGTGTGTATTGATGGTGCGCGGTCACAGCTCCAAGTGAACGGCGTTTCTGGGATACCACAGCAACCTTGACGAGCAGGACTCAACCATCTCTCCGGCGGGGGCAGCGAGGCTCTCGGCTCAAGCAAGCCGACTCTGCCGCCAGCCAGCCCGAGGCTGCCTCGAACGCCTTGCCACTAGCTTCCCCGTTCTCTCGAGAGGAATGAGGCTGGAGTGGAAAGGGGGTGGGAGCGGGAGGGGGGCGGTTGTTTCCAGAAGAACCGAATCCAAATGGTATATTTTAAAAGAATCACGAAACGAGCCGCGGAAAGCAAATCTCAGGAGCGGAGCGCTTCGAAATTGACCAGACGCGGCTCGAAATTGACAAGCTTCTCTCTCTTTCTCTTTCTCTCTTTCTCTCTCTCTCTCTCCCCGTTTGCTGGGGACTCTGGAGCAAACGCAGCTTCTTCTCTTTTCGTTCCCCTTTCCTTATTCTTTCACCGCTTCTTTTTAGGAAATCTTGGCTTGGGGGTGGGTGGGTGTTCCTGGTGGTGGGCTTTCTAGTGGGATGAATTATTATTGTTCTTTTTTCTTCTTATTATTTTTGAGAGAAGGTTAGAAAAAAAGCTAACCTTCCATTAGGAAAAAATAAAATAAAATAAAATAAAAATAAAATAAAAACCCTTAATACCCTAAATCGGATGCCCGCGGGATAGGATTCATCACCATCTTCAAGAAACAGCCGAGAACCCGTTGAAGCAGACGTGTCTCCATGTCCGCAGGCGGACGGTAAGAAGGAAGAGAGGACGCAGCTGCGCTGGAGCCTGGAACGATCACTCAGCGCACCATATACATGCGCGGAGGAGGGCAGCTGGACCCAAGAACACCTGCGCTGGTGGGCACCTTGTTCTCAACCCCCCCCCCGCGCCCCCATTCACGGCTCCATGGGTTGCCCTCGGACTTGCATTGTCTTGGATAAAGACGGTGGTACGGTTAAGGTTGATTCTAATACCAGCGATCAAAGGAGGATGGGGGGTGGGTGGGAACTAGCACGTCTGGTGGAACTGGCGTCGATTTTGGCGTCCACCCCAAAAGCAATATAGACGCCTTCCCTTCCCGAGTCTTTACCTTCCCCATCAAAGGCCTTTTCTCGCTTCCTCTCCGGGTCCCCCCACTCCACCCAGTTTTTATTTTTTTTTCCTCCCCTCTCCTAGAGATTAAGAGCCCAACCGTGGATCTTAAGTGGCTCGAAAGGAAAGGGTGGGGGGAAAAAAAGAAGAAGCCCAGAGCGGTGTGTGTGTTGGGGGCCGGGGGGTGGGATAAGGAGAGAGAAAAAGAGACAGAAGAAGAGCTTTTGGCAACTCAGGCGCGGAGAGGCGTGGGGGGGGGGGCGACGGGGGGCGGGGAAAAAGAGAGATGCCCAGTTGGAACTGCAAAGAGGCGCGCTGGACCGATCCGAAAGGGTTAAGATTGGGCAAGGAAAGAGCTTTTGCGCCATCTACCGCACGCCAAAGGAGTGCCGGCTTTTTTTTGACATCTGTAAAGGGAGGGGGTAGGCCCCCCGCCTAAAGAGAAAGCCGCTTTTTGGCTTCTATCATCATCATCATCATCATCATCATCATCATCATCATCATCATCATCATCACCCCTATGGCTGGTGAAGGCCACGTTTTCTCAGCGAGTGCATGAGGGATGAAGCGTGGGAGCAAAAGGACGAGAAAGCGTAGCGTAGGGGGAGAGGGGTGTGGAATTGGGGAGGGAAGCAGAGTTCGCCGGTTTTTCCACAGCTGTTCCTGCCGCTCCCCTTCCTCCACCATCACTTGTGAAAAGCGGTGCCAAATGGTAGGGATCGTGTGAAAGCGATGCTGGGTGGCGTGCTGAGCAGAGAGAAGATGGTACTGGTGGTGGTGGGGACGGACGGACAAGGGAGATTCGCTCCCTTGTCTTCCTTGAATTTGTGAGTGCTCCAAGACTGGATGTTTTTTAAGAAGAGATTGGACAACCATTTGTCGGAAATGTTATAGAGTTTCCTGCCTTAAACGGGGTTGGACTAGAAGACCTTTAAGGTGCCTTCCAACACCATTATTCTATTTTGTGGGGCTGGCCCACCAGTATAAACTCTATTCTTATGAGTGATCTTCAGTCTACTTTGGAGCTTGGCATTTGCCTGCAGGTATATTAATACCTGCTTCTGTTGGATTGATATCCATCTTTAGAAGAGCTTGTTTTTGAGTAGAACTCTGCTTCAACAGGCAAAGTAAAATATCTGGAAGTATGGTCAGAAATACAAGTTTTGGCTTTTCATCCAAGCCTGAATCATAAGGTAAAGTCTCCATGCAGTTAGGTTTGACTCTTGGTAACATCAGGGGTGGGTTCTAATTTTTTTTTTACTACAGGTTCTGTGGGTGTGGCTTATTTTGTAGGTGTGGCTTGATGGTCATGTGACTGGCTAGGCATGGCCAACTCAATCTCACTCACATCAAGGGGTGCCTCGCCTGGCCCCTCCCCTCCCAGCCATTTCTTGTCACACCCAGTCTCAACGTATCTATCGTTCCGTAAAAATATTGTTCACCTTTTTTCAACTTTATTCTCTACATACTATAAATGCACTTTCATGGACCACTGAAAGGAGGAAATGGCTCTCATGCTTTGCCCAAGAGTGTGATAGGCAACATCCTTTTAAGGGGCTGCCAGAAAGAAGGGGGGGGGGGGGGCAATGTATTTTCCAAAGTACCAGAAGGCAAAACAAGAAGCAATGGATGGAACCTGAACAAAGAGAGAAGCAACCTAAAACTAAGGAGAAACTTCCTGACAGAACCAATATAGGTGCAGAAATATTTCAGTCATAATTTCACATATAAAATAGCCATTCATGTAATACAACCTGCATATCGTTCAAAACAGTCATTAGTATTATGGCTGATTTTTGACAGCAAGCCTAAAAGTCAAAGATTACAAGAGTGCTTCTTTCTCTGTATGTATACAAAACATCACATACCAGGGATACAGTGGTGGGTTCCTCCTGGTTTGGTCTGGTTCAGCTGAGCCGGTAGCGGTGATGATATGACATCACTGAACTGGTTCTCCCCCCCCCCCCCGCCCTCCCACCCCCCCCACGTTATTCTTACCTTTTATTTGGTCCCACCCCCAATCTATTGTTGCCTCCTGAGTCCCAGCTGATGACTAGAGGGAAAAAAAACTATTTAAACTCTTACCACGGGGCTTCAAAGGGCCGTCCTACATCTGATCAGTGTTAAAAGCAAACAAATGAGTTGGGTCGTAAGTGCGAGGACTGGTCGTAAGTGTGAGGACCTTCCAGAAATGACTGACCAGCTAGCCATGCCCACCTAGTCACATGATCTCCAAGCCACACCCAAAAAATAAGCCACACCCACAGAACCGGTAGTAAAAAAATTTAGAATCCACCCTGCAGGGATAGCATATTAAGATGGATTTAATGATTATCCATGTCGTTTTAGAAGCAATTTGCCATTTCACTCTTCCAGGACATATTGGAAGGCTGGTTTACAATCTTTGTAGTGATCTTTCCATCCAATTTTACCTAAGGCCATCCTGGCTTAATATTTTTGAATTCAAACAGGATGCTGTTGACTGCTCATGTGCACATCATAACTGCAGAGAAAATAACAAAAAAAATAAAAAAAAATAAAAAATAAAGCAATAGAGTTCATGGGTAGGGCATTTGCTTTGTACCCAGTTTAATTTTGAAAACTGAATAGCATCTCCATTGAAGCTGTAAAAATTTTTTTTATCATGGTTGAAAGTCTAAAAGTCAGCAGCGATAATTCCAGCCAGGCTTAATGGTGGAGAACCAGAAGGAATTCCAGATCTTGCTTACAACTTCCAGCAGTTCTACCCAACTTAGTTAATAGTGAAGGATGATGGGAAGTGTAGTTTAGAAAAAATGGTTAGATTGAGGGACAGTCTGACCCAATGAGTGTCAGTTTCCTGTGTCCTAAAATATGTTCCTGGGCTTATAAAAGAAAAGTCACTGCTGTATATTTTGAAGAAGGAAATTTGTTTTCTTTCTATATATTTTCCAAAGGTACATATCTAAACTTTTGTTAAATCATAGTTTGCTTAACCATGAATAAACCACAACTAGCTTCACTCACACATCCCACTTAAGCAAAAAAAAAAAAAAACTAATTAGTAAGGCAGCTTCACCTATTATATTTTGTTTGTTTGTTTTATCTCACCATTACCGTTTTATAAATATGTCCTTCACTTTCTTGCTTAAGGTAGAACTAGAACTTCCAGTGTCCTGGTTTCCAACCTTGCCTAGACCAAACTGATCAAACAAATTATCTTTTATCACTTAGTACAACATGTGAATCTAGCATATGACTGAAACAAATCTGGAAAGCAAAGGTTATAGTTTGCTTGTTTGGCTGCTTAATTCCCGTTGGACATTCCTTCGGATTTTGCATTCTTTCAATTGTCTTCCTAGTTTGACTTGGATTCAGCATCATACAACTTGGCTTGTCCTCTCTACCTCTCTTCATCCATTTAGCTGGTTTTCTGAAAGCAAAATTATTTGTGATGCTGGCAGAGTCCTCTGCTGGCAGAAAGTGATCTCAAGCAACAGAAAGAAATTTCAGCCACAGAAATTATTTGTGCCTCACCCATCTGATCCTGGATTAGGAGTGCGACAGTGGTGGGTTGCTACTGGTTCAGCCCAGTTTGAGCAAACCGGTAACAGCACCGGGAGGCTCCGCCCACCCACCCAGATGTCATCAAATATGATCTGCGCATGTGCAGAAGCTTCTTCTTGAAGCAAGTGAACTGGTAGCAAAGATAAGTGAAACCCGCCCCTGGAGTGCGACCTACACATTTCAGAAAATATTTTTCAATTATAGGCCTAACGTTTCAGGTTAGTCTAGCAAGTTCTGTGGACCCATCAGATAATTTTAAAGCTGAGTCCGTTTTTAAAAATGTTCACCGGTTTTCTTTATTTTTAAAAAACTTTTAACATCTTCATGTCTGCAGAAATCAGTAGGTGAAACATTGTAGTTTGAAGATAACCATTATTTAAAAAAAACATGTTTTTTTTATACTTGTGAGCCATCAAGAATCATTTAATAAACAAACACTCAAATTCCTTCTGGGGTCTGGGAAAGCAGCCATTCACAGAAGAATTACCTTCTTTATATCTGCTATTAGGCAGATGAATAAAGGTACTTTTCTTTCAATCATCAATTCATTTTCTAAAAGTGTATAATGAAGAATTTGGGATGTCTATATCAGGTCCATACATGAAAGTCCAATTAAACTGATTTATTGCTACAAAACTTGTCTATAGAAATCTTCTCAACTAACGGCAACTGCTTAGAGTTAAATAAAGGCCAAGAGAATTCAAGGGGAAGTTGGACTTAAATCCGCTTGTGGCTATGTAAGGATTCTAGGCTAATCCACCTTTTAACTCTATCCCCAGGTTCTTCCATTCATTCTCCTATGGCAGGGGTCAGCAACCTGCAGCTCTGGAGCTGCATGTGACTCTTTCATCCCTCTGCTGTGGCTCCCTGTCATTGGTTGGCTCCACAATTGATAGGGCTTTCGGTTAGGACAGGTAGAGGAAAAAGGACACCGTGCTAGAAGGAGACTCTATGGTGGGGGAAGTGGACTTCCGGTCAGCAGAGGAAAAAGGATGCCACACTAGGAGGAGTCTCTATGATGGGGGAACTGGACTTCCAGTAGACTCCAGAATTAAATGGGGGGGCTTCCAGTTAGGACATTTGTGGCTCTTTGAGTGTTTAAGGTTGCTGACCCCTGTCCTATGGTCTATCTCCAATAGCTTTCCTCAACCCAGTAATTTTCAATTTTTACTACGAATCTCAGCATCTCTTGCCAGCAAACCCATAAATGATTGGAGTTGCAACCTGATATATTTAAAGGCAAATTCCCTGGCTTGACACTGAAAGGAACAGGACAGTTTCTTTCCATACATGCTTCTATCAAATATAATTTGAATATCGGTAGATGTCTCCCATTGTCTCCCACAGGGTTGAGAAATGAGAAGTATGAAGGCCACGACTCCAGGAAAGGATACTGGATCTAAAATACTTACCTGAAAAAACAGAAATAAAGCACTCATGCTCCATAACTCATGTTTCCATGTTGGAGAAAGCTGGATTTGTCATAAAGGAATGCTGCCAAAAACAAGGCACCAGGACTACTTTCACGTAATGTCCTTTTTCACTCAAAACTGTACTTCTTTTGAATCATTGCAGCATATTTGAGAGGGGTGAATATATCAACTTCTGCTTCTCTTATGTTGCTTATTTTTATGAATCTGTTGAATTCTGTTTGCCAAGCTTGAGATTTATGCTTTCAGTTGCCCTAAAAGTTGTGTGTATTTTGGTACAGCATTTCTGAAACATATGCATTTTGTTTTCAGTGTTACTTAGTATGCTTTGATGCAAATAGTGCTTTCTGATATATTCCATTTATGTCTGTTTTCATGAATTCTTATGCATTTCCATAAGAGATTTCCTCTACTATACTTTTTTCTTTAATAAAAAGTGATGAAATGCACAGATTTTTTTTAAAAAAATGTGAATTTCAAAGTGTCAGCTTATATTTATCATGTATAGCCTAACATTATCACTCCAATTTTATACCTATTTCACTGATTTTCAGCAGGTTACTACACCAAACTGAAACTACAGATTTTCATGACCTGAAGGTAGGATAATAAAGTTATATTCTCTCCAAAATTAAGTAGACCATTGCTTGCTTAAATTATATTCCCTATTTGAGTCAAAATAAGATTTCAAACAGCTGCTAATTGTTTGATTGCTAATATTCAACTCTAGCCCACTGTCAAAACTTGCATGGGGTAAGTATCTAACACAAATGGATGTAAAGATATATAAAATATTTTCTGCATTATTATAGGAATTTAAATACAGGTGTACCCATTTATTATAGATACAATGAGAAAGCTATGGAATAATTTTATCCATAAACTTTAAAATCCCCTTGATAGGCCATGAAGGAAGGATGTATAACTGCTAATAGATTATTGGAATGCATAAGTTTAAGAATTGGAAGAACCCGGAAGAAAAATATTTGAACTGGCTAAACATAACATCCTTTAAATCATTAAAGGATGATAGAGTTTGTTTATTGCTAACAGTACTTTCAGTAACCATCCACATCAGTTGTAGATCTCGTGGTGGACAACATCAAACTCAAATAGCATAATATGAAACTGAAGATGAGAGACAACACATGTCTTTGAAAACTGGATGCTTAGAAAAAGTGAGATAAGGTTTATAGAGGTCTTCACATTGTAGATTAGGAATCAGTTATTAAGATTACTATGCCCCCAGGGAAAAAAGTAACCATTTCTTGAATAAATAATGACTGATTTTTTTTTTCTTGAGGGGATGACCAAGACATTATTTGGATTATGTATATGTTTGATTCAGGGGTGGGTTCTAAATTTTTTTACTACCGGTTCTGTGGGCCTGTCTTATTTTGTGGGCGTGGCTTGATGGTCATGTTACAATTCTTTAGGATTTAGCAGAGGTACTGGTCTACCAGGCTTTTAACTGCTTGCAGAGCTGTACCGGTCTACTCATTTATTTTTGGAGGTCTACCACCACACTGCCTTTTAACACTGATCAGCTGTAGGGCGGCCCTTTGAAGCCCCGTGGCAAGAATTTAAACAGTTTTTTTCCTTCTAGCCGATCAGCTGGGACTCAGGAGGCAGCAATAGATTTGGGGTGATGCCAAATAAAGGGTAAGAATAATGCAGGGGGGTTGGGGGGCGGGGGGGCAGAACTGGTTTGGTGATGTCATATCATCACCGCTACCGGTTCGGCAGAACCAGGAGGAACCGGGAGGAACCCACCACTGGTTCGATTGTGGTAAGGTTAAAACGAGGAAGTACTAAGTTCAACTGAACGTTGCTTGTATGAAAAGCAAAATTGATTGAAATGATCCAAATAATTTTAGATTTATTGGACAGGATCTGCAGGGAAGTTCTTCTGATTTGAAAAAGCGCAACGTGGCCCTATGTGCTCCAATGAATTTGTTATTTTTGATGAGCACAAGACATAAATGGATAACTCTAATAGGGTTCTTCCTGTTTTGTAAGTCAATCAATAAAGGATTGTGATAAAATGTTGAGTAACTTGATTCGATGTTTCATTGGCCTTGATGTGAATTATAAAAGCAGACTCTTTTTATGGAAGGAATTGCTAGCTAGGACTAGCAATAGTGTGCTATATCGGCCATATCAAAGCATTCGGAGACATGCTTTGTGTTTTCATTTTTTAAATTTATTTTAATAACACATATTTGTGTACAAAGGTTTAGTCATATTCAGATATGCACATTCACATATATTAGTAAGAAAGATCAGATTATGTGTTTAAATATATCTTTTTTTTTTTCCAATTTGATTTTCAATATATCCAATGGTGAACATTCTTAAGAATTCTGGATTTCTCTTGGTTTTTCTATTAAACATGGAAAACATTCTATCAATGGTTAGAAACGAGGTAGAAGTTAGAATGCAAAAGAAGCAGGTTAAGTAGACATGGAAAGACATATTATTGTTAATATTGATATAGGAATGTAAGCATTAGAATTATAGATAAGTTGACATACTAGAATATGATTGTCAGAAACTATTGTACCACACTAGCACTGTTTAAAATAGTACATACATTATACATTATTGAATATATTGAATATATTCATATGTAAACAATAAAAATATATCTTAAAAGAATTCTGGGGTTTTTCCTGCAGAAATCTACTATTATGAGAATTCTCCAGAATTCCACCTCCATGAGATTTATAAGAGTTGGGGTGTAAATGTGGATTGTGTCATGTTTCTAGACTTTTCAGTTGGCACCTTAATTGCATTTTAATATATATTGTTTTATCATTTGAATGACAACTTTGTAGCCGTCTAATTTCATTTCGTATCTTGCACTTTGTGGAATACATTTTTTATTCAAACCCTATTTTTTAATGTGTTTTATTGTCATTGAGCTTAGCTATTGGGCAGTTTTAAAATTGTAAACAAGTAAACAAATAACTGCAGCATATTTGCTTTTTGGCATGATCAAATATCCTATTGATCCCATGGGTAGAGGTCAAGGATGAAAATGACTTGCCCATTAACTCAATCGCCATGATTAAATACTCTCAGGATTCTGAGTAGAGTGTTGAGATGGGGAATGGACAGTTATTTCAATAACCCAATCATCAGGGGTCATGCTTGCTAAAAGATGCCACTGGGAAATGATGATGTGATGAGCTCTCCTGATGACTTTGCTACTTTATTTTGTATACCTGACATCTTTTTCTAATCACTCAACAGTGAGATGGGCCAGCTCATGCTGGTTGAGTGGTTTGAATGACTCATAAAGCAAAGATATTCAATCTGTTGGGTAGACAACAAGAAACAAACATGTCGGATCCTCGAGAGCCATGATGGCGAACCTATGGCACGCGTGCCACCTGTGGCACACGGAGCCATATCTGTGGGCATGCGAGCGTTACTCTAGCTCAGTTCCAGCATACATGCACGATCTGGCCACCTGATTTTCAGGCCTTCTGGGCCCACCAGAAGTCGGCAAATGGGCCATTTCTGGCCTCCGGAGAACCTCCGGGGGGTGCAGAAGGCCGTTTTCGCCCACCCCAGGCTCCAAGAAAGGCTCTGGAGCCTGGGGAGACCGAAAAAACGGGCCTACCGGGCCCACTGTGCCATCATGTGCCAAAAGCGGGTGTTAAGGTTAGGGGATAGCGCGTGAGGGGTCGCGCGCGCATGCACAGGGGGGTGGGGTGCATTGAATTATGAGTGTGGGCACACATGCGTGTGACCCCCCATACTTCCCCCGCTTGTGGCATGCAACGGCAAAAAGGTTCGCCATCACTGCTCTAGAGGACCAGAATTGGCCTGTCCATTGGTTTTTTGCCAAAGCTTGAAAGCAGAGCAGATACTGATTTACCAGGGAGAAAAGCGTCCACAGAAATACAAGCGAAATGAATGGCGTTCATCAGTTTCCAAGTTAGCTACTGTAATTTAGATTAAAATCAGAGATGTATAAAAGATGTATCCGAATCAAAATCACTTTTGTGGTTCATTAATTCCAGCTTTTCACTACTGAGTTGTTGTCTGTTTGATCTTATTTTCTCACCTCAGGGTATTTATTGAAAGCAGAATTCACAGTCATGCTGAGCTAAAAGGCAAACCCAGCCAGTATAGTTATGTTATGATTCACCGCGTAGAGGGTGAATCTAATCTGAATTGTCAGTAGGACTTCCTGATCTAGACCGCACACATTTGCATGACCACAAGAGGGCAGCAGTTATAGAAATTTCCAGTTCTTTGCTGCCATCTAATGGCCATTTGGATCAAGACCAAATTATGCCACTGTTCCATTTAGCTCAGTATTTTCCCCCTTGATTACCCACAACAAAACTATCAATTTTATCAGAAATGCCATTAACTGGAGCCACAGTTTTATGGAAATCTATTTATTGCCTCTGAGCTGCAACTTTTCTTTCATTTGTTTTTGCTTTCTAGCCCCTGTTCCTGGTTCTGCCTCTTTCATCCGCCTATCCATCAAACTCTGGGTTTTTTCGCCCCTAATTTCTTGCATTTTTGGAACACTCACTCACTGAAATAACCTGACTCTACCTTACATGTTATCAAATATGTTTGTGCATTTGTGCAGTGTTCCCAGGATTGTAACCATATGCAAACTTCAATGGAAGACACATTCCTTTGTTAAAAGATGTTGTGAACAGATTTGCATTCAGATAATTTATGGCCAACATTTAGCTTAATTTTTGCAGGCTATGGGTAATAATTATCAGCACAGCTACAGGTTTATGAGCAAAAGATAAGCATGCTGATATGAAAGTAGTGTGCTTTCTAAGGAAGTACATAAAATATTGGTTTCCTGTTCTAATTGCTAATAAACTAGGCTCTATGAGTTTCTCTGTACCCCTTCTATTTGATTGGAAACTACTTATGCAAAAAATCTGCTGGATCCCTTTGTGCTTGGCAACAAACACCAGATTTTTTTTTTGATTGATTCAGTCTTAATATTTCCCATTATCATAATTAGTCATGTCTTTGCCACCTTCATGCTGGAATTTAATGATAAATGCTGCCCATCTGTGAACAGTCACTTAAAAGATGTATAACTCTTAAAGATAGGCTCTGGGGTCCCAAGGTTGCTTATCTGATCTTAGGTTTCTAAACCTCTTTTAATGTATAGGCACTTTCTCAAACTGAAGGTCAAACAAATAGGAGTTAGAAAATGGAACAATCAAAGTTCTTTGGGGATTGACTTGGACAGGAGGCATTCAGGTCAAGGGGATATATACTCAAAAATCTGAGACCATGACTGAATACCCACCAGTGGTAGGTTTCAATTTTTTTTACTACTAGTTCTGTGGGTGTGGCTTGGTGGGCATGGCATGGCTTGGTGGATGTGGCTTGGTGGGCGTGGAAGGGGAAGGATACTGTAAAATCTCCATTCCCTCCCCACTCGAGGGGAAGGTTACTGCAAAATCTCCATTTCCTTCCAATTAGCTGGGACTCCAGAAGCAGAGAGTAGATGGGGGTGGGGGCAGTCAGAGGTAGTCTGTTCCCGTTCTCCGAACTACTCAAAATTTCCACTACCGGTTTAATTTAATTTAATTTAATTTAATTTAATTTAATTTAATTTAATTTAATTTAATTTAATTTAATTTAATTTAATTTAATTTAATTTAATTTAATTTAATTTAATTTAATTTAATTTAATTTAATTTAATTTAATTTAATTTAATAATTTAATTTAATTTAATTTAATTTAATTTAATTTAATTTAATTTAATTTAATTTAATTTAATTTAATTTAATTTCCAATTTATATACCACCCTTCTCCCTGAGGACTCAGGGTGGTGTACAGCCAAGATAAAAAACATAGAATACAAATATTAAAAAACATTTAAAAATATATATTAATTTTGGCCCGAAAGTTAAGAAATCACAGACTGATTCAAAGAATTTAAAAATTTCTTCTTAAGCCAACCCGGCTTGCTGGAAAAGATGGGTTTTAAGGGAACGACGGAAGGCATTGAGGTCATGGATTCTTCTTATCTCCGGGGGCAACTGATTCCAGAGGGTGGGAGCCTCCACCAAGAAGGCCCTCCCCCTGGGGGTCACCAACCTACATTGTTTGGCTGATGGCACCCTGAGGAGGCCCTCTCTGTGGGAGAGCACGGGTCGATGGGAGGTCGTCGGTAGCAGCAGGCGGTCTCGCAGATAGCTAGGCCCTATGCCATGGAGCGCTTTAAAGGTGATAACCAACACCTTGAAGTGCACCCGGAAGACCACCGGGAGCCAGTGCAGCTCGCGCAGGAGCAGTGTTACATGAGAGCGCCATGTTGCTTCCATCACTACCGGCGCTACTGCATTCTGGACCAGCTGGAGCCTCCGGGTGCTCTTCAAGGGGAGCCCCATGTAGAGAGCATTGCAGTAGTCAAGGCGAGAGGTGACGAGGGTGTGAGTGACTGTGCACAAGGAATCCCGATCAAGAAAGTGCCGCAACTGGCGAATCAGGCGAACCTGATAAAAGGTCCCCCGGTTCTCCAGAACTGGTCAGAACCTGCTGAAGTCCACCTCTGATACTCACGCAATGACTGTTGTGAACAAAAGTCTTTACATTTATAAAAAGGCATGGCTCCTAAAACAAATGCAGACTGTTAGAGCTATGGACTGTGCACATCCTTATGAGCACTAGATGGCAACAAAAAGTTAGAATCTTGGGTCGTTTTGTTGCAGTCTAACGTTTAGCTGTCCAGTTCTATTAACTCTTAATTAACAAAGAGAAACTGGTGATGCTGCCTTTTTAGCTCTCCAAGATACTTACTCTTAATCCCTCCCCCACTTTACTTTTATCTTTTTCTCTCGACAATAGATACATTTAAAAACAAAGCATCGGGCTGCATATGCTCACCATTTTAATGTATAAAGGGCCTAGATAAAAGTTAGGAGCTCAAAATGTTGGTTGAAGTTGCCAGGATTTTTTTGTTTTGTTTTGCTTTTAAATAAAGAATTGTCTCCTTCTCCTTCTCCTTCTCCTTCTCCTTCTCCTTCTCCTTCTCCTTCTCCTTCTCCTTCTCCTTCCTCCTCCTCCTCATTATTTTAAAGTCAATAAGGAACCTGAACCACAACCACTCCTCATTTCCTAAACATTGGGGAGAGATATAAAGAGAGATTAGAAATACCATTTTTCCAGTTCCAGTAACTATCATGTGAGCCACCTCAATAGAACTTGAGAAGATAAACTGAGAAGCAAAGCTGCCTTAGACTCTATTGTGCACATGCCAGCTAGAATGGAGTGGCCAATAGTTGGCAGAGTATAAGCAACTTCATATATGCTTACCCTGGCAAAGAAGATTGTTAGAAAAAGCTGAAAAATAAGGATTAAAGAACTATACGCAAAGGAACAATAAACCTGAAGTGTGCTTATACAGCCATGGTCTTGCACACCAAACACAAATAATCCAGCTAAATCCATTATTTGTGCTTTGACATCAAGGATGTCAAAAGGTAGAATAGAGTAAGGCTAAGGCTAAGGCTAAGGCTAAGGCTAAGGCTAAGGCTAAGGCTAAGGCTAAGGCTAAGACAGAATAGAATAGAATAGAATAGAATAGAATAGAATAGAATAGAATAGAATAGAATAGAATAGAATAGAATAGAATAACAGAGTTGGAAGGGACCTTGGAAGTCTTCTAGTCCAACCCCCTGCTTAGGCAAGATACCCTACAGCACTTCAGACAAATGATTATCCAATCTCTTCTTAAAAATTTCCAGTGTTGGAGCATTTGCAACTTCTGGAGGCAAGTTGTTCCACTGATTAATTGTTCTAACTGTCATGAAATTTCTCCTTAGTTTTAAGTTGCTTCTCTCCTTGATTAGTTTCCACCCATTGCTTCTTGTCTTGCCCTCAGGTGCTTTGGAGAATAGCTTGACTCTCTCTTCTTTGTGGCAACTCCTGCTATTATGTCACCCCTAGTCCTTCTTTTCATCAGACTAGACATACCCAGTTCCAGCAACCATTCTTTATATGTTTTAGCCTCCAGTCCCCTAATCATCTTTGTTAGGGTTAGGGTTGCCAGCGGACAAGTGGGGGGGGGGTGGTTAAGTAGTAAAAAAATAAAAAAAAATTACAATTAAATTATATATTTTCTTATAAACATTTTAACACGTATTAAAATAATCACTTCAAAACTTTACTTAAAATTCAAAACATCAAATATATTATAATAATATGTAAAATATTAAATTACATTTTACTTTGCTGTCGTGTGTATTTTTTATTTGATTGCACTGCTTTGATCAATTCTTTGTGTTTAGGAATAATTCTTTAATTTCAGTACAACATTGAGAAATATTAAAAAATATACAAAGTTCACTTCGAACTGATACAAGCAGTCGGTTACGTTCATCAGTCCACAAATTTCCCATGACACTGAAAATTTGTTCAACATTTGCATTTGATACCGGAATTGATGCACAATACTGGAACAGTTTAAGTAAACTCAGAGCTGGCTCTTTCTTGAAAAAGTACGTCCACTTATCAAGGGATGAATCACCTTGCAGATGAACATAAATTTCTTCTAAGGCAGAAATTTCATCGAAGAGAGTGTTGGGTGGAAGTTCTTTTTGCCATGGTGATAATAACCAGATGTTCGTCATTTCTTCTAAAGTTGGAGGATTATTGCGATCAATTAGATTGAAACAATTTAGCGTCTCATATACTGAATCGGTGAAATTATACCACTTTTCTAGGTATGCAATGGCTCTTTGATACACGTTGATGGCTTCTTTCTTGAACTTTTGCATGGTATTCTCAGGCAAATGTTTTTTACATAAGGCAAATAAAACTTTCATTCCAAAAAACTGCTCATCATATATTTTTTTTTGCAAAGAATCACACAGCTTTACACATGATAATGTGAAGATCACATGCAAGAATTTTCTTGCTTTCCAGCTTCAGTAGGGTGTCTTGCATTAACTTGAAGAAGTGCGTGAAATATAAATACAATTCTGAAATTGTTGGTTCATCGTCCTTTGCGAGTTCATTTTCCTGATCCGAAATAAGGTTCCAGATAACCTTATGGCACTCATCAGATCCAAGAGAAATAAAATACGATTTTAGAGGTATCCAGTTTAAAAGAAGTCTTTCGACCGCTTTAAACAAACTTAACCAACGTGTTGGAACATGGCGCAAAACTTCATGGAATTCTGACTCGCAAAACTCAAAAAATGATTTCAACTCTTCTCGTTTCTTTGCAGAATTCGAAAATTTGGCAAAAACCTTCAGCACTACATTTTTGATATCAAAAGATAACTGCTTTAATGCATTTTTTGCGCTGTTGTGTAAAATGTGATTATTGCAATGAGCATTCGATCTTTGTCTCATTCTAACTTATGAAAAAAAAGACAAAACACAATTCTCCTATCCTTATTCTCTTAGACTGTACAGCTTTAGATTACGTACCATTTCATCATAAAGCTTTTGAATAAAAAAAATGTCCACTATTTTGTGAAAAAAAAATAGTGAACATAATGTGAAAAAAGTGGACTCTCCGCTCAAATAGTGGACACCTGGCAACCCTATTTGTTGTTCTTCTTTGCACTCTTAAAAGTCTCAGCATCTTTTTTACATCGTGGTGACCAAAACTGAATGCAGAATTTCAAGTGTGGCCTTACTAAGACATTATAAAGTGGTATTAACTCTTCACATGATCTTGATTTGATCCCTCTCTTTATTCAGCCTAGAACAGTGTTGACTTTTTTGGCAGGTGCAGCACATTTTCACCTATTACTTAAAGTTCTATAGTTATAAAATCTAAGGCAGCAGAGGGCATCCTAAAACCCTATGCATGTATGAGACCCTCTTCTTATTTTTGCAGGGGCCTTAGTCTAATGTCAGAACCCTCTCCAAGTAAGCAGTTTATGCCTCTAGAATATACAAATGCATAGTTGCATTTCCAAGCTTGCTGTCCTGTGAGAATGAAAAAGAGAAAAGAAAAAATAACAGGATCAGGCAGATAAAGAGAATTAGATGCAAGAAAAGGGGTGGGGGGGATAGAATGCCAGAAGAAAAAAAAATCAATGAAATTTGGCTTTGTATCAATCTTTTTAGTCCAAGCCACCTTTATTATGCAATATTATATGCCCCCCCATCCCAACATCTGCAAAAAAGATATGACTACGTGAGAGACAGAAAAAAAAAATAGCTAAAAATACAAGCTGAATCTGAAACCATCTGTATGTCAGATAGGATTAAAGCTCCTCTCAATGATTAAAAAAAAACAGGCTATAATGTTAATATGTAATTTAATATTCAAGATAACAGTTGAAAAAAATTATGCAGTACTTATTTTATTAACTAAAGTAAATGCTTCTGAGTTATGAAATACAATTTTGACTCCATTCTTATGTTAGCACTTTTCAGGCTTGACTTTTTTTTCTTCATTATCCTATTTCTTTCTTTTTTTTTTTCAGTTTCAGACTTTTAAATTCCATTAATAGTGAACGAGAAAAGCATGGGAAGTCTTATCTGATTCATCAGTGTCTTAAACAGTACTAGAATTCAAACATGTATTGTTCCTCATGGAACAGTCTGAACATTGGGCCAATTAGAAATGGGGTGAACATTATTCTGAGCTTCATATTCATATATAAATCTGGTGGCGTATCTCTTTCGTATCATAGATGTATTTGAAAAATAACCCAGTTAAAATATTAAAATGAAAATTGAGTCATCCACATGGATGTAACAATTAGGTGACATCATGGATTGTTTCTAGAAAGGTAGCTGTAACAGTTCTGGAACAAAAGCAATAATAATAATAATAATAATAATAATAATAATAATAATAATAATAACAACAACAACAACAACAACAACAACAACAACAACACACTTTACATCCACGAAGTGACATCGACAGGTTGTACCTGCCAAGAAAAATAGGGGGCAGAGGACTATTGCAAATCCATCAAACTGTAGAAGAAGAAAAATGAAGTTTGAATGATTATTTGAACCAAATTACAGAAAAATCGCTGCAGGCTGTGAAAACAGAGAACATCATAAAAACAACAGAAACAAAGGCAGAATATAGGAAAAACAGCTGGATGACAGATTAAATAGATGGAAAACCAAAGCTTTGCATGGACAGCACTTGAAAAACATTGAAGGAAAATGTGATGACAACTTTACATGGGCATGGCTTAAGATGGGAACCATCAAGAAAGAAATGGAAGGTTTAATACTCGCTGCTCAAGAACAAGCACTATAAACTAATGCCATGAAAGCAAAGATACAAAAATCCACCGACAATCCAAACTGCCGACTTTGCAACAACAAAGTCGAAACTGTTTCACATTTAATATGTGAATGCAGCAAAATCGCACAAACTGATTATAAAGCTAGACATGACCGAGTTGCTAAATTAATTCACTGGTCATTATGTAAAAAATATACTTATCTTTATCCAAAAAGTCATGGGAACATAAAGTGGAAAAAGTTATAAAAAATGAGAAGGTGGAGATGTTGTAGGACTTTTGAATACAGACAGATCATCACTTGGAACACAACATGCCAGATATCACAGTTGTCGAAAACCAAAACGTACAATTTTTTGATATCGCGTTACCAGGAGATGCCAGAGTCGAAGAAAAAGAACTGGAAAAAATCATGAAATATCGCGACCTGGCCATCGAAACTACACGGCTATGGATGAAAGATGTAACAGTGATACCCATGGTCATCGGGGCACTTGGTACCAGAATTTTATAAGATACATCAACAAATTGCAGCTTCCTGCAATAACACCAGCGGAACTGCAAAAAACTGTGCTACTTGGAACATCGTACATCTAAGAAGGTACTTGGTTGATACCTAGGATGCTGGCAGCAACCCGTATCAACCATTATCACCAGTCAATGGTATTTGTGATGCATTTTTGAATGTTCAGTTGGCTGAGTTTCATGTTTAATGAATAAAGTAAATAACAACAACAACAACAACAACAACAGTCTTTTGGAATATTGAAATTTAAGAAACTACCAATTTTATTTTTTATTTTCCCCCTCTTCTTTAATTTATTTAAAGTGTATATTTTAAAGAAATGTTTATTTGATATTATGGCCTATTGATTACTTTGAGATGAATGGTATTGATTCAGTATAATATCACTCTCATTTAGATAAAATTAGTTCTTACTCCATCCATTCAGATTCCTCTTTGGGGATTATTTTGCACAATTACTTAAAAATATGTACAGCAGGCATGGTTTATGCTTGGAAAATCTGTACCACAATTATTTTTGGGAAAGACCAGCTTGGAGAATTTCCACTGCATTTGCTTTAAGAAGCATGTTCTTTCCAATGAGTCCAGAAGGACATGTTGAAAGAAAGGAAACAATTCACATCTTGGTTACTAAATTTTTAAAATCTTCTGGTGTTTAGTGAAGATTGAATGTAGCCAGAGATCCAGGAGTCATCTGCTTGTACCAGAACCAAGGGATTGTTATTAAAATGTGTTCATAGGCTTCAACAGCTGTCTACACTAACCAGACTACATTTTTTAAAATATTCCTTTTATTTATTTTTATTTTTTTACATTTCAACTAGAGCTCTAAATGATATTTATTAATATTAGTGTGGTTCATTGCACAGTCAACTAGATATTCAGACTGGATTTGGCATTTTTTATCCGCCTACTGTGTCCTTCCCAAGGATCTGGAATAGGCAGTTGTTGATGTTTTATAATGTTAAGAGGTATCGGCACAGGATGTAAACTGTTCCAAGTAGAGCTCCCTTTTGCAATTGACTGGTGGTGAATTTGTCAATGCCAATGGTGTTTGAGTGTAATTATTAACAATTGGAGAGGAGGATGGCAGAGGATGAGAGGATTAAATAGTGTCATTGATTCATTGAACAAGAACTTGAGCAAACTCTGGGAGACAATGGAGAACATAGGAGACTCCTGTGCTATGGTCCATGAGGTCGCAAAAAGTAGGACATAACTTAACAATAAGCATTGGACTGAATAGTGAAAGTTCAAATACCACAACAATACACGAGCACACAACAGATACAAACTTAAAGTGAACTGCTCCAAAGTTGATTGCAGAAAATATGGCTTCAGCAACAGAGTGGTCAATGCCTGGAATGCACTACCTGACTTTGTGGTTTCATCCCAACCCCCCCCCCAAATTTTAACCTAAGACTGTCTACTGTTGACCTCACCCCATTACTAAGAGGTCTGTAAGGGGCATGCATAAGAGCACCAGCGTGCCTACAATCCCTATCCTAATGTTGCCTCTATTTGTATCTATTTTATGTATTCAATTCATGCTTATACTTATATATATTATCTAATATGTTCTTGACAAATAAAATAAAATAAAAAATTAAAAAAATATATTCCATAAAGTCAGTACATATACAAAGGGCAGGGTTTTTTTGTTTTTTGTTTTTGTTTTAAATTTGATTTTTATGCCGCCCTTCTCTGGAGACTCAGGGCGGCTTACAATGTGCTAAGCAATAGCCTTCATTCTTTTGTATATTTATACAAAGTCAGCTTATTGCCCCCACAACTGGGTCCTCAATTTACCTACCTTAGAAAGGATGGAAGGCTGAGTCAACCTTGAGCCTGGCGAGATTCGAACCTGCAGTAATTGCAGGCAGCTGGTCTTAATAACAGGTGCTTTAGACCACTGTACTACCAAGGCTCCTTTTTTTCCCCATCCTGGTGAACTTTTTATTTATTGTATTTCAATTCCATAATTTCAGAAGTATTTATTTATTTATTTATTTATTTATTTATTTGTTTGTTTGTTTGTTTATTTATTGGTTCGATTTATATGCCGCCCTTTTTCTGGAGACTCAGGGTGGCTTACAATGCCTTAAGCAATAGCCTTCATACTTTTGTATATACCTGCTTAGTAGGGCTTTTGCCCCCCCCCCCCCAAGCGGTGTTCTATTTTATACAAAGTCAGCTTATTGCCCCCACAAACCGGGCCCTCATTTTACCTACCTCGGAAGGATGGAAGGCTGAGTCAACCTTGAGCCTGGTGAGATTTGAACTTGCAGTAATTGCAGGCAGCTGGCAACTAAGTGCTACTTTAACAGCACTTAGTCCACTGCACCACCAGGTTCTTAGTAACATCATTGTTGATCCTGTCATATGATAATGATGATAATGATGATAATATGATAATGATGGGTTAAAGTTGCAGACACTAAGAAACATAAGTTTGTGTGATAAAATTTAGTTACATATATATTGTGATGACCTGGGCTGTGGCACAAAGGCAACACAGCCAGAAAATAAGTCCCTTTATTAGCTCCGAACTTTGCCCCTAAAGTGCCCCTTTACTCTCTGGTCTGGAGAAAAACCCTTCCACAAACCTGTAAGCAGACAAAACTCCCAACCATAAATCCAACAGGGCAAGATAAGGTAATTAATCTGGCTGGGCAAGCAAGATAAGGAATTCCAGAAATGAAGTAGCACAGCAGTAAATCAAATGAGTTGGGAGGATGCCAGGAACTCAGATAAACACAAGTTGAACTCAGCGTTTGTTCCCGATAACTGCCCCTCCGATTTGCCTCCCTTTTAAACTCCATCTCCGGGTATATCTTGTGAAGGTAGTTGGGGCCCTCTCCTCCCTCATAAACCACACAACCCACGTTGCTCTCTACTCCATTCTTCCCTGCATGCCCTAGGATGAGGGCAGTGGTCTTCATTAGAACCCGCTTTCCATTATTCTACCTCTCCCCTGCTCTGCCCAGCCTGATTTTGCCCTTCCCCAGTTTCCTCCACAGCCAACAGAGCCACTCTCTCGCTCTCTGTCATCTGTTCCTCTTCCATCTCAGAGTCAGACTCCGACAGGAGCATGACATATATTTATGTAACTATAACAAGCACACATTGTATAGATCAAGGTACATTGTTAATTTATAGTCACGAATTATAATGTACCCTGTTTCCCCTAAAATAAGACATCTCCTGATAATAAGCCCAATCAGGCTTTTGAGCGCATGGCAATAAGGCCAAGTGCATATTTCAGGGTTCAAAAAAATATAAGACAGGGTTTTATTTTTGGGAAAACATGGTATATAAGAAAAATGGAAATAACCTGTATGTACATATGAGGTATACTGATACCGAAGTGCGGTAAAGATGAAAATTGTGATAGAAAATGGAGAAATTGTTTAATATAAATAAATAATAATTTTAAAAAACCAAGGAAACATGTTGAAATTTGGAAAATTGATATTTTGCCTATGGCTTCCTCAATACAAGAAATCCAAAAGTTTAATAATGCCCCCAAATTATGGGAGTCACAAGTCTATTTTTCTGACTAGTTTTTCCATACGGAATTATTAAACAGGATTGTATTTGTATTTTACAACTAGGTTGAAAGAAGGGACTTGGATTCTGCAAAAATGTATGTATTTACAAACAATATGCAATATATGTTGATTGGAAGTACTCTTATTACAGTACCACAATTTTTCCCTTTTGTTAACTAAGGGTATTTTTGAGTCTTATTCCTTAATCACAGCCATAAAACTTTCAATCTGTAATATTAAGTAACCTTGACAGAGATGATAAAAATGGAACTAAAGCTCAGAATGCATCTGCTGATTATGAAGCACTCCTATTCATTTCAATCAGCATTTTCTGATCAGGAAATCAAAAATGGGAAGGATTAACAGGGGGAAAATGTAGGTAATCAGCAGAAAGTAAAAGAATGGAATCGATAGGATAAAATTGAATACAGTGTTTTATTTATTTATTTTACCTTAATCCTGGCTACCTGCTGAAAATACTTTTACTTAGGAAGCTGTATTATGTTATTTTTATTTGTTGTTTGAGAGCAACCCAGATCAAGCCGGGTTTGATAGAGAAGTTTATAGAAATTAATTTATTTAGCATGTGGCAATTATATATACAATGTTATAATAATGTTATAATAATGTGGCAATTTTATTATAATTTTATTATAATTATAATTTTAAAGATGAGGTGACTCAGTGGCTAAGACACTGTGCTTGTCAATTGAAAGGTTGGCAGTTTAGCAGTTCGAATCCCTAGTGCCACATAACAGAGTTAGCTCCCGTTATTTGTCCCAGCTTCTGACAACCTAGCAGTTCGAAAGCACGTAAAAAATGCAAGTAGAAAAATAGGGACCACCTTTGGGAAGGTAGCAGCGTTCTGTGCGCCTTTGGCATTTAGTCATGCCAGCCACATGACCACGGATACGTCTTCGGACAGCACTGGCTCTTCGGCTTTGAAACAGAGATGAGCACTGCCCCCTAGAGTCAGGAATGACTAGCACATATGTGCAAGGGGAACCTTTACTTTTACCTAATATTATAATAGCCAGGGGACTACAATGCTAAGACAGAGTGGTTTTGGCTGCGTGACACTTATAGAAATATTAACAACTGATAAATTACAGCTTGGCTGCAGTAAATTTGAGGAACAGTAATAACACAAAAAGTCCTGATTAGAATAGTTACATTAATTACTGCATATCAAAACAACTGTATTGTATAGCATTGGTGGAGTTGGAAAATATGCTCTCTCTCTCACACACACATAAACATATATGAGTGTGATTGTGTGTGTGTGCTTTTTCAAACTAAATTATAGTACTTGCAGAGTTGCTGAGAAGATACAAAATAGACCCCTGAATCTCTTGAAGAAAAAGCACGATAGAACCACAATGTGCAATTAATTGCTCAGGAAGATCTCTTTTCCCTTCTATAAATATCTCCTCCGGTTTTCCAGATGTCTTTTCCTTGCATTAGGGTTCTTTGCATCTTTTCTGAAGTGTAATCAGACATACTTTTGGTCAGAGCCTGGTTTCTGTCACTACACATTTTTGTAACCATTATAAGAATAAAAATGGGATATAGCTTATTGAATGGTTAGCGGTACAGATCTCTCTTGCTCTGGCTTTTTAGAGAA
The DNA here is from genome assembly GCA_022577455.1 of Arizona elegans. Classification (NCBI taxonomy): domain Eukaryota; kingdom Metazoa; phylum Chordata; class Lepidosauria; order Squamata; family Colubridae; genus Arizona; species Arizona elegans. The sequence goes on along the minus strand of JAKOOJ010000002.1, from coordinate 9,536,055 downwards.
GATTATTCCATTTGGGAGGAAACAGCTCTGTCATGACATCTTAATGGCCTCTGGCAAAAAAAGAAAAAAGAAGGGAAAAAAAGAAGAAGAAGAAAAAGAAAATAACAGTGTCAGAGAAACAATAAGTGGCATGCAAAAACATTTTTCCCTAAATGATAAATCTGTTATTATTCTGAATTAATATATCTCTCCCTTCTCCCCCTCTCCCTCTCCCTCCCTCCCTCCCCCCCCCTCTCTCTCTCACACACACAGACAGCAAATAAATGTAAGTAGAAGGATGCTTGAAGCCCACAATCAAATATATTCCTTAATCTATATCACTTGCGGCCAAATTCTCACTATTTTTCTTTCAATGATAGGAATAAAACTGCCTTCTCCAACACTGGAAATTTTTAAGATGATGTTGGATAACCATTTGTCTGAAGTGGTGTAGGGTTTCCTGCCTGTGCAGGGGGTTGGACTAGAAGACCTCCAAGGTCCCTTCCAACTCTGTTATTCTATTTCTATTTCTTGCAGATTATTGTTAAACAATATTCAGATAGAGACAAGATGTTTTCTTGCCTGGTGTGGATTCCAGTATGGTATTCTATCTTCTATTTCCATTTACAGTAGAGGTAAATAATCGTATTCTACAAGGGCCATATGCAACTCGCAACTTCATTTTTGGCAATTTCCCTAAGCCTTTCTGGATAACAGCAGTGGGGGATCTTTTAAGGTCCTACTTGCATTTTTTTAGGCAATGGAAGAGGAAAAATAGGTGCACTTAGCCTCTGTAATGCTTAAAGCATCCCCTTATAGCAGGGGTCAGCAACCTGTGGCTCTGGAGCCACATGTGGCTCTTTCACCCCTCTGCTAAGGTTCCCTGTCATTCAAAATATACATCACAACAACCAATGTGCGAAACCCACTGGCACACAATTTATTGAGCTTTTTGACCTAGTAGGCTAACCATGGATAAATCCAAGAAAAGAAAAGTTTCAGAAGTTCCACTACATATGCTAGTTTTGTGGCCTCTCAAGAAATAGTCAGGCACGGGAAGGGTTTTGTGGCTCCCGGTGTTTTTTTTTCTGTGGGAAACGGGTCCAAATGGCTTTTGAGTGTTTAAGTTTGCAGACCCCTGCCTTATAGAAACAAGAACCACACTTGTCAACCATTCCTGTTTCCTTCTCAGTGTAACATTTAGGTGCAAGATTAAACTATCCTTTGTCAGAATCTTCCCATTCATCCGGTCTGCTACATATCTATATCAGGAATTCCATGAATGTTCTGAAAGGTATCAGGAATTGGCATTTTGGAAATATTTAGATGTAGGAATTGGAGTTTCATTTGTACTAAGAACCACAGGAAAAGACACCATGCGGTATGCAGAACTGCTCCTTCAACTAATTCTCAGACCCTTATGGCTATGAAACCTGTGTACCGCTGAGGTTTTTTTTTTTTTTTAAATTAGTCTAAATCACAAGTTGACTTCCAAACTTTTCCATTCCAAGAGCTGAGGTGGTAGAGTGGTTAGAGTGCAGTACTGCAGGCTACTTCAGCTGACTGCTAGCTGCAGTTCAGTAGATCGAATCTCACCGGCTCAAGATTGACTCAGCCTTCCGTCCTTCCGAGGTGGGTAAAATGAGGACCCAGATTGTTGGGGGCAATATGCTGACTCTGTAAACCACTTAGAGAGGGCTGTAAAAGCACTATGAAACAGTATATAAGTCTAAGTGCTATTGCTATTGTTATCCTTAGAATTACTTCTGCATTGAAGGACCATTTCATATCATCAAGAGCTCTAGGTTCCATCTCTGTTTTTTAGGTCCCAGTCATCATACCCATGGTAGTTGCTAGATGCAAATGTTTTGGCTAAAGTCAAACTGGCTACTGACAATGTAAAAATAGATAACATGAAAGTAGAAGCAAGTGATTAGGATTAATGCCAACTCTGCCTTCAGCCACGGCATCAGGAAAACCATGTCTCATGAAAGAATTATTAATCCTTTGAGGCCATGAATATCCATTCCAGTTGTGAAAGTTATTACATGTTAAAACAGGGTGACATGTATCTATGGCTGTGTCAAGGTCTTACTCATCATTTGACAGGAGAGGGAGAAACTGAGTGGTTGCCATTCAGATGTGGAGCTTCTTATGCACTTTGATGAAACACGTCTAGTCACGTAGCTGGAGCAGATGCTGTTTTGTAATTTAAATGGGTAAACGAGAGCTATTTAAAAACAAGTCATTGTATGATTACTATGGGGATTGAGGGAAAAACAACATATCTAATTTATAAGGCACAGTGTTTCAACATCTAGGACTTATAAGTATAGGGGATATAATGTAGTTACTCAAACATCCACAGCAGATTTTCTGTGACTTCTATTTTTTCTCATGAGGATCTTATATGAAGGGAACTAGAGCTAGATCTCTGTGTATTTGAGAGTGGAATAATCTCAACCTGCAGCTCTGACTGACTCTAGCTATTCATAGATGTAGCCACCTGGAGCAATGTTTCTCAATCTTATCAACTTTAAAATTTGTGGACTTCAACCCCCAGAATTCATGGCTAGCTGGCTGAGGAATTCTGGAAGTTGAAGTGCCCATTTCTTAAAGTTGCTGAAGTTTAGAAACACTGATGTAGAGGTTCTTCCAATTCAGAACTGGTTTCAATCAGAATAGAGCTGGAAGGGATCTTGGAGACAGGGCCAGATTTAGATGAAAAGAGGCCCTAGGCTATTCCACTTATGAGGCCCTTTCACCTATAGTGAAAGTGTAATTTTAATTTTGCTAACAATTTGAATGTAGGCCCCTCTTGATCTTGAGGCCCTAGGCTGAAGCCTAGTTAGCCTATAGGAAAATCTGACCCTGCTTGGAGGTCTTGTAGTCCAACCCCATGCTCAAGTAGGAGATCCTATACCCATGATGGCGAACCTATAGAACGCGTGCCAGAGGTGGAACACAGTGCTCTTTCTGTGGGCACACGAGCTGTTGCCCCAGCTCAGCTTCGCCATGCATGCGCGTCTGCCTCCCACCAACAAACTGGTCTTTGGGTCTTTACCGCACATGCACAGGGATGGAACGAATGCAGGGGGGGCGGCCGTGCATGTGGGGTGCATGCGGGTGATGGGGCACATGTACATGGGTGGGGCGCATATGGGGGCTACGGATGCATGCATGGGGGGCAGGGTGCATGTGCAGGGCCACGCACACATTGTATTTGGGGGGTTCACGCAGTTTGGGCATTTGGTCCGAAAAAGGTTAGCCATCACAACCCTATACCATTTGCCCAGATCAATTTATTTTAAGGTGGCACTAAGTCACTATTCAGTGGTGGTGAGGAGCTAATGAATCAATTTCCCTTCCCCCTTCTGGAAGAACCAATCAAACTACATGTTTCAAGAGTGTGCAATAACAGGATTTGTTGCTATTAAAGATAAATGTCAACAACTGAGTTATGAAAACAGAACCAACACTGTAACAAGGATAATCTGAAACAATGCTGTACTATGTGATGTTCTCCTTTACGTATACCTGCTCCAGACTGAACAGTCTTAAAAGAATAGCTCATATTAACAGTATAACACATATTTAACAGATTAAACTCTCCCCTTGTAAAATACTCCATATGGAGCAGATGGTTTTGCAGAAGTCTTTTTTCTTACTGGCTGATTCTATCCTTTTTTCTTTTCTTTTCTTTTCTTTTCTTTTCTTTTCTTTTCTTTTCTTTTCTTTTTTTTTTGCCTGTCTTTGCTTTCTGGGTTGGTTCTCTTGCATCCTGATTATTTGATCTTTTTGGTTCTTCAAGCCTCAACCTACCCCTGGGTGAGTCACTGGGTGCTTTTCTTCCTAAAGTGTACCAGCTTCTTTTTCCTTTGTAGGCCAAGATGTTGCCAACTGAAACCCCTTATCTCCTTGTCTCCTTCCATGTTTCCTAATGAAAAGGAACTCCCGTTGAGAAGAAACTTGCAAGAAGAAAATTATGCTTTCTCCCATCCACCTCTTTGCCCTCCTCACAGGTTACCTTTCCTTCCATCTTGTTTCAGAGTCAGAAAAGAATCTCCAGTCTGATTTCTTATCTCTTTAGAGCTGTCTGTCTTAGATGATATTTCTTCCTTTTCTTTCGTGCTTCTTCTTTCTGAATTCACAGTTGACTCATTTCATTTTCATATGTGTCCTATCGCTTAACTTTCATTTTCTGCCATGGTATTTATCCTTTTGGAGGAAAAGCCTTTGACTCATCCGTGTCTACCATAAGTGGGCTATTTCTTGTTCCGAGCTCTACCAAAGTGATTTCCTGTGATTCTATACAACCTCTAATTATAGAGCTCAGCAAGCAAATTTTAACTCTATTTTTTTAGCCTGGCACACACGTTCCAATTTCCATTACAGTTTTGGACTCTCATCCTAACTCCTTCCTAATCTGCCTGGTATTGACTCTATTAACAGGTTGTTGGTTTTCTTGACAGTTTTATAGTAACACCTTGGAGGATCTCAGTTGTTTATGTTTTGCTTTGTTTTTTTTAACAACAGCAGTTTCTAACTTCGTATTACAAACAGAATTTTTTTGCAACTGGATTTTAGTGCCATTAATGATATCCCAATTCTAACCCAATGTCTGAGTGGCATGTGTGTGTGTGTGTGTGTGTGTGTGTGTAGTAGATTTTAACGGGTAGAGGTATGCAAGTTTTGGTGTATTCGGGTCTTTTCCTGTGTAAGATTGAGAGTATCTTGGTGACATTTCGACGAGGTCCCACTCATCATCTTCAGGCTGGTGTCAGGTCTAAAGATGACGAATGGGACCTTGTCGTAACGTCACCAAGATACTCTAATCTTACACGGGAAACAACCCAAATAACCCAAAACTTGCATATATATATATAGGCACACATGCACGCGTGCGCGCGCGCGCACACACACACACACACACATCAACCTAGTCTGCTTCCTTTTTGCCTTTCAGTCCCAATCCAGGAGCCCTCAGGCAGTCGCTTTTACGACAAACTATTTTGTGTTAAATTTATATTTATTGACAAAGAAATAAAGGGAGACTAGTATAGCTCTATTTCAAGCTATTTAGCTCTCATCAGCTAGCCATACCCTTCTACTCAGGTTCGAATCCCAGAAGATCTATACTAATCTCCCTTTATTTCTTTGTCAGTAAATATAAATTTATATTTATATTTATATTTATATTATTTATATTTATATGTATATTTATATTTATATTTATATTTATATTTATATTTATATTTATATATGTGTGTGTGTGTGTATGTGTGTGTGTGTGTGTGTGTGTATGTGTGTGTTTTTCTTCTAGCCAGGTTTTCCCTACGTAGCCAAGGTTTTTTTTTCTAGCTCCAGCTCAGTAGAATCACACCTACTCGGTTCACATCTATTCTACAAGACACTTCCAATTTTACGTGGGAGAAGACCCGAATAACCAAAGACCTACATATATATATATATATATATATATATATATATATATATATATATATATATATATATATATTTGTTTTCTCAGGTTTTCGCGGGTGTTTGTATGTAGGTCTTTGGTTATTCGGGTCTTCTCCCACGTAAAATTGGAAGTGTCTTGGCGACGTTTCGACGAAGTCTCATTCGTCATCTTCAGGCTGGTGTTCTCGGCTTCGTGCTTCCAGGAGCAATTGCTCCTGGAAGCACAAAGCCGAGAACACCAGCCTGAAGATGACGAATGAGACTTCGTCGAAACGTCGCCAAGACACTTCCAATTTTACGTGGGAGAAGACCCGAATAACCAAAGACCCATATATATATATATATATATATATATATATATATATATATATATATATATATATATATCTCACACACACATACATACATACATACATATACATATATATGAAATATATTTTTGGTATAATGCCTTTTAATTTACAGTTTGCTTTTTATTACTGAGACATTAATAGTAACAAGATTATTTTTTTAAATAGCATGTGTTAATTAGAGCTGGGATTTCTATTTTTTTCCACCATTAGTTCTCTGCAACTGGCAAGGACAGATTAGTCAATAGCTTTTGTGGAGTGAATGGTTTTCAGAAAAAAAAAGGTTTGTTTTTTTTTCTTTAACAAAATGCTTTACACTACTTCAGAGAGTAGTGTTTTGACTAAATTTCTCAAGCAAAATACTATGGGCACAGTACCAAATTCTGATCTGTCATAACTCCCACAGAAGTTATTGGGAGGAAAGCATGATCCATCCATCATGGTCAACAATTATTCTGAGGGAAATACATGACAGACATACTTTTATTGTAGACAATGATTTTGGTTTTCTTGACAAGATCACCAGGAATTGGGTGCCATTGCTTTCTTTCTAGGGCTGATAGAAAAGTCACCAAAGGCAGAACAATATTTATAGTTTCCTGATTTTTAGCCCTGTGTCTTAATCACTGCACCAAACTGTCAAGACTATCATAGCAGCCATATTTCTTCCTCAAATTGCTGTAGGAACATGCCCTATCATACGATCATTCTTGGGATGTATTTGGAGAAGATTAGTGGGAGTGGGTTTCATCTGGTTCAGACCGGTTCGGCCAGGCTGGTAGTTACGGCCAGCGGCTGGGCCCACCCACCCACTCCGGTGCTATTCCATCTTATACAATTGCCGTGTTTTTTATGTAGCATGCATGTGAAGGCGTGCACACTCACATTTTCGATTCTGGGCAAACCAGTTGTTAAATTATGCAAAGCCCACCTCTGGAGAAGATGTGATCAATACTAACTTTAAACAATTATCCCAAAGTGCTAAATAGATCATGGTACTCTCAAATATATTGTTCCAAGGTGGAATGACCTTTGAATAAAAGAAATAAGTAGGGGCTAGAAAGCTAAAATACTCATGTATTTATCTACAATACAATAGTTTCAGATTTTCCCCCCCTCCGCCGCCCATAAACAACCAATATTGCTAGGAATAAGGGCATCTCTTGTGGCTGCAGCGAAAGAAAATGACATTTTTTAGAAAGGTTCATGTTTCAACAGATTTGAAAGATATATGTTGCTGAATCAAACCATGTCTAATGTTCTCTTTCCATGCAAATATCATGTGGAAAGTTTATAAACAAGCCATGACTCAGTTCCTCCCTCTCTCTAACTATAATCTCTCTGTGTAGAAGATAAAGAATGACATTTGTTTTCTATGGTTCAGGAAGCTGTACAGTGGAATACAAAATTTAAAGAGGGAAATTATGTCTTCAGTTTTAGACTCAAGATTCAGGACATCATTTCTGTGATCCAGTGTGATGAGAAGCCAGTTCAACATCGGAATATGCTCAAAAGTCTGTCTATATTTCCAAAATTCTAACACCAACCTTATTTGGTTTAGTGATTTGTCTTATGCTATGACAAGATCAGATACTATTGAATTCAGATAAGCAGAAATGGCCTTTCTGCTGATACACCTCTCTCTCTAACATTTGGGCAGCAGCTGGAAATTAAGAAAATTACATGGCTTGAACCACAGGGGAAATTTACTTGTTGGATTCAACCTACTGTTAGAAAATTCCTTTCTTCTTAATAGTGAGCTGAGCAGAGAAGAAATACTATTTTCAAAAGATAAATACTTTAAGGGAATTAGAGAGCATAAATGTATGTATCTGTCTAACTATCTGACAAAGAATGTTGCTTCATGTGGAATCAGCTTGTCAAAGGCATTTTTCAGGGAAAAAAGTATTGTATATTTGGTATAAAAATAAAATATTGTGAATATCTAGATATTTCAATGGTGAGTTTCACTAGGTTACTTTATTTATGAAGTGAGCTTCAAGTGGTGATTTGAACCTAATTCACCATGTTCCCCCCACTATCTAGAGTAGAATTATGTACTGATTTAAATGAAGGCAATATAAAGCATAAGTTTAAATAAAGTTTTCTATATAATATTTCATGTATTTTTAGTATAGAAATGTTTCTATATGTTTGCTAGAATCAGTGACCATATGTTTTGACCTTTAGCATGGAAAATATATACCTCACCATTTAGCAACTTCTCTCTTTCTATTTTTGTCATTGTAATAGTCTTGCAGCGTATACAAAAATAATCTTGATTGGCTCTTTTCTAATTGTCTATTAATCAAGAAAAGTTTTGGTTTCAGTCAAACATTGATCTTTAAAAAAATTATATAATTATATGCATATGAACCCAAACATTTCTTGCTTCTTTATCGGTCTACCAGATATGATAAAATTATTCTTCATGCTGTCCACATTTCCATCATAAATTTGAAGTACCCCTAGACTATTTTTTGGGAGTCGTACACCAATGATACATCATTTTATAAAAAAATATTTTTACATTATACCAAAATGTAAATGTCAACTTTTGACCACATCTTTTCCCACTGTTCCAATATGTTATGTCTAAAGTTCTTAGCCCATTTTATCAAATGCTTTCACTTGTTTTTCCATTTCAAATTTCAATAAAAGTTTACACGTTAGTAGCTGAACACTATTCATTTGTACATAGTTCAACTTCAAATTCTGTCTCCTGCTGATCAATTCCAAATTTTCTGTTACTTACCTTAAATCTTTCTCTTAACTGTGCAAACAAAAACCATTGAAAATTAAGCCCCTCTGCAACCAGTTGCTCTCTTGATTTCATCTTATATTCTCCATGTTTGTGTTCTAACAACTCTTGATAAACTAATCATTTTTCTTTACCATATATTTCCTGTAAAATGCTTATTGAACTAAGATCCATAAAGGCATTTTTGGGCATAGCCTATGTTTATATCTATTCCATATTCTCAATATGTCATTTCTAATAAAATGCCCCTCTTTATTATCCTGTAATCTCTTAATTCAAGGTAGAGTAGGTCGACTGGATGGAGCCGAGCTTTTACTGGCCGGACACCCTTCCTGATGCCATGTGGAGTTCACAGCAGGTATTTTTTAGCAGAAATATTTGCTGCTAGCTAGTATTGAACTCTCAACTTTCTAAGTGGGAGGCGAACATCTTCAACACTAGGCCACCACACCACTCTTAAATATGATTCTTAAAATCTACATGAACTGTAACTTTATCATAGCATAGAAAACCATGCCATCCAAACCTCTTATTGTGTTCTTCCAATTCTAAATTTCTGTTAGTTCTCAGCAAAATCCATTCTTTCATTCCAACTGAACAGCAGGCTATTTATCCTATTGAAAGTCAGTGTATTCATCTGGTTTCTACTAACAACATTAGTAGAGTTTCAAAGGGGCAATGTTATGTTCTTTTTTTGTACATAGTTATTTCCACTACATACATTGGTTGTTGTTAACTGGTTTGTGGTGGTGTTTTGAGCTGAAAATGTTGAATGCCATTTCTCATGCTGTGAGAAAGTCCAAATTAGCGGATTACAAGAAGTTTTTTTAAAGTAAAATCTTAGCAGAGATTGCTGTTGAGATGTCATTCTCCCACGGGCATTCACTGTATGTGACTATCAATTAATTTAGTTCTATAAGGAATTCGAACTCCCCTCATTTAAAGAGCAACTGCGTACATACATAAGGCCTTTTCCAGTATTGTATTACAACACATTTCTCTTGAAGCTAAAGATGGAATTGGTAACAAGGGCATCAGTTATTCAAAGAACAGAAGTAAAAGTTCTACTGCCAAATTTCAAGACACTAACTAATGGATGGAAACTAATCAAGGAGAGAAGCAATCTAGAACTAAGAAGAAATTTCCTAATGGTGAGAACAATCAACCAGTGGAATGGCTTGCCTTTAGACATTGTGGGTGCTCCATCATTGGAGGCTTCCAAGAAGAGGTTGGACAGCCCTTTATCTAAAATCAATGGTGGGATTCTGCCAGTTCGCACCTATTCGGGAGAACCGGTTATTAACTTTCTAAGCAGTTTGGAGAATCGGTTGTTGGAAGAAATCTTATTTTGTTTTTTTTTTTCCACTTTACAGGGCTAATCCTGTAAGGAAGGCAGGAAGCAAACATTGTTGGTGCTATTTCTAGCCTATTTTTTATTGCCATGCTTACAGAAACTGCCTCTCTGGTTAACCCTTATTACATTGTAACAGCTAAGACGAAGCACCCATCGACATGAGTGATGTTGACTACACCCACATGGTCACATGACCACTGAGCCATGCCTACCCAGCTGGTCATTAGTTGTTAAATTATTTGAATCCCACTACTGTCTGAAATGAGCAGGGGGTTGGACTAGATGACTTCCAAGGTCCCTTCCAACTCTTTTATTCTATGTTCTAAGTGTTAACTTTTAAAAATGACTCTACTAATTCTGTCAATAGCAGTATACTGATTTTCCTGGTGTAAACTGTTACTGGTATATACCAGATCAACTATATATTTTGTTAGATCTAAAACTAGTTGCTTCTTTCCTTCTGAAATCATAAATATTCATAATTTTCTACAAAAATAATATATTCCATGGCCCATGGGTACCCTCTTTATACTCCATAGCTTTTCATCAGATATTTTCCCATGTAAATTTGAAAAGTTAACTTTCACTGGAACGTCATAGATAAAGGGTCAAAGCATGACCCTTACGAATTAAGACGTTAGAGAGATAAATATGTTTTATATTAAATTAAGTTTTTACTTGAAAGCAGGTTATTATTAAGTGTAGATTATGATTTATATCTGAAATTTAAATATATAAGGAAATTGGCATGTTAGAACAGTTTAAGATCATGACAAAAATTAATAAAAGGAACTTAATGTGCTCTATGTGGGTAGGGGATGAAGGTGGGATGTTCTGTCTGAAGAAATGAAGATTAAAGAGGGCTCTGCTATTAGTGCTCAAGTCTATGAAATGGTTCCATTGAGAATGGAACTAGAAACTAGAAGCAGAAATACTGGATATATTCCTGAATGTGGTGGACAGTTGGACTAAATATTTTTTTCTGGCGCCTTCCAACTCCATAGTTCTATGATTCTATGAAACTATTCTGACTTGAAACTACAGGTAGTCCTAGATTTACAACAGTTCATTTAGTGATGGTTTGAAGTTCCAATGTCATTGAAAAAAGTGACTTATCTCACTTTTTCACACTTACGAGCTTTGTAAACAGTCCCATGACCATGTGATCAAAATTCAGATCTTTGGCAACTGCTTCATACTTACGATGGTTGCTGTGTCCCAAGGTCATGTGATCCCCTTTTGCCATCTTCTGACAAACAAAGTTAAATGGGGAAACCAAGTTTGTTTAACAATCACGGTACTAACTTATCAACTGTAGTCATTCATTTAACAACTGTGGGAAGAAATGTTGTAAAATAGGGCAAAACTCACTTCAAAATTTGTCTCTTAACTTAACAACAGAAATTTTGGGCTCAATTGTGGGCATAAATCAAGGACTACCTGTATTTAAATTGCTGGGAATAGAATAGAATAGAATAGAATAGAATAGAATAGAATAGAATAGAATAGAATAGAATAGAATAGAATAGAATAGAATAGAATAGAATAACAGAGTTGGAAGGGACCTTGGAGGTTTTCTAGTCCAACCCCCTGCTTAGGCGGGAAACCCTACACCACTTCAGACAAATGGTTATCCAACATCTTCTTAAAAATTTCCAGTGTTGGAGCATTCACAACTTCTGGAGGCAAGTTGTTCCACTGATTAATTGTTCTCACTGTCAGGAAATTTCTCCTTAGTTCTAAGTTGCTTCTCTCGTTGATTAGTTTCCACCCATTGCTTCTTGTCCTGCCCTCAGGTGCTTTGGAGAATAGCTTGACTCCTCCTTATTTGTGGCAGCCCCTGAGATATTGAAACACTGCTATCATGTCTCCCCTAGTCCTTCTTTTCATTAAACTAGATATACCCAGATTCTGCAGTCATTCTTCATATGTTTTATTGAACAATATTTAATCTATGTTCATTCATTCCTTTTTCAAAGCTTAAAAATAACTGTATGTAGGTAAACGATGTATGCCATCGTTTACCTACCTTTGAAATGGGTTTTCAAAGGTTAAGTAGATCAATCTTCTTCAAACTGGGAATGCTCCATGCTTTGGTATGGACATTAACTTACAGAATTTCCCAATAGACAAGGTTATTGCTGAGTATTTGGATTGCTGAATTTCACAGCTATTACAACAGGGAAGCTTGAATCAGGACATTTGAATCAAATGCACAAAGAATGTGCTGCAAGCTGAAATGTTGTACGATTTCTCCTCTTACCACAATAATAAAGGTATTGTGCGTTCCTCCTCTATGAAGACTCATCAAGCATTAGGGAATTGCTTCAAAGAAATAGAATTACAGAGAGTGAACCATTAAAAGGAGTCGGTTGCTTTTACCAGTTTTGAACTGAACAATTGCAGAGTTTCCAAATTAGATTTAGATCGGCATACAATCTTGGTGTGAAGGTTGCTCATCTCTTATTTAGAGATTAGCAATCTAGAAGGAAAAAACATTCTGCCCTTGTTGTTGAACGCCCCCCCCAAAAAAAACCTGGGTTTTTTAAAGTTTTTTATTATATTTTTATTGTTAAGGAATAACAAAAAGGAAAAAAAATCAATACAAAAAATCAATAGTAAGGAAAGAAAAAAAAATTTCCCCCCAACGTGCTATACAAACGGAAAGGAAGTTTTAGGAATTTGAAGTCTTCAATTCTTCCAGAAATCTCTTTGATAAGGTACTGGTGCCGATTCATCCAATCTCCCAAGTGCAAAGTCCACAAATGGTTGCCAAGTGTTCCAAAAAACATTTTCTTTATATATACCACTTCTAATTTTAATATCACAAGTCAATTTATCATTTAATGCAAATTTCCATGTTTCATTATACCATTCTTCTAATTTTAAGTCAACATTTAATTTCCAATATCTAGCAATTATAATTCTCCCCATTATAACCAAAATCCTCACCAATTCTCTTTCTCCAGTTGTTAATGTTAAAAAAAAAAACTGTTTTGCAGGTCCTGAACGTCCACAGTTTTAGAGTAAAATGATTTAGTAGTTTTAATGAGAAATGACCAAGGCAAATATCACTGTGGTCAAATCCGTCTTCTGAAAGAGAAGACACTGAAGGTCACACAGTCATTCAGAAACCAGGTCAGCTTCAGAAATATCTTTGAAACTGCCACTTAAAGTTTTACAAAGAACGTTTAACCAGTCTCTTTAACCAGATCAAATAGTAACTTGACCTGAATTCAGTGGTGAAATCTGAACCAGTTTACTACCAGTTCACTGGCCGTGCGCCAAACATGCCTTGCACTCATGCATGCACAGTAAACACCAAACAGGAGCTACTCGTGTGCATGCATGTTATGCGCCAAAAGGAGGCTTGAGAAGGTAAGTAGAACAGCACGGGCGTCGATCAACTGTGGCGCGCGGTCGTGGGAACCTTTTAAAAAACTTTTTAAAAGTATTTTTTACTACCGGCTCGGGTGCATAGGTAATAAAAAAATGCTTTAAAAAAGTAAAAAAAAAAGGCTCTGACGATCGCGCAGCACAGGTTGGAGCCTTTTTTTTTTTTTTACTTTTTTAAAGCATTTTTTTACTACCTATTTGCCTGAACTGTGGTAAAAAAAATGCCTAAAAAGTAAAAAAAAAAAAAAAAAAAGTTCCGACAATCAGTGACGGAATGATCATCGGAACTTTTTTTTTTTTAACTTTTTAAAGCATTTTTAACTACTGGTTCCAGAGAACTACCATAAAAAAATGCTTAAAAAGTAAAAAAAGAAAGTTTCAATGATTGTGCGTCGCTCAGCGTCGATCATCAGAACTTTTTTTTTTTTACATTTTTTACTACCGGTTCGGCGAACCAGTAGCAGTTTTTTACTACCGGTTCAGCCGAACTGGCCCGAACCGGTAGCATTTCACTCCTGCCTGAATTAAGTTTCTGGTTATTAATTTATAACCAATTAATTTCAATGCCTGGCATGTTTCATTCCAAATTATTTTACTGACATTCTAGAGGATCGAGCATTGAAGGGCAAAAGACTGAGATCATTAACAATAAAAAGAGCCCTGGTGGCGCAGCAGACTAAAGCACTGTTATTAACACCAGCTGCCTGCAATTACTGCAAGTTCAAATCTCACCAGGCTCAAGTTGACTCAGCCTTCCATCCTTTCCAAGGTAGGTAAAATGAGTACCCGGATTGTGGGGGCAATAACGCATTGTAAGCCGCCCTGAGTCTCTGGAGAAGGGCAGCATACAAATCAAATAAAAAAACATCTGACATTTGATTTATTTTCTAATGTTTCTTACATCCTTACTTTTGCCCCAGGAATATAATGCAGCCTTTAAGGAGACATTCAGTTTTTATGAAAGCATGCATAAACCAGGTTCTATCTTTGCATGGATATATACTCGTGTATAAATTAATTTAAAATTCACACTTCTATCAGCAATGTACCCATATGGCCGAGCTATTAGCCTTTAATCCCCTGAAATATTTATATTTCTAAATTGGTTGATTCTTCATAAAGCAATGGAAATAAATTGGTACAATCTTTACTGAATGATGTCCTTCCTGTTGGCCACCTGTTCCTCTGTTGCAAGGAAAGCTCACAAATGTAACTTAATTCTCGAACATCAGACACAGTCACACTTTTTATATTATCCATCATAATATACCTAAAATCAATGGGAGAATGAAAAGACTGAAAATTTCCATATCAGGTAGATGTTTTCATGAACCAGATTTATAGAAGCTAATTGCTTTCCATTTATAGAAATTGGGTAACAGAATATACTTGTTTTAATTCAAGATCCAATTACATACTTTTTAGCAATTAAAAGAGAAATAGCGATGTTTGATTTGATCTATATATGTGTTGGAAACAAGGAGGGTTTGCAAGATTAGAACACTATGGAGAATTATAGCGAACAGTACTGTAAATTAGACTTAATTCTGTTTGTGTCTTTTTCTAACTTTATACTTACACTATTATTTTTAGTTAATGTCAGAAATGTATATACTTTTGCTTAGTCCAAAAGAAAATAATGTGATGGAGAAACAAAGATAGAGAATAAAGATATAGATAGATAGATAGATAGATAGATAGATAGATAGATAGATAGATGATAGATAGGCAGATGGGCAGATGGATGGATGGACTGATAGATGATAGATGATGATAGATGATAGGTGATAGGTGATAGATGATAAATAATAGATGATGATAGATGATAGATGGATGGATGATGGATGGATGGATGGATGGGCGGATGGGCAGATAGATGGATGGATAGATAGATGATAGATGATAGATAGATAGACAGACTTTGATAAAATGTAATATATATGCTTGACATTTAACATACATTTCAAAAACTTATAAATTAGGATCATCATTGTTATCTCCTTATTACAGATAGCAAGACTGATGCAAATTGTTTTCTATCGCATGTTAATTTCTGCACATTTTTTTCACAAGCCACTCTTGCACAATGATTACACAATATACACAATGTATGTATGTATGTATGTATGTATGTATGTATGTATGTATTGATTTGATTTGACACCAATCTTGTTTCAAAGCAACTCTGGACGGCTTGCAGTATAAAAGCATTAAAATGATCAGAATTAAGTATTCCTATCCCAATGAAATGACAAGCATGTGTTTTTAGTTTTTCAGTTGTAGGATACATTCATATTCACATTTAATTAGAGAACCCTCTATTACACTGAGCTTTGTAAGTGGCAAGGTAAGAATGAGTTTTATGCTGTTAGACTCCAAACAGAATGTAGGAAGAAATAAGACAAAACTTGCTCTTTTTTTTCTCTTTGTTTTTCTTTTTCCACTTGCTGACTGTAGTGAACTGAACTATACATTAATGCAAAGAAAAGGAGAGACACAGTAAAATTTATAGTGATGTATACAGTCTCATTAGTGGTGAAATCCAAAATTTTAAACTACCGGTTCTGTGGGCATGGCTTGGTGGGTGTGGTGTGGCTTGGTGGGCATGGCTTGGTGGGCATGGCAGGGGAAGGATACTGCAAAATCTCCATTCCCACCCCACTCCTGGGGGAAGGATATTGCAAAATTTCCATTCCCTCCTCACTCCTGGGGGAAGGATAGTGCAAAATATCCATTCCCACCCCACTCTGGGGCCAGCCAGAGGTGGCATTTGCCAGTTCTCCGAACTACTCAAAATTTCTGCTACCGGTTCTCCAGAACCTGTCAGAACCTGCTGGATTTCACCCCTGAGTCTCATCCTTAATATCATATGTGTGTAATAGTCACTCTTTGCAATCAAATGTTTGACTTTGGCTTCGTTGTGCTCCTAGCCAGAACTTGCTTTGAAAATTGTAATTCAGAAGCTCTGTATGTTGTTTTTGTCTTTATCCTCTCTGATACTTCGTCAGCACCTTCCCACTGTTTCAGAAAGCTGGTTTTGGAGTGTTTGGAACTGCAGAGTTGCAGTTGATAAAACATGGGGGTCAGTTTTACATTTCCCACCCATCATGTCAAAATGGTGTGTATCATGACAGATGCCTGCCCTGTATGAGATCTCTTTATAAGCAGGGATTTGGCTTTCAGGGCTGTCACATGCAAGTGACATTTTTAAAGAAAAGCAGAGAGAGGAGGTAAAATGGGGGGGGGGGAAAAAACCCCGCACAAATGATCATGGACAGTTTGTTTTCTTCCGATAGTGAAGTGGGGAAAGAAATGCCTTTGAAGTTTGCAAAGGAGAAATGTTATTTCTTTAAGTTACGCAGGTGATTCAGTGTCCAATTAAAAAAAGCTCCCCATGGCTCAAAAAACTTCTTATAACTGGATGTTTGGCATCAGCACTAACTTGCATTTTGTGCATCCCTTCAAGCTATATACAGCCAACAAGTAACATATGGTAGCTCACTAAGGCTTCAGTAAACCATCAGGAGTTGAGTGGAAACCTGGCAAGACAACAGTAGAAGTGATAATCAAACATTGGCTATCACATTACAGGTACAGCTGGCAGCATTTGCTTCTATATGTACAAGATGTGCACTTGTACTATATGTACAAATTCAGGAAATAGGGTTGGTGGGGGACTAAAAAATAAAGAATGCTAACAGCTAAAATTGCTACAAGGATACCATACAATCAATAAATATAAGTCCCAAAAGAAACTCAAATACTTTGGCCACCAAATGAGAAGGAAGAACTCACTGGAGAAAAGCCTAATGCTGGGAAAGATTGAGGGTAAAAGAAGAAGGAGATGACAGAGAACGAGGTGGTTGGATGGAGTCACTGAAGCAGTAGGGGTGAACTTAAATGGACTCTAGAGGATGGTAGAGGACAGGAAGGCCTGGAGGAACATTGTCCATGGGGTCGTGATGGGTCGGACACGACTTTGCAACTAACAACAACAACGAAAGGTCTCAAAAGTGCTTTTTTCAAGAGGCAATTGGACTTTCTGGTTTTTCTTTGAAGACGTTTTGCTTCTCATCCAAGAAGAGTCTTCAGCTCTGACTGGATGGTGGGGAATGGAAGGATTTATAGTCCTTGCAGAAGCTGGGCATTTGCATTCTTTTAGCAGGACTAGATTTAGCAGTCCATACCCACCACTGATATGGGTGGGTAGTAAAAACTTTTTACTACCGGTTCTGTGGGTGTAGTTTGGTGGGCGTGGCATGACTTGGTGAGCATGGTAGGGGAAGGATACTGTAAAATTTCCCTTCCCTTCCCAAGGTGGCGGGGCCAGTCAGAGGTGGTATTTACTGGTTCTCTGAACTACTCAAAATTTCCGCTCAGAACTGCTCAGAACCTGCTGAAACCCACCTCTGGTCTGTATGCATTTAAAAGAGCCTTGGTAGTACAGTGGTCTAAGGCACCCTGTTATTAAGCTGGTTATTAAGACCAGCTGCCTGCAATTACTGCAGGTTCGAATCTCGCCAAGGCTCAAGGTTGACTCAGTCTTCCATCCTTTCTAAGGTAGATAAATTGAGGACCCAGTTGTGGGGGCAATAAGCTGACTTTGTATAAATATACAAAAGGATGAAGGCTATTGCTGTCCACATTGTAAGCCGCCCTGAGTCTCCGGAGAAGGGCGGCATATAAATCAAATTTAAAAAAAAAAAAAAGACAGCGGCCACTCTTTTGAAGTCAACAAAGTCCATATTTTGGACAGAGACGATCGCTGGTTTGAAAGAGGGTTTAAAGAGGCCATCTATGTCAAAATTGAACAGCCCTCTCTCAACAGAGGGGGAGGGGGATATGATATCATCTATCTCCAATCTACAACACAGTCCTTTCAACAGTTCCAAGAAGGCTACACACCAATTTGTACCACTCAGGTGACCCAACCTCCAGGTGATCTTAACGATCTGCTAAAAGAATATGCAAATGTTTGCTCTGTCAGCATTGGAGGAGTGTTCATAACCAGGCTGCAGAAATAGTGGACGTGCAAAGCTTCATTTGTGAAAGTGATGCACACATGAAACCACCCTTCTCACCCTCCACCATCGCTGCCACCAGTCTGCTGAGCTAGAAAGGTTGAAGACTCCCATCCTAGTACCAATCATTGGTCTTGCTTAAGTTTGGGTCTTCGGCAGCTGTTGGAAGATAATTAGGAGCTTAGAGAGTAAGTCAGGAATGTAAGTCATAAACCCAGCATTTATGGAAGTGATACCTTTTTATTCAGTTTTATTAATATCCAAAAATTTGAAAGTGATTACTATACTAAACATTTTTCTATCCAAAGGATTTCACCCCCAAATTGATTTTATCTTCCAATGATCAAAGGAAATGACAAGAATGATGGTTGATTAATGATTAATCATAATATCAATTTATTATTGGTCATGGACTACATGTGACAATATCTTTCATATTCATAACCTGTAACAATCCTTTGAAACATTTATGTTATTTTAAACCAAATACACAGGATTCAAGTTAATCTAAACAGTGTTAGATTATTTAAACTACCAGCTACTAGGTTTTTTTTTAGAAAACAGAGAAAATTACTCATATTAAAATTAATTACTTATATGCTGTTGCTCAGATAGATATCAGATTTATGTTCAATCTAGATTCCTCCCTCCCTCTCTCCCTCCCTCTCTCCCCCCTCCCTCCCAGCAAGAGTAGAATAAGACAAAAAAATCCTTAGGTTATGTTATTTTTTTAAAAATAAAATAAAATAGTGAGTTAAACATGTTGGTGAAAGGGAAGAGTTCTAGTTGTTTTTGTAAGAAATTTGATAGGGAAAAAAGGAAATTTGAAAAAAGAGCAAAAGCAAAAACAAAAATCAGTACAATATAGTATGTTTCAAAGTAATTTAAGGAAGTCAGGAAAGCAATATCAGAATCTAGCAAACAAAATTTATGAAAGATGATAGAAGATAGATAGATAGATAGATAGATAGATAGATAGATAGATAGATAGATAGATAGATAGATATACAGACAGACAGACACAGACAGACTGACAAATAAATAGATGTTTTGCATTAGAATATTTATCTATTTATTTCACCTATCAGTTAGCAATCAATCAATGAGGTTGAATGGATAACGTGGATAGATGGTCCAAAGTCACCCTGTAGGGAACATGAGAGGCACAAAAGTTAATAAATAAAATAAAATAAATAAATTTTGAACAAAAAGAAAGCTAAAGTTAAAAAAAATTAACTTGATCAAAATTAATGATAAATAAATGACAATTAAATTTACTAAATTTCCCTTTGGTCACATAAACAATTAAAATTTATGATGAATTTTGGAAGGAATCTGACCATGAACACTATACCAGATTTCCCCCTATTTTTTCCATGTGTAAATCCCTGGATAGACATGAATCCGGTAAAGAAACTCATAATATTTCCAATTATCTCCAGTCATGGGACTTAAGCCAGAAAACCACTTCCATGCAGTTCTTATCTTTATCAGACAATTAAATTGAAAATAATTCAATTGAAAAATTGTATTATTTTCCTAAGACCATTAATATCTCATAACTATGAATAAGTGCATTTACATTATACTTTTTGAAGTTTTCATTTTGTTTCAGATATCTAAGATAGTTTTCTTGTTCCAAGACCGCAGTTCTTAATTTTGAATGCCAAGTCCAATGTACAATTCAGCTCACCTACTCATAACATGTTTGATTTTAATAAGAGGGACACAATTTGTAATGTAGTCAAATATTTATAACCCAGGAAAATTTATACAGCCATTACTGCTTTCAGCTTTTATCATCATTGCTTAGAAATTCTTTATCTTATTCTTGAAATCTAAAAGTCTGGAAAGACTTTATTATTATAAATTATTGTTAAAAATTGCTGCATGATTGTCTATGCAGTTATTCAGAAGTCAGGGAATACTATCTATTGAATTTATTCTCAGATACATAGAGTTGTAACTTGAAGTGAGTTTATATATTATTTAATCTGCTTTGCTCTAACTTGATCAGGTTCCAAGTATATTGGTGTCTCTTACACCTGTGGTTTCAGCGCTGGCTTCCAAGTGTGAAATCAGATAATTATGATTTAAAAAGTAGACCCTAGGTATACCTCTCAAGCCACCTGTTTCTCTTTATAACATATAATAATGCCAAGTGATTCAAAA
Source organism: Arizona elegans (assembly GCA_022577455.1). NCBI lineage: Eukaryota > Metazoa > Chordata > Lepidosauria > Squamata > Colubridae > Arizona > Arizona elegans. The sequence continues at coordinate 9,515,559 of JAKOOJ010000002.1, read as the reverse complement.
TGAATATATGCACTGGAAATGATCTCATTTCCATCCTGCAATTAAATCCCAATTGCAGCCAATTTTTGTTGAAACTGAATCAGGTCATCCAGTTTTTAAAATAACGATTGATATTATCGCATATATATTTATATGTATATGATTACAATGATTATGATGATGTTTATATGTTAATACTTTGGACACCTAGAAAACACATTGTTCAACATAGAAATGGAATTTGTGATATAAAAAATATTTATACACAGTTTTTAAAAGAATATTGTTTTTAATGGTGCAGCAATACAATGTATTCCAATACTGCTTCCAAGACTGAGTGGCTGTGGCTCCCGGCATCCCGATATAGTCAGTTGACTCCATCACTGACTATTGGGGGCGAGTCGTTGGCCCCCACAGAGAGGGCTCGCAATCTGGGAGTCCTCCTGGATACGCAGCTGTCCTTGGAGGAACATCTGACGGCTGTAACCAGAGGCACCTTTTGTCAGATTCGCCTGATTTGCCAGTTGCGGCCCTCTCTTGATCGGGATTTCCTGTGCACAGTCACTCATGCCCTCGTCACCTCTTGCCTTGACTACTGCAATGCTCTCTACATGGGGCTCCCCTTGAAGAGCACCCGGAGGCTCCAACTGGTCCAGAACGCAGCAGCGCGTTCTGCGTGAGCTGCACTGGCTCCCGGTGGTCTTCCGGGTGCGCTTCAAGGTGTTGGTTATCACCTTTAAAGCGCTCCATGGCATAGGGCCTAGCTATCTTCGGGACCGCCTGCTGCCACCGACGACCTCCCATCGACCCGTGCACTCCCACAGAGAGGGCCTCCTCGGGGTGCCATCAGCCAAACAGTGCAGGCTGGTGAGCCCCAGGGGGAGGGCCTTCTCTGTGGGGGCACCTACCCTCTGGAATCAATTGCCCCCAGAGATAAGGAGAATCCAGGACCTCAGTGCCTTCCGCCGTGACCTTAAAACCTTCCTTTTCCAGCAAGCCGGGCTGGCCTAATTTTTTAAGTGTTTTTAATTGTTTTGTTTATCGTTTTTAATTAATGGGGCCAAATATATATATATATATATATATATATATATATATATATATATATATATATATATATATATATATATATATATATAAAATTGTATTTTAATATTTGTATTTGATGTTTTTCTTGGCTGTTCACCGCCCTGAATCCTCAGGGAGAAGGGCGGTATACAAATTAGAAAAATAAATAAATAAATAAATAAATAAATAAATAAATAAATAAATAAATAAATAAATGTAAAAAAGATGTTGAGACTCTAGAAAGAGTGCAGAGAAGAGCAACAAAGATGATGAGGGGACTGGAGGTTAAAACACATGAAGAACGGTTGCAGGAACTGGGTATGTCTACTTTAATGAAAAGAAGGACTAGGGGAGACATGATAGCAGTGTTCCAATATCTCAGGGGTTGCCACAAAGAAGAGGGAGTCAAGCTACTCTCCAAAGCACCAGAAGGCAGGACAAGAAGCAATGGGTGGAAACTAATCAAGGAGAGAACCAACCTAGAACTAAGGAGAAATTTCCTGACAGTTAGAACAATTAATCAGTGGAACAACTTGCCTCCAGAAGTTGTGAATGCTCCAACACTGGAAGTTTTTAAGAAGATGTTGGATAACCATTTGTCTGAAGTGGTGTAAGGTTTCCTGCTTAAGCAGGGGGTTGGACTAGAAGACCTCCAAGGTCCCTTCCAACTCTGCTATTCTATTCTATTCTATTCTATTCTATTCTATTCTATTCTATTCTATTCTATTCTATTCTATTCTTTTTGTTCTGTTCTGTTCTGTTCTGTTCTGTTCTGTTCTTTTTGTTCTATTCTATTCTATTCTATTCTATTCTATTCTATTCTAAAGTCTTTCATGGCTTATTCTTAATGCATTCTGGATAAGGTATCTTTTTTTCTTTTTTGTATTAAACAGTTGGTTATTAAAAAAGAAAATTAAGTTATTGGTTGCATAAATGTGTGTTTCATATTGATTCGTGTTATTCTCTTGCAGTTGCTCCATTGCAAATTTTCTCTCCTCTATTCTGGGCACTCGACAGATCCATGAACTGTGCCGTATTAAACACAGTTAAATGCTAAGCAAAGTAGCATTTTCATTTTTCAAACCTACTTTGGCAAGCATTGCCAGGAGAGCCCTATAAAAATAAACATAAATAGAGTTTGCAAAGTGCCATTGAGCTGCTCAGCCATCAAGCAGAACAAATGAACCTCAGATATTTGAGGCTTTAGTTCATGCACATTGTGAGTAATTCCAAATAAAATGTAACACTGAAAAGATCGGCAAACTGTTGACATTGTGATCCTGTGTTTTTACTCAATAAAAAGTAAAATCATTGTCAATAATTGGGCTTGATCCCAAATACAGAGGTACAAAATTACTCTGGAGAGAACTAAAGAGGGCCACCACTAACCAAAAGAATCTGCACCTGTCGATTGCTCCATTCCCATTCATTCCTTAAGGGTCATCCCTTCTTCCTTTCCAAACCTATAAATTTCATTATAACAGCAAAGTATGTCACATGAAAGCAGGGACATTAAGACCATGAACAGTGCATTTTCAATGCCTGACAGAAGCTTTTGGGATTTTTCTGCTGTTTTGCAGCAGTCAGTTTAGCACCAAAGTGTGTGTGTGTGTGTGTCTGTCTGTCTGTCTGTCTGTCTATCTATCTATCTATCTATCTATCTATCTATCTATCTATCTGTCACAAGTAAATGCCTTATTCTTGAATGGAGGATATATATGCTCATGGGATATCAAGGGTTAATTTATTCTTTCCTTCCTAATGTATTCATATGTAACCACTCCTACTTCTTAACCCCACCTTAATGATATAAAAGGAAATACACTCTCCTCCTTCTCGCTTCTTTCTGCAATCACTCTGTGAATAAAGAATGCCTTCTGTAAATAAACTACCTTCTGTTTGAATATAAAAAGTCTGAACCTATTATTGAGTCTGATCCTCGAATTATGGCAACAATCTGGTAGCAGAGGATGGTTGGCTGACTCAATGAGAAACAGATATGCCAAAGAAAGAAAACTCCAGAAACAAAAGAGAAAGACCCAACACCAGGGCACACAACAAAGATATGGAAACAGATCAAGAAATGATCGATGAATCGACAATAAAAATGACAAAAGAACTCGAAAATCTCACTACAGATGACGAAGAGGTAATCGAAGAACCCAGCGACCAAGAAGCAAGCGAAACGGAAAACAACACACTCAGATTAGAAATACTGAAGTTATTGAAATGTCAAAAAGATGACAAAAATCTCATCGCGAACCTCCAAGACGTCATAAAAGCCAACGGAGCAGCGAGAGAAAACTACTTCAACGCGTCAGAACCAAAACATCGCAAAATGGTAAGCAGATTGCCCACAGAAGAAAATGTAACTGAAGAAAAGACCAGCGATCCCGCGCAAAATTTTGAATGGCAGCCATCTTGGTTTTGTCAGCCCACCAAAATGAATGACTCACAACCAATCAGAGAGCAGAGTTCAAAATGGCTGGCGCGAAAAGCTCTACACAACATAAGAAATAAAAAAGAAAAATTCAATTCATCAGAAGAATCTGATACAGACACCGAAGAAACATCAACCGAACTACAAATCGAAGCGGCTATGAAAACTCTCTTCGCAGCCTTCGGCCCGAATCTAAAAATCTCAAGGAAATCAACGAAAGTACCAAAGACTGTAAATCGAATAACAAAGAAAAGACAGACTGCACAATCCAAAGACAAAGATACAGAAACAAACGAACAAGCATACCTGCTTCCATCCACTCCGAATCGATCAACGAGAGTGCTAACGCCCAAACCCAGAGAGCCTTGCAAGTACTCACCCACACCGCAAATGATCCCAGGAGCCAGAGGCCTCAACCGAGACGACCACAATAAAAAGAAGCAAGCACCGATCCACACCTGGACGCCTAAAGTCGAACCAGAGAGTGAATCATCTGAGGAAGAGCAATACAAGGGAGCTGCAGCAACGAGAACCTCTCCCGACAGCTCCTGGAACGAAATGAACAGTGCACATGCGCAAACACACACAAATGAACACAGAGACTTTGAAGAACAGAGAGAACCATTCAGTCTAGTCGCAAGCGTACCTACACCATTCTGCAATTACCAGCATCTACAAGACCATGGACAGCCTCCAGTTGTAAGTAATGCAGCAAATAACATTGGATAACTTCCTAATGATTTTCCAAAATTGAGAATAGACGGTATTAATTTACAGGAATGGAGTCAGCAGCTCCAGGTTGTTTTTTTTAAAGAGAATTTATTGTTTTTCATAACTAATCCTCCCAAAAAAACATGGACTCTAAAATTGGACTGCCTACACCACAGAGCATTCTATTTACTAATATCTAGTATATCTCCTGCTATCTATCATAGTATTAAGCATAATCTGACTGTATCAGAAATAATTCATTGCATGTTTAAATTGTTTCATAGTGAAAGTGTGGCAACCACAACAAGAATGTCTAAAAATTTCTTCTCAGCCAGGATAAAACCTGGAACTACTGTAAGTGAACATTTGCTATCTCTAAACACAACTAGAGCAGAACTTCATTTAAGGGGAGAAATAATATCAGATCAGACAATGAAAAGTGTTATCCTTAATTCATTAGACTCATCATGGGATAACTACATAACTCACTTGGACACAATTAGTTTAGGACACCTATCTATAGAGAGTTTATCAAATAGATTAATAGCTGAAGATAATCTGAGAAGAAGCTGCTACAGCGCATACAAAGAACACAGACAGACCAAAAGAGTAGTATTTCAAGACAGATACTCAGAACCAATTGAGTGTTATAATTGTAGATCCAAAGAACATTCTAGAAGAGATTGTCCAAAACATCTTAAAGAAAGACAAGACACTAGAAATAGATACAATAACAGACAATCATCTATTGATAGATACAGATATAGAAACTCACCAAACTTTAGAGAACGTAGAGGGGGCAGAGATAACTCAAGAGATAGAAAGTCTGGATCATTAAATGGATTAGATAAACACACCATAACCAAAAACCAAAATTCAAAGGATAATGCCTGGCTCATTGATTCTGGGGCAACAAATCACACAACACATAATAAGAAAATATTATCTTCCTTCATAGAAGATAAATTTGTAATCAAAGTAGCTAATCAAGAGGAAGTCCAAGTCATTGGAAGAGGAAATGTAGATTTACCCGGTTTAGGGAAAATAGAGGGGGTTTTATTAATACCCGAAATACCTCATAACATTCTTAGTGCAATAAAGTTAAGCAGAGACCCCAACATAAATGTAATATTCTCAAAGGGAAAGGCAATTTTAGAGAAAAACAAAACAAACTTAGGTAATGTGATTATCAAAGGAGATTTACCATATCTGGTCACAGAGGAAAAATGGCTTCACAACATTGATTCAAACATAGAAAATGACACTAGCATAGAAAATGAAAATAACAGTGACAGTGACAATGAGGAACACGAAACAGAACATAACAATGAAACCACATCTGTAAACGATACACATAATAACAAAAGACCAACTATTGGAAAACCAATTCATGATGAATGTGCATATATATTACATAGAAAATTAGGACATGCTAGTTTTCCTGTAATACAAAAAATGATTGAACATGCTGAAAGTGTCAAAATAAAAGATTGTAAAAATTACTTGGAATGTTCAGTATGTAAGTCCTCAAAACTCAGAACCAAACCCAGACCAAAAAAGGCAACAAGATCATCAAATCACATATTTGATCTAATACATATGGATTTAGTTGGTCCATTAACCCCATCAATCACATACAAGAAACGATACTTTCTTACTATTGTAGACGATTATAGTCATTATGGCTTTGTCTACACTTTAAGGCACAAAGATGAAACATTTCAAAAGTTTAAAGAATTTTACAAACGTGTAGAAACACAACACAATGTAAAAATAAAGCAGATCATGACAGGGGATCTGAATTCATGTCAAAGGAATTCTCCCAATGGCTAAAGGAAAAAGGAATGTTACACTTCACTTCTAGCCCTTTCTCTGCATTTCAAAATGGAGTAGTAGAATGAAAAAACTCGACACTACAAACCATGATTAGATGTACATTAGAAGATGCTGGTTTAGGCAAACATTTCTGGTCAGAAGCACTTTTATACTCCAATTATACCCTAAACAGGATTTGGTCTAGTGTCATAAAAAAAACACCATATGAATTGAGGTATAGTAAAAAACCCAAAATAGCCCACATGCATGTATTTGGAGTTAACGGCAGATGTACATATACCAAAACAATTGAGACGTAAGCGAGATAATGTATCTAGAAGGCTCAGATTCATGGGCTATGAAACAGGCACAAAAGGATACAGATTTATTGACAATAATAACAAGTTCATAATTTCTAGGACAGCTGTATTTCACGAACAGGCCAATTGGTCTAAGATACATCTTAATGAGATACTCCCAACAACAAGAACAGACATTAAAAATCAAGATAAGATAGAAAGAGAAGAACATAATCACAATACACAAAAGGGCAACAAAAAAACATGGATGGGAAACTGTCCAAATATCAAAACAGATTCATTAACACAAAAGGAAGCAAGATATTTACACGGTAATGATAGCAAGCCAGAAAGAACAATTAGAAGTAGCAGAAACCAGGTACCAAATAGATACAAAGATTACATAATGCACATAAATGACAATATATCAACACCCAATACATATGAAGAAGTATTAAAACTTCCCACAGAAGAAAGAAAAAAGTGGGAATTAGCCATGGCCAAAGAAATGGACAGTTTACGAGAACTAAAGATATTCACCCCAGCTCCAGCACCAAAAGACAAAACAGTTATTGGCACTAGGTGGATATTCAAAATTAAAAATCTGGAAGAAGGAAATACATTATATAAAGCAAGACTAGTTGCACAGGGCTACACTCAAAAGTATCCTGAGGACTATACCGATACATATTCCCCCACTGTAAGGACTGAAAGTGTTAAGACAGCTTTAGTAATAGCATCAGCCTTTAATCTTGAAGTTTTTCAATATGACATACAGACTGCATACCTACATGCAAAACTAGATAAAGAAATATACGTGAGAGCCCCTCACAGCCAAGACACAAATAGAAACAAAACTTGGTTACTAAACAAAAGTTTGTATGGATTAAAGCAATCCGGCAAACGTTGGTATGAATGTTTGGTCAACGTTCTCAAAACTATGAACTTCAACGCCACAACTGCAGACAATTGTTTCTTTGTTAGAAGAGATGGTGATTCAATAGAATTTGCATTAATCTATGTGGATGACATTTTGTATATTGGTAAATATAACGAGAAAAGATATACATTCGTAACCAAACTAAGTGAACATTTTTCTTTAAAATCATTAGGTAAAGTAAACAAATATCTTGGAGTTCAAATCAGCAAAACTAAAAAGGGATTTAGATTATCTCAGATAAGATTATTGAACTCTTAAACAAATGCAATATGAATGATGCAAAGTCTTGTGATACACCAATGCAAGCTGACTTTTTAAAAAATATGAATGAATCATCTCCTGAGTTTAATGATAATACACTTTACAAATCAGTTATTGGTTCCCTTCTGTATATTTCCAATTGGACCAGACCGGATATTGCCCTACCCCTTAATTTATTATCCAGATATGTAAGTAAACCCTTAATTTATCATTGGGAAGTCATTAAGAGAATACTAAGGTATTTGAAACACAGCTTAGACTATTGTTTATTGTTAGAGCCCAACAATGATAAAGAGCCCATTCTCACTTGTTACACTGATGCAGATTGGGCAGGTGACACTAAGTGCAGGAAAAGTACTTCCGGCTATGTATTCTTTTTAAACGATTGTCCAGTCTACTGGTATACTGGAAAACAAGATTTAGTAGCCACATCAACGACTGAGGCAGAGTATATTTGTTTGTCTAAAGCTTCTAATAACCTCGTATGGTTCAATGATCTATTATCAGATGTTTGGAAGAGTCCTTCATTACCTTTCATTATGCATGAAGATAACAAAGCTGCAATAGAGATATCTAGAGCGGATGCTATTGGTCAAAGATCTAGACATATAAATATCAAATACAAGCATGTAAGACAATTATCTCAAAATGGTTTTATTAAAGCTATTCATTGCAAAACCACAGAACAAATAGCTGATATATTGACTAAGCCTTTACCATCTAAACAACATAAATATTTAACTTCAAAGTTACAGGTTTTATATTGTTCTGAACCTGAATGTAATTACTGTTGTATGTTGAATCGGCATTTAGAGGGGGATTTGTCACAAGTAAATGCCTTACTCTTGAATGGAGGATATATATGCTCATGGGATATCAAGGGTTAATTTATTCTTTCCTTCCTAATGTATTCATATGTAACCACTCCTACTTCTTAACTCTGCCTTAATGATATAAAAGGAAATACACTCTCCTCCTTCTCGCTTCTTTCTGCAATCACTCTGTGAATAAAGAATGCCTTCTGTAAATAAACTACCTTCTGTTTGAATATAAAAAGTCTGAACCTATTATTGAGTCTGATCCTCGAATTATGGCAACACTATCTATCTATCTATCTCTATATCCAGTGGTGGGATTCAAATAATTTAATAACCAGTTCGCTGCCCTAATGATCAGCTGGGTAGGCATGGCTCAGTGGTCATGTGACTGCGTTGGCATGGCTAACTCAACATACAATGTAATAAGGGTTAACCAGAGAGGCAATTTCTGTAAGTAGGGCAATAAAGATTAGGCTAGAAATGACACCAGAATGTTTCCTTCCTGCCTTTCTTACAGGATTAGCCCTGTCAAGTGGGAAAAAAACGAAATAAGATTTCTTCCAACAACTGATTCTCCGAACTCTCTCTCTCTCTCTCTCTCTCTCTCTCTCTCTCTCTCTCTCTCTCTCTATCTATCTATCTATCTAAAAGGGAAATATATCAGACATTGGGTATTTTTCCTTCTTAGCTGAGTAGTCCACACTAGTGGATTGGTACAGATGATTGTTGGAGAATACACACTAAAATAATATCAATAAAGAGTGTTAGAATTTAAGATCTAGTGATTTAATTATGTGGCAATTTGAGACTTGCATAGGTTCTAAATTACTAAGGGTCAATAAGAACAACAAATAAACACTAAAAACTGAAAATATTTTCATGAAAAAAAGATCAGATCTTGAGTCAAACTATATGTCAATTATATAATGAAGCATATACAAAAAGAATATCCATGTACATTGATTACGTTTGTTTAAATTTTATAGCCAAGTGGCTCAGTAGTGGGATTCAAATCTCGTTACTACTGGTTTGCTTGTGGGCACACACACACTTGTATGTGCGCGCGCAACCCTTCTGTGCATGTGCAGAAGCTTCTGTGCATGTGCAGAGATGTCCAGGCAGATGGGTGGAGCCTCCTGCCACCGCTACCGGTTCCCCCGATCTGGGGTGAACCAGTAGCAACCCACCACTGAAGTGGCTGTTAAATGGATCAAGTATGACAAATAATAATGGATGAAAGGCCACTGTGCAACTGCGGAGGAGGCCCTCTCTGTGGGAGCGTATTGGTTGGTGGGAGGCAATCGGTGGCAGAATGCTGTCCTGTAGATAACCAGTTCCTAAGCCATGGAGCACTTTAAAGGTGGTAACCAACACCTTGAAACACACCCGGAAGACCACTGGGAGCCAGTGTAGCTCACGTAAGAAGGGTATTACATGGGAATGATGAGTCACCCCCATTATTACTCGCGCTGCTGCATTCTGGACCAGCTGGAGCCTCCGGATGCTCCTCAAGGGGAGCCCCATAGAGAGCATTACAATAGTCCAGTCAGGAAGTGGAGGGCGTGAGTGACTGTGTGCAAGGCGTCCCGATCCAGAAAGGGACGCAACTGGGAGATCAGGCGAACCTGATAGAAAGCCCCCCTGGCCATGCCCGTCATATGATCTTCCAAACACAGCCATGAGTCCAGGAAGATGCCCAAGTTGTGAGCCCTCTCTGAGGGGGGTAAGATCTCATCCCCAATAGCCAGCAATGGTGTTAGCTGGCTATATCGGGCCATTGGGAGCCACAGCCACTCAGTCCTGGAGGGGTTGAGTCTGAGCCTGTTCCTCCCCATCTAGATCTGCACAGCCTCCAGGCAGCGGGACATCACGTGAAGGGCATCATTGGGGTGGCCTGGGGTTGAAATGTACAACTGTGTGTCATCGTCATACAGTTGACACTTCACCCCAAAGCCACGGATGATCTCACCCAGCGGCTTCACATAAATGTTAAACAGAAGGGGTGAGAGGACTGACCCTTGCAGCACCCCACAAGTGAGGAACCTCAAGGTTGACCTCTGTCCCTCTCAACGCAGACTGTGTGCGGTCAGAGAGGAAGGAGGAGAACCAACGTAGCATGGTGCCCCCCACTACCATCCCCTCCAGCCAACGCAGCCTGGTACCATGATCGATGGTATCAAAAGTTGCTGAGAGATCTAGGAGGACCAGGACAGAGGAGCAACCCCTGTCCAGGGTCCTCCAGAGATAATTAACCAATGCAATCAATGCCGTTTCCGTGCTGTAACCTGCCCTGAAACCTGACTGGCACGGATCTAGATAGACAGCTTCATCCAGGAATCAAGGAAGTTGTCCCGCCACCACACTCTCAACAACCTTCGCCGCGAAGCGGAGGTTGGAGACAGGACGATAGTTAGCTAATACAGCCGTGTCCAGGGAAGGCTTCTTGAGGAGGGGCCTCACCACCGCCTCTTTCAGGGTGGCTGGGAAGACACCCTCACTCAATTAGGTGTTGATAATCTCCTGAAACCAGCCTCGTGTAACCTCCCAGGAGGCCAGCACCAACCAGGAGGGACACGGATCCAGTAAACATGTGCTAGCGTTAAGCCTCCCAAAAATCCCGTCCATGTCCTCAGGAGTCACATGGTCAAACTCTTTCCAGGTAACACTCTCAAATGCAGTATTCTTTTACAATACTGCATTTGACTGTCTTCATCAATTATAGCAATATTTTTCATATAACAGCAGATTCATGCTTTTTTCACATCACAATTATATCTGAGATTGACTGTGTTAACCTCTATGCTATTCAGTATTCTCAAAATTCAAGGAATCTGATTTCTCATTATTAAAACTTCAGCAATTGGAGAACAGACTCATTGAATGCCAAAATAAGAAGGCTCTTTGAGACTATAAAACCCAACAATTTGATCAGTACAGGAATCTACTTCATTTGTCGTGGATCAAACTATCAGGGTTTGATGTCAGGGTTCCAAGTAATACACCCACAATGAACAAAACTCAGAGGCAGGTAGATTCCTCAAAGAATAGTTTATTTGGATATATTGTATTGGCACAACTGGTGAAAACTGACTCTGAATGTTCCCCTGGTTTTCACCCAATTAAAAATAAAAGTTTTCTCCCTTCCCCAAACAATCATCACATGGTCCAAGCAGGGTTCCATCTGGTTGCCTGGTAACTTCACTCCTCCTCTCTCTGACCACCTGTGGGAATGTCCTTGGTTCCCAGGAGAAAGTATTTTGTTTTGGCTACAAAACTCCAGCTATCGCTATTCCTCCCTCCCTATCCCTCAGCTCCAATGTGGCAACACTGAAGCCTAAAAATGGCCTTGGTCAGGTCAGCTTCAGGGTTGACAATGGATATCTAATATCTGCTTCAACGTATCTAATCAAGGCGTGACCAACATTCCTCCACTGATTCCTCACTGATTCAAAAACATTTTTTTTAAAAAAGGTCACCTCTTGAAAGGAAGCTTTAAAAGCTGAATATGTGATGATTAAATCTTAACATATAAAACAATTCAATCATATATTTATTATACACTCATTCCTTGAAACCTGTGAAAGTTTCTTCACTGAAGAAAATTAGGAAGCACACTTGCCTATGAACATTTATTTTCAGGAGCAAGAAACCAGGAGTCGGAATAGAGTTCAAAAGCACAATGAGTTTATTTCATACTACTTTACATAAGAATCTGATCTACTAATGGTCGAGAGAAATTGGCACCAGATAAGAGTCAATAGACTTCAAAGAGGAGGCTGGACTTAGGTTTCTTGTGGGAGTACAGTGTTTCCAAACTGATGACGCATTTGACCTTGCCCTTGGGCTCAGTCTGGTCATCTCCTAATTTGTTTATTGTTTATTGTTTATTGTTCATTGTTTATTTATATACTACCCATATCACTATCCAATATTAAACATGCACAGAAAATACATCATCTGTGGTCTGGAGTACAAAAGTATTCCATGGTCTAAAACAGGGGTGTCAAACTCAAGGCCCAGGGGCTGGATCCGGCTCACAGGGTGTTTAGATCTCACCTGTAGGATCGCCCTGGAAACAGCAAGGGACTGGCTTGCGGTGCCTCTGCCAGCAGAAATGGAGCTCGGGAGGACTGCGGGTGGCCTATGGAGTTCTGTTTTTGCTTACAGAGGATTGAAGGAAGCCATCACAGCTGAAAATGGAACTTAGGAGCCTGTTTTCACTGGCAGAGAACTCAGGCCACCACAGGCGCCCCCGATACGAGTGATGTCAAGCTGGCCATGCCCACTCTGGGCCCCCCAAAATCAAACACAACTCTGATGCAGCCCTCAATGAAATCAAGTTTGACACCCCTGGTCTAAAACAAGCACTTTACACATAGACATCTTTGTTGGATATGTGGATTCATTGTCCATGAGAAATTTCACTTTGGTCATTAAATCTCTTTAAAGTTCCTGAATTCTCTCAGGTATTTTTTGCGAAGTTCACCTTGAAATGTTGATTTATACACCTTTCACTGAAAACAATGGATGGTCAAACTGCCCTAAGGAATACCATTAGGCTTATAAGACAGAAAGAAATAGAGTGTGTGAAAGAGTAATTTAGCAAGATTATAGCTATTCTTTGAAGGCTAGAGTTGTTATGAATGTCAACCAAAATAATATTTTGATATAAAAGCAAAACTTCCTGCATAGGGGAAAAAAAGTTCTGAAATTTTGGGAGACCTCCTCCTCATTTATTCTACATAGATAAAATTTTATATTCACCCCACATTTTTCCTTTGGCTGACATTCATTGGCAATTCTAGTCTTTATGAGATTTCTGTAAGTTATATATGACATAAAAATCAAATAAACTGCAATCTATTCTTATCTTGCGAGTTACATTGACTCGGTTGTCAGTATCAGTTCTTCAATCTTCTGGTAATGTCCAAGGGATCATTTTGTCAAAAGTGACTTGAAGACTTCTAAACATGTCATCTTGTTACCTTCTTAAAATCAAATCAATTTCAAACATAGAGAATGGAATGACAGATTGGATGAATGTTGTATTTAGAATACTTTTTCTGTTCCTTTTCCAAATAAAATGATAAAATAGCATACATCATTATATGGCATTCATACTCTCAAACTTAGCAGAGCATTGGTCGTATTACTATTATTTTTATTAATTACTGTAATACATTTTAGGTTGTATCAGTGGATAGATGGATGGATGGATGGATGGATGGATGGATGGATGATGGATGATAGATGAAAGGATGGATGGATGGATGGATGGATGACAGATGGATGGATGGATGGATGGGTAGATAGATTATAGACAGACAGACAGATAGATAGATAGATAGATAGATAGATAGATAGATAGATAGATAGATAGATTTTGCTTATTGGAAGTTTATAGGAATGATGCAAAGAGCAATCTGCATGATCCCAGAATGTTGTAACTATCATAAATACATGCTGGTTGCCAGGCATTCAAATTTTGATCATATGGCTTTGGGGGTCCTGCAATAGTTATAAGTCACTGGTCATAAGTCACTTAAAATCTTGGGTGTTTTCCCGCATCATTATAAATAAGTTGGTTAAAATATTTAAAATCCTGGTTAAAATCCCAGTTTAAAATCTTCTAAAATTCCTTACAGAGCACTCTGCAAGGTCCTTTAAAACCTCAGCTAAAATCCTACCAGTGACTTTAAAAGTTTTTCTTAAAGCAACGTTTCGACAGGCTCACACCCTGTCATCCTCAGGCTCTGTTTCATGTAGAAGGTTCTACATGAAACAGAGCCTGAGGATGACAGGGTGTGAGCCTGTCGAAACGTTGCTTTAAGAAAAACTTTTAAAGTCACTGGTAGGATTTTAGCTGAGGTTTTAAAGGACCTTGCAGAGTGCTCTGTAAGGAATTTTAGAAGATTTTAAGCTGGGATTTTAACCAGGATTTTAAATATTTTAACCAACTTATTTATAATGATGCGGGAAAACACCCGAGATTTTAATTTTTTGCATATGCACACCCGCAAAAACTTAAGAAGATATATATATATATATATATATATATATATATATATATATATATATATATATACACACACACACACACACACACACACACACACACACACACACACAAATACATTATATAAATCAAAGTTGCTGTATGTTATTTTTTATTTTTTAAATTATTTTTATTTATTTATTTAAAAATACAAACAAAACAAAACAAGTAACAACAGAACATACAGAACATGTAAACAAAAATTCAGTATACATCTTATCAAAATTCACTTTTTCACGGCCATTGTAACTTCAAACCAGTGGTGTAAGCCAAGAACTAGTTGTAGTTAAGATGTCAGAGTTATTTATTTTTAACCTTAATTTATATGTGTGTGTGTGTGTGTGTGTGTGCGTGTTTATTTTAAAGGTAACTATTAAATATTATGTATTCTATGTTATAAGGGCAGCATGGTGGCTCAGCATTAAGCCTGTTGGCTGGAAAGCCGGCAACCCAGGTTTCACACCCGAGCTCCATGCAATGGGTTGAACATGCCCCAGCTCCTGCCAACCTAGCAGTTCGAAAGCATGCAAATGTGAGTAGATAAATAGGTACCACTTTGGTGGGAAAGTAACAGTGCTCTGTGACATCATGCTGGCCACATGTTCACAGAATTATTTTCCAACAGTGCTGACTCAATAGTCTTGAAATTGAGATGAGCACCACCCCCTATAGTCAGTAATGACTAGTGGAGTAAAATCCGCAGGGATTCCTATGTTATTCTATGTTATGCTGACTCTTAGAGTTATATGATTAAAGTGACTTAAAGTGTAACAAAAAAATAATTCTAGGTGTTATCTGCACACTGATAATCCCTTAGTTTATATTGGCCAATTTGTAGTTTTTCATAAATGTTAAATAAAAACGGGAGACGTTCAAGTTTTGAGGTACCCAACATTGAGGCATCCAAGGCCTGATGTCTTCTCCTCTTTGATAGCCAACTAGAACCTCTAATTTAAGAATATATTACTTTTTTCTTATTTCTTCTTAAAGTAGGAATACATTTGTAAACCATCAAGGTTTGGTTAGATTGGGAAAGCTTTTGTTTTCTAATTAATCCTATTTAATAAGTAAAGACTGTATTTGTTTAATACTCTTTTAATATTTAATATTAAAAGTTTAATATTTTAATAGTAATTAAAATACTTTTAATCCTAAAAAAGAAATATAATTCTTTACTTCCTAAGATTCCTGGATAATATCTTTCTGGAAGACTTAACATATGTTTGATAAAATAACTGAAAACTAGAGAAAATTCAAGGAAATATATGATGAAAGTTATTTGGTTTATTATTATATAAAGAAAAAAGATGGTTATATAACTAATTGATAAATATTAAGATGTTGGATTGTATTATTTGGAACAAGATTTAAGGAAATGTATGGTATAAAACAATTGGGTTTATTATTCTTATAAGAAATGAATGACTGTAACACCACATAATTAATTAATTTGTACTAAGATGTTGGATAATGAAATAGCTGACAATGGAAAATATTAATGATTTTATTAAGGGAATACAAGGAAATACTAGGAACTATATTATGTGAGATTTTAAATTTGAGGGCGTTAACATAGAGATGAAGGGAAAAATTGCATTTGGTTAAGATTAGAAGTTAGGATGAAGGGTAATATCAGTTTAAAAAAATAGAGAGAATAAATATTATGGCAAAAAGGGAATATATAAATTGTAAATTTAATTGAAATTACTAAAAACTGTTTAAATTTGTGAACCGGCCAATACTGTATTCAGAAAAATACATTGTATGTTTGTTTGTGTGTTTGTGGAAAAAAAAACTTTCTTAAAAAAAACTGTATCACTATATTAGGATGCATGCAAACAATTGATATGTTTTTTTATTTGGCCAACTAAAGATAATCTGAGCTCTGGAAATGTATTCCAAGATCTGATTTACCTTTACAACAAATATGGTCAGCTAAAATTAGTTAATCGTAAAATGAACATGCCCAATTTCCTTGTATCATAAATGATGTTGCATGTTTTTTTTAAGGACAGAAATTATACTTACTGGATGTTTTTAAACATGAATATCTATATGGACCTTTGTCTATATAAAGTTATTTACAATTCTTATTTTAAAAAAATGCAAATGCAATGTTTAAAATATTAGCAATTTGGGGAAGGTGAGGAAGAGGAGCAAAGTTATGTTCTCATATTACCATATGATTGTACTATAATGAAGATTTGTGACTCTGCCAACTTCCTTGAAAAATCATATGTTCTCATCTAAATACGTCTCCCCCCTCATTAGTGTTAGCACCATGATGAATTGGAATCAGAAGACTGTTTTAATTAAGATTTCTTTGCATAGGTGTGAACTATGTGGTTAATATCCCCATCATATTTTTAATGAGATAATAGGATGATTTCTCCTTAAAAAAAATGTGTATACACCAAAATCCTGTGCTTTTGTTTGTTTATGATCAGCTATTATTTTCCTTTTTTGGGGAGTAAAATAGAAATAAATAAATAAATAAATAAATAAATAAATAAATAAATAAATAAATGGAGGGAGGGAGGAAGGGAGGAGAGGGAGGGAGAGAGAGAAAGAAAAGAATGAAAAAAAGAAAGGGAGGGAGGGAGAGAAAAAGAAAGAAAGAAAGACAGACAGACAGAAGAAAGAAAGGAAAGAAAGAAAGAAAGAAAGAAAGAAAGAAAGAAAGAAAGAAAGAAAGAAAGAAAGAAAGAAAGCAAAAGAGGGAGGGAGGGAGGGAGAAAGAGAGAAAAAGGAAGGAAGGAAGGAAGGAAGGAAGGAAGGAAGGAAGGAAGGAAGGAAGGAAGGAAAGGAGTGAGGGAGAAAGACAGAAAGAAAGAAAGAAAGAAAGAAAGAAAGAAAGAGAAAGAAAAAAGAAGAAAGAAAGAAAGAAAGAAAGAAAGAAAGAGAAAGAAATTAAGAAAGAAGTAAATAAGTAAGTAGGTAGGTAAGTAGGTAAGTAAGTTTTATTCAGGGCTAATCTCAGTTGGCAATCCAATACTGGCCCATGTGTTTTTTTCTGATATATTTGAAAAACAACCAGTGAACATTTCAGAAAGAAAACAGGCATCAGAAGAAATTCTGCTTCTGAAAGCTTTGCTAATTTTCTACTCTCACTGGAAACCCTTTTTACTAATCACCTATAATCACCTTTTGATTATACCAACAGATTACAGGAAAGGCAGAAGAAGAAGAAGAAGAAGAAGAAGAAGAAGAAGAAGAAGAAGAAGAAGAAGAGGAAGAGGAAGAGGAAGAGGAAGAGGAAGAGGAAGAGGAAGAGGAAGAGGAAGAGGAATAGGAAGAGGAAGAGGAGGAGGAGGAGGAGGAGGAGGAGGAGGAGGAGGAGGGCCTGAGCTTCTAAGAAAATGAAATTTTGTAAAAGGTAAAGTGCTAAAAAATGTGGCTAAACTGAATTGGGAAACAATATAAACTTGTCAGGACCACGGCCTTCAACCCAGCTCTTAAAAATATTTGACTATGGTTTTGAGCATGTCTGTTTTTAAAAGAACTGTAATTAAAACAGCCCTGATTTTCACTGGAAATAATAGTGGAACAAATCACAATTGATATTTTTCAATATATCATAAATTTATGTTGTAATACAAGAAGGACTGTGTTGGATCTCTAAATAAATAAATAAAATAACCTTGTCTATATAAGCCCCTAATTTGCCAGAATGTTTATCATGCTTAAAAACATGGTATATTGCAATGCTACAATGAAGATAAATTATAAATGTGAAGAGATCAAATTCTGCTTTTAAATGACACATAATTGCCATTACAGTGGAAGTGGATTTGATTAGGAGGTATTATACCCATTTATGCTTAATTAGGGCTAGAGGAAAATAGAGGAACATTATCTGAAATGACCCTGCTTTCTTGATGCTAACCTGTGTTCCATAAACTAACTCTTACAAGCTTGTATGTAATAGGCACGGTTTAAATAGCTGCCTGGAATTATCTGTACGGTACAGAAAGATCTGACACGATAATAGCTTAAAAACAGGAAAAGGAAAATGTTATGTAAATTGTGTTCTGTGGCTTAATTTTTGGGTTTCTCCAATGCCAGTCAGGAGCCGATCAAATATTTCTACCATAAGAGAGCAATGTGCATTTCATATTGCAAACTTGATTTATACCTGAGCTGTTAGATTGGGATTTTTTTGTATTTCAAGGTCACACCAAAACAACTAGACCCAAGAACAGTTTTTTTCCCAAATGCCATCACTCTGCTAAACAAATAATTCCCTCAACACTGTCAAACTATTCATTAAGTCTGCATTAAATGTAAAAGTAAAGGTTCTCCTCACACATATGTGCTAGTCGTTCCCGACTCTAGGGGGCGGTGCTCATCTCTATTTCAAAGCCGAAGAGCCAGTACTGTCCGAAGATGTCTTCTGTGGTCATGTGGCCGGCATGACTAAATGCCAAAGGCACACAGAATGTTGTTCCCACCAAAGGTGGTCCCTATTTTTCTACTTACATTTTTTACGTGCTTTCAAACTGCTAGCTTGGCAGAAGCTGGAACAAGTAACAGGAGCTCACCCCGTTACGCAGCATTAGGGATTCAAACCGCTGAACTGCTGACCTTTCAATCGACAAGCTCAGCGTCTTAGCCACTGAGCCACCGTGTCCCTCTAAGTCTGCATTACTATTACCATTAATCTTCTCATCGTTCCTATCACCCATCTCCTCCCACTTATGACTACATGACTGTAACTTTGTTGCTTGTATCGGTACGTTTTATATTGATTGTTTCCCAGTATGATTTGATTGCTTATTTGTACCCTATGACTATCATTAAGTGTTGTACCTTATGATTCTTGGCAAATGTATCTTGTCTTTTTATGTACACTGAGAGTATATGCACCAAAGACAAATTCCTTGCGTATCTAATCACACTTGGCCAATAAAGAATTCTACATCTACATCTACCTCTCTCTAGATTCGTAAAATGTTTCATCTCTAACATTGGTGCCTATCACCCTGATGTTTCATGCCTCTCAGGCTTATTACATTTTCTCAGCAGCATGGAAAGGTGAGTTATTTCTCATTGTACAGGGGCCATGGATATTATGCTGCTGTTTTTTTTTTTTTTTTTTAAATAGCTCTTCGGGGATATAAACCTGAATAATCCTTGTTTTGTATCACAGATCGATTTTCATGATGAGTTGGCAAATTCCACCCAGTGCAGAAGGCTTAAATCATCTCTATTCTTTGCCATATCTTTTGTTGGTCTGTTATATTTTTGTTGTTAAGGGGATACAGTGCCTGTTCTGCACCAGAAGAAGGCTTATTATTTCTTCATCTTGATCTTTTATACTCTATTCAAGCATGCACTTCAAAGATCTTGGAATTTGAACATACTGTTTCAAAAAAAAAAAAATCCTCTTTCTGTAGCATATATTTTCTTCACACGGATATAGGCATGTGCCTCTGTGCTGAGAATCGTCTTCCTTCTCTCCCTGCTCCCACTACTGGTGTATGATGAAAGGCAGGGATGTCAAACTTGTTTTCATTGAGGGCCACATCAGGGTTGTCTTTGACCTCAGGGGACTGGAGTGGGTGTGGCCAGGGTAGACATGGCCAGCTCGACATCACTCCTGTTGGGGATGTATGTGTTGGCCCGAGTGCTCTGCCAGAGAAAGCAGGCTCCCGAGCTCCGTTTTTGGCTGCCACAGCCTCCTGCAACCCTGTGACAGCCCACAGTCCTCCCAAGCTCCATTTTTCACTGGCAGAGGCATTGCAGCCCAGTCCTTTGCTGTTTCCAGGGCAACCTAAGCACCTCACAGATCGGATCTGGGCCCCGGGACTTACCCCTGATGTAAGTAGTTCTTTATTTTTGGGGGATGGGCTTCTTCAGGTTATGACAAAGGTTTGCTGAGATCTACGTAATAGCATGAAGGTAAAATAAAGATTAAATAGAGCCAGAGGCCTAAACAAGGTGAAAGACAGATAGAGGTCCAGATGACATAAAATAGTGGACTTAGAGAAGCCTCTCATTGATTTTATTGAGTTAGGGTTAGGGTTACAGCATAGTATCTTTGATGAAGCTGTTGGAGGTCAAGTTTTGATCATGATTTATCTGACTTCTGGAAAAATAATGTCATTTCCACCCTGCTTTCTATCCTTGCAAATATCATTCTCTCTAAACTGTTTTATGTACGAATGGTACTGGTGCACATTAAGGAAGAATCTGCATGTGGTAAAGACCAAAAGAATATGGTAGATTGCTTGCAAAGATAGAAATGGAAATACATCATCATGGAGAAAATCTATGCAGGAGTCAAAACCAACATGGTGGCACATAATTAATCATCAGAGAACTTCACCTTTGAAATAGGGAAGTAAAAAGGATAATTTTTGATGGCTTGGTTTCTTGACATTTTTTATTTTTTTAAAAAAATAAAGGTGGAAACAGGAATCAGAAGCTTCGGTAAGAAAACATTTTGGAAATTACCTTGGAGGTTGGGTGTTGTTGTTGTTGTTGTTGATGTTTTTACCAATTTAGAGGCTATGGGGATTTCAGTGGTGAAAATTGAGATTATGTGCTTTTTTGAGATCTCCCATTTAACTTTTAACCTGATCAAAAACTAACACCAGCTCTATAGTGCACTTTTGGAAAAAGACTTGTGGTTCTTTAGCTGATCAAGGGAATACATTACAGCTGACTAACAAGACATGCCCATTATTGGTTCATTGGACTATACCAGTGGCCCCCAACATTTTGGGCACCAGGGACTGGTTCCTTGGAGATATGTTTTTCCATGAGCAGGAGGGGGCATGATTTTGCATCCTGCCTGCATCGTGTGGATGGGGCTTCACTTGTTTGCGCAGACCGGTTGCTGGGACGCTGTGTATCGGTCCCATTCCATGGTTGGGAACCCCTGGACTATATTACTTTTATTTCAGTATCTAGGTTTAAATTACATGTTTAGCTTTGATTGTTGTGGCCCATCAGCTGCGAGAAGAGCTAGCTGCAGAGTCAGATGAGGAGGAGGTGGAGGGAGAGCCTGGGCCAGCTTCAGAGCCTTTGGATTGCTCTGATAAGGAAACAGTATCAGAGACTGAGGCAGAGCTGGGGCCTTCTGTCCTCCCCCAGATGGAGATGCAACTGCCTGAGCTCAGTGAGGGGGAGGAACAGATGGGCCCCATCCCATCTGTGCATATACGCAGAGTGGAAAAGAGAGAGAGCAGAGGAAAGCTGTAAGACGCTCTCAGAGAGAGGCAGACGCAGATGATAACCAGCCCCTCCCTGGCTGGGAAATAAATAGGAGAGGTTTGGAAGTGTCCAGTTGTCACAGACAACCATTCGTTTCTAGTATACAGTAAGCAATTCAGATTTCTTGGATAAACCCAGGTTTTTTGGCATTATTTATTTTTGATTTTTTTGTTATCCCTGTGAATAAAAAAAAAAAACTGTTACTGCCCTGTTATAAAAAGGGATTTGTTTTACTTGTGATTAAACGTCTTATCACTACTTGCGGAAGCTGGGTTAGAACACTGATGTCTCCTCTTTTGTCCTCTTTCCATTAATATATATAAATAATTTTTGGCACCTTACAAGTGCAACGTACTGATTTTTTTCTTACCACTCTTTTTTTAAAAAAAAAAATCTAAGAAGGCAACCTTTCTCTTAGTTAAAAGAGAGAATTTTTTCATTCACCGTTCTGAAAAAATGAAAAAAAAATATATCATAAAGTGAAGATGGTCCTGTTAGACCTCTCAGCGGCTTTTGATACCATCGACCATGGTATCATGTTGCACCGGTTGGCGGGACTGTGGGTGGGGGGCACCGTTCTGCGGTGGTTCTCCTCCTACCTCTCTGACCGGTCGCAATCTGTGTTGACAGGGGGGCAGCGGTCGACCCCGAGACACCTTGCTTGTGGGGTGCCACAGGGGTCGGTCCTCTCGCCCCTTCTGTTCAACATTTATGTAAAGCCGCTGGGTGAGATCATCCGTGGCTTCGGGGTGGAGTTCCATCAGTACCCTGACGACACCCAGCTGTACATCTCCACCCCAGGCCACCCCAACGATGCCCTTGAAGTGATGTCCCAGTGCCTGGAGGCCGTGCGGGCCTGGATGGGGAGAAACAGGCTCCGACTCAACCCCTCCAAGACCGAGTGGCTGTGGCTTCCGGCGTCCCGATATAGCCAGCTGACACCATCGCTGGCTATTGGGGGCGAATCACTCGCTCCCACGGAGAGGGCTCGTAACTTGGGCGTCCTCCTGGATGCACGGCTGTCGTTAGAAGATCATATGACGGCCGTGGCCAGGGGGGCTTTTTATCAGGTTCGCCTGATACGCCAGTTGCGCCCCTTTCTAGATCGGGACTCCCTACGCACGGTCACTCAGGCACTCGTCACTTCCCGCCTGGACTACTGCAACGCTCTCTACATGGGGCTCCCCCTGGGGTGCACCCAGAGGCTCCAGCTGGTCCAGAACGCGGCCACGCGGGGGATTATGGGGGCGATGAGGCGCTCCCATGTAACACCTCTCCTGCGCGAGCTGCACTGGCTCCCGGTGGTCTTCCGGGTGCGCTTCAAGGTGTTGGTAACCACCTTTAAAGCGCTCCATGGCTCAGGGCTGGGGTACTTACGAGACCGCCTTCTGCCACCAATAGCCTCCCACCGGCCAGTACGCTCGCACAGAGTGGGCCTCCTCAGGGTGCCGTCCGCCAAACAATGTCGGCTGGCGACCCCCAGGGGGAGAGCCTTCTCTGTGGCAGCGCCTACCCTCTGGAACAACCTCCCCCCAGAGATACGTACAATAACAGACCTCCGGATTTTTCGTCGGGCCCTGAAAACCCATTTATTTCAACTAGCTGGGCTGGCTTGAGTGAATTTTAAATCGTTTTTAAATTGGGGTTCTTTTAATTTTCGGCCAAATATTTAATTATTTTAAACTGCTTTTAAATTTTGTATATATTGTTTTTTACTTTGGCTGTTCACCGCCCTGAGTCCTATCCTGGAGAAGGGCGGTATAGAAATTTAAATAATAAATAATAAATAAATAAATAAGATAGAGTTAAAATATAAGAGGAACATGAGGTTATTTTATTTAGGTAATGAGATATAACTCTTGATTTCCCTATCCTTCATGCCTGACAAGTAAATGTGTGAATTGGCTCAGTTTGATCTAGAGTCTCTTTGATCTAGATTCAACTTAACTCAGTTTTTAAAAAAGTAAATGGGTTTTTGTTTTTAAAAAAAGAGCTGGCAAAGAAAGAGTCATCTTATTTAAAATGGTTTTAAAAACCTATAGAGAAATATAATGCTAGGGCTGTGCAATGCTTTATATTCAAAGTAATGCCTTTGAGTGTGCCCTGGTGTACATACAATCTGTAGGCAAAGATAATCTCCTGGATTGCTTTGCAGCTGTATAGAACAACTATCTGATCCTGAGAAGTAGGTTTAAGGAGATGCCAATCATTGTTACAAGATGAACTACATGCAGTCTAAAGTTTTTTTTCTCCTTCAAATCTGAAACACTTTACTTGGCTATATAGAAGAAAATCTACTTCCTGATGGGGATCCCAAAGGTGCTTTTTCAAGAGGCAACTGGACTCTCTTGTTTTCTTTGAAGATGTTTCACTTCTCGTCCAAGAGGTTTCATCAGCTCTGACTGGATGGTGGGGAATTGAGGGATTTACTTTCCTTGCAGGCAGCTGGTCATTTGCATTCTTTTAGAAAGTCATTGAGGCCATTTGGAAGTTTATCTGTGTCCTCAGGGTTACCTGACTAGTGCCTGAGTGTCACCTCAGTCACTCATCAATCTACACAATCTACAAGTCCCTTAACATATAATGGTATCTATGGAAGATTCTTTCCACAACTTTAGAAAAGCTGGCTTCCTGAATCCACAGAGAAGGCAAAAAAACAATAATTAATATATGCTTGGTCACTCAGAATTGACAGTGATTAACATAAGTTAGATAACAGAATAAGTTGCTGACAGATAACTTCCCACCTTTCTGTAACAATGCATATTTACTGCAGGTTTTCTAAGCATTAAAACTTAAAAGATTAACAGAGTTGGAAGGGCTCTTTGAGATCTTCTATCTCAACCCCCTGTTCTCAGGAAACTTCTTAGTTCTAGGTTGCTTCTCTCCTTGATTAGTTTCCATTGCTTCTTGTCTTGCCTTGTGGTGCTTTGGAAAATAATTTGGCCCCTTCTTTGTGACAGCCCCTCAACACACATAAAAAAAAAGTCACTTGGTTTTATATGAATTGATCCCAAAAAAAGACAGCACTGTACAATTCACTGAAAATGTTAATGTGGATCAGGGTTTAGATTTGTTTAAAGCCTATCATTAAAATACACTGTTTAAGGCCTGATTATCCTGGAGGACAACATCATACACAGTTTACATTATATGGATCCTCAAGTGTCTCCTAGCAACAAAACTCTTAATTTTTTTTCCTCTTGTGACTTGCTTGACTAGTACGCTATAAGATTTTGTGCTTCATCTGAAAATACAGAGCCTGAAAAAGGTCAATCAGACAGCAACAGTGAGAAGAAAGATCTGGAACAAATGAAAGAAGATTATGACATTTGATTGACTAGGGTGTGAACATAAAATCAAAAGTTGTTTATTTTTTTTTAACAGAATTTTTAGCTTGCTATTCCAGAGCAAGATAGATGGCAATATGAAACAGCAGGTCTTACATTTTCATGGAATGAAAAGAATATTGACAATGAGTCTGAATGAAAAAAATATTGGTTATCCAACGATAACAATTTCAACATTTTAACTGACCTTTGCATACCCATACAAGCAAATGAATGAATCAGTTTCTATGAAATCTTTCAGCCATGGATATCAGAAGATCAAGTACCTGTTAATACTATATAAATCAAGAAATAAAGGGCCAAGAATGATAATACATAATTCAATTCACTTTTCCCCCTTACCTAAAGATAATCAGATTCCCCCCAAACATGTATTTATCCAAAGGCATTGAGAATCTCTAACTCTTAGAAGCAGTGGTGGGATTCAAATAATTTAACAACCGGTTCTCTTCCCTAATGATTTCTTCCAACAACCTATTCACCAAACTGCTCAGAAAGTTAACAACTAGTTCTCCTGAAGTGGTACGAACTGACTGAATCCCACCATTGCTTAGAAGTATTCCAAAGATGCTCTGGACTATGACTGAAGAGGAGGTCAGAGGTTGAGAAGGTTGGGAAGAGGATGTCAGAGTTGGGAAGGAAACCAACTTTCAATCAAGTGGATTGAAATACAAGCTCAATAACTTTGGATATATATGTGGGAGTACTATAGTTTCTAGATGCTGCATTGTGGTCTCTGCTATAAGCAGAGGTGGTATTCAGCCGGTTTGGGCCAGTTCAGGTGAACTGGTAGCGCTGACGATGAGCTGGCCCCGCCTACCCACCCAGCCCCACCTATCCTGTCCTTTATTTTGTTCTTTCTGGCTCAGCTGATTCACATGGCACAGCTGATTTTCATGCCTCCACTGTTCTACTTACTGGGGCTGCCTTAGAAGGTAAGCAGCTGAGCTTCAAATTGATGTATTTTGAACACTGCGCGCAAGTGCGTTAGGCCTATGTATGCGCAAACCGAACTGTTTGTTAAACTGGTTGCATCCTACCACTGTCTATAAAGCCCAAGATTATTGATTTTAATGTAATTAAGAGTTTTCCTCTGATTTGTTTGATATATTTTCCCATCAAATTAAAAGTAAGTTGAAATTGATGATAATTCTGAGTATTTCTGGCTCCCGGTGGTCTTCCGAGTGCGCTTCAAGGTTTTGGTTATCACCTTCAGAGCGCTCCATGGCTTAGGACTTGGCTATTTACGGGACCGCCTGCTGCCACCAATAGCCTCCCACCGACCAGTACGCTCCCATAGAGAGGGGCTCCTCCGGGTGCCGTCAGCCAAACAATGTCGACTGGCGGCCCCCAGGGGGAGAGCCTTCTCTGTGGGGGCACCTACGATCTGGAACGAGCTCCCCCCGGAGATACGGAGGATTCCGGATCTGCATACCTTCCATCGCGCGCTTAAGACGTTCTTATTCCATCAAGCTGGCCTGACCTAAACTTTTCCTCTTTTTAAATGGAATTTTAAATTTGGTTTTAATTTATTGGGGTTTTAAAATGGTTCAGCCAAATTTATTTAATTAGTTTTATCTCCATTTTAAATTTTGTATCTATATGTTTTATTTTATGGCTGTTCACCACCCTGAGTCCTTCGGGAGTAGGGCGGTATACAAATTTAATAAAATGAAAAAATGAAATGAAATTTCTATATTAGTGTATTTATCTAGGTGTAGAACTGTTGCCATATATTCTTTTACCAGTTTTGGCCCAATGGACACAGTCTAAAAAATGCTGTCACATTGAATAAAACCATAATTTTCTACTTTTTAAAAGGTTTTCTGGAGGCACTTTCATTCTTTCTATTCATAGAATATTCACTCCTGATGTCCAAGCTGTTTTAGTTCTAGGTATGTTGAGGTGCTTGATAATGATAAAACTGGACAAAGAGATACATTGGGTTTGAGTATTTTTGGGTGTCCAAAGAACTGTGGAAAGACAGATCTATTGGTTTTCATTCTTTTCTATTCTTCTTTTGTCATTTGACATTTCTTAGCTGGTTGAGGGTTCACGTTATCAGACTTTTGTATTGGGTTGGTGTTTACTGGGATGTTGGATTCTTTATATATGGATAATTCTTTGGCTGCTTGCATATTTTTATGTGGATTTTACATTAATGCAAAAACTGAGGCGTGTGTAGTAGACATAGATGAAAAATAATTCTGTCAAGTTTTAGTAGGAGGAAAATAGCTAAACTATTATTTAGAAGGTAAGCAGATGGCGAATGCAATCTCCCCTGACCCAAGAGGTTCAGCATTTGCAGACAGAATTGATTCCCTCATTTTTTTTCGAATGTATGCAAGTCCATAGAACAGACAGGCAAATTTGTATTTTCCTGTCACTTTAAAATTGATGCTCCAGAAAGAACAAAAGAATCCCTTTGGCTGAAAGTAGAGAACAATGTATGTTTTAAAAATCCAGACCGCTAGGCTTTGTGCCACCTTTCCCTAGACATTTTCTTTTCAAATCACCCATTTTCTTCTGACAATAAGGAGGTATGAGAACACTCCCCCCGCCAAAGAACCTGAAAACTAAATTTGGAAATACGGTAGCCCAATTCTGAGATACAATGGAACAAAGGATGATGTGCAAAGTAATAAATTACAGTTATGAACTAATGGTGTGCCATGGTTTCTGTTATGGGAAAAAGGATAAGTCAAGCTTCCTGGAGAAAGGTGGCGCTTGGCTCAAAAAGTTTTGGGTGGAAGACAAATGATCCTTCATTTGTATCTACTGTATGTTTTCAATGGATCTCCATGTTTCTTTATGCACATTGCATAGGTTTCTACCAGTTCTTATTCTATTTAATGAAAGAAAATTTGCTGGAGTAATTCTTTCAAAAGTGAAGAGAATACCGATGAATTTCTAGAGGGTGGAGACCGGTATTTGTCAACTTAATTGTGAAGTGATCATTTGGATTATATTTATGTATTTGTTTATTTAATGCATATGCCACCCATTTCACTATCCAAGCGACTCTGGAAGGTTTGCAATGCAATCAAAACATTAAAATGAAAAGAAACTAGATAAAACTAGGAACTAAATAAAATTTGATAATAAATAAATAAACTAATACAAACGGTGGAGGATATTTTTAAAAATATAGAATAGAATAGAATAACAGAGTTGGAACCTTGGAGGTCTTCTAGTCCAACCCCCTGCTTAGGCAGTAAACCCTACACCATTTCATTCAAATGGTTATCTAACATCTTCTTAAAAACTTCCAGTGTTGGAGCACTCACAACTTCTGGAGGTAAGTTGTTCCACTGATTAATTGTTTTAACTGTCAGGAAATTTCTCCTTAGTTCTAGTTTTATTATAGATTTGCTTTTTTGTTGGTTTCACTTACATTGTAAAGTATTTTGGAGTATAGTATGAAAAAATAATTACACAATAAATTATGTCTATTTAAATAAACTGAGTTTAATTATTCTCAGAAGGTGGCAGCATCTGGTTGAACTTGTTTTAATAAATCAGGCCTAGTTACTTAGGACCTGGATGAAAGTCCATCACACAATTGGTGAATTCACCAAATTGAAAGACATCCTAGAGGACAGATATCCTGGAGGAAGACAATGACAAATCATTAGATAAAATCATAGGATTGGACGGGACCTTCAGGGTCTTCCGTATCAAATTTCTTGTGTGTCCAATCACACTTGGCCAATAAAGAATTGTATTGTATTGGAAGGGATCTTGGAGATCTTCTAGTCCAACCCCCTGCTTAGGCAAGAAACCCTACACCACATCAGACAAATGGTTATCCAACATCTTCTTAAAAACTTCCAGTGTTGGAGCATTCAAATTCTATGATTCCAAAAGCATGTATTCCTTTTTTTCTATTATCCAATTTTTATAAGCTTGTATTTAGAACTTAGAATAACTTTATTGTCACTTTGAATGTACACTAATCGGCATGCATTAAAATGAAATGTTGCTGCATACAGCTCTTCAAAGGGTCTCCACCTCTAACGTACATTAATAATAATAATTTTATTTCCATACCGCCCTTCTCCCGAAGGACTCAGGGTGGTGTACAGCCTATTAAAAGCACAAGAAGAATTACATAAACATGACAGAATATACTCAAATATATTATATGACACAGAGAAACAACACAGTCTAGTTTGGATGAATACATGTACATGGCGAGAGAAACAAATCTTTGCTAGATGGATGGCATAGGGAACAAAGCTGTTACAGAATCTAGTAGTCCTACTAGAAATAGTTCAAATTTCTTCATGCACATAGTATATTATCTTATGCATTTTAGTTAAATGCATAAATGTTTTGTGCACTTGTTTAAAAACAATTGGTCAGTTTTTATATCATACATAATGGCCATGCATGGGACTGATAAATGCAAACGGTTCCTGTTTTCATTTTGATAAGACTATTCTGCATAGTTTTTCTTGCAAGAAAAACAACAACAACTATATACTGTACAGCAAAGTGAAGAATCAAGATGCTTCAAAAGTATTAAAGATTCTCCTGCAGAAACACAAGAAAAATATTAACATAAGTGTTAATTATTTTAAAGGGTAAGAAATCTCCCCACTGGCCTGTATTTGCAATGGTTTTAGAAATATATCTACAGCTCTGAATATATTTTCTGATAATGGATCTGTGCTTCTTCTATTTTTTGTTGTTATTGTTGTTGTCATTGTTGTCGTTTTGTTTTGTTTTTTGGCATCAGAAATTCCTTTTCTATTTGAAAAATAGCAGTATGTTGAATGTGTGTGTGTGTGTGTCTGTGTATTTGTATATTTACTTGTTGAAATATACCCATTTATACATAGCACATCATTGCCTTCAAGAAAATTCTTAGAAAAATCATTTTGGCGAGCTGTGATTACTAATTTTTCCAGGATGAAAAATATACTAAAACAAAAACAAAATAAGGAGTAAGGAAAAGAAAAAAAGGATGTGAGGCTTGTTAGCTTGGGAAAACAATGGTTTATGGTTAAAAGGATAGGATCTAACATTGGGAGAAATTATTCTAATTGTTTTCTGTTGAGAAGAGGCAGAGCATACTTAAGCCTATTACTAAATGTAATTAGGATAGATTCTATAAAATATTACATTTAAAATATATGGGATTGCAGCAAAGGAATATAAGACCTTTGAGGAAAATCATGCTACCCTGTTCTTTCTTCTTTCCCCTTTCTAAAGACTGTATAACATTATTGTCTTTCTCCTTTGTTAACCATAATTAATGATATGCAAATGAAATATAATGAATATTGATTTAGTGGCATTGTCTTCAAACAATTCAAAATGAAACTATATGTGGTTCCAGTAGTGAAATTCTAGAGAGATTAAGTGTACATTTTAATAAGCAAATAATAGAAGAAAAACTTAAATTCTTTAGACATGCATCTTAATTTATTCATTTTATAAATAAAAATTGTATTTATTATGTAGAAACCCCTTTGTCATGATTCCAGTTAGCCATTTAGTGCTAAGATTTATGGAAATGAAAATGTAAATAAGGGTTTCAAATGCAGAAAGATTGCATCATAAATAAATAAATCCCTTATTCTATTTGAAGTTCTGCAGTTTTGATTCACTTATTTCCTGTACTATTTTGAAAATAATTGGAATAATAAGTTCAGGATGAAGTAGCTGATGCAAACACTTTTCTCTACAGATGAATAATAAATTCTGCTTATTCCATTTCATAATGTGTTTGGATCAGGGGTGGGTTCTACTTACCTTACCGGTTTGCATCATACCCGTGTGCGCAAGCTCGCTTCGCTCGCCCACGTGCTCTTCTGCGCATGCGCAGATCACTTCTGATGACGTCCGGGTCAGTGGACAGAGCCTCCTGCCGGTTTTACTAACTGTTCTTGCGAACTGGTCCGAACTGGGGGTAACCCACCACTAGTTTGGAAATAAATTGTATTTGCCTTGGTGGTGGGATTCTTTAAAAGTTAGAAAGTGAAAGTGTGGCCCTGTTGGGGAGCACAGAAATTAAAGATAATAACAAATTCAAAGAAAAGATTTTGAACAGTATACTGTTTTTGACATAGAATCATTCATTTAGCAAATGTTCAAAGTTAAATTGGCACCGAAAAATCTTACAATTTACGACCAGTTCTTGCATTTACAACCATAGTAGCATCCCTCTAGACA
Source organism: Arizona elegans (assembly GCA_022577455.1). Taxonomy (NCBI): domain Eukaryota; kingdom Metazoa; phylum Chordata; class Lepidosauria; order Squamata; family Colubridae; genus Arizona; species Arizona elegans. Next base: position 9,484,425 of record JAKOOJ010000002.1, on the reverse strand, counting down.
AATTTTGGCATTTGACAACCAGTATTTATTTACAATGGTTGCAGCACCCAAGGTCATGTGATTGCCATTTGCAACTATTCCAGCCTACTTCCAACAAGCAAAGTCAACGGAGAAAGTTGTATTTGCTAAATGAGTGTGATTTACTTAACAACTACACCAATCACTTAACAACCATGTCAAAAAGATGATAATATTGGGGATGACTTATTTAACACTTTATTTAACAATGGAAATTCTGGTTCCAATAGCCAGTGGGGTAACCTTGGATTAGTTATTGATCCCTCTACTATGACCATCTCCAACACCTTCAGAAGATTGTCTCTCATCCCCTCCAGCCTTTTCTTCTATTTACAGTGTACTCAGCTGTGGAACTCCTTGCACTGCGAGATTCCCCCCTCTTGCAGATTTGGCCCTCTCAACTATTGAGGGCTGCCCTTGATGACGGGTTTTGGAACCTTGAGAGGTGGTATGCTAAAAAACGGAGGATCTGGGGTTTTTAAAATAGATTTTTAGATCCAATTTTAAGGGGATCTGGGAGGAGGGTGGTTTTTAACAACAAAAATGAGACTGGGGGGGGGGGTCTCTTAAGGATCAGCAGCCATGCCATTCTGACGGTCCCGGTGGATTGGGGGGGGGGGGGTTTGGGAGTCGTAGAGGATGTTCAGAGAGGGGTGGGACATTCTATATCTGTGATGGTGGGATGTGGCAGAAGAAATGGAAGTAGGGGTCGGGATGCATACACCAGATGCATTTGGGTGGTGACTTGCTCCCATGCCTCCTGCTCACCCTGCTTTCCTGGGGATGCGAGAGCGAGGGACCCTGATCTCCGTCTGGTGTATGTGAATGCCAGGTCGTGGTGAATAAGGCCCCCCTCATACGAGATCTTATTGATGAAGAGGATGCAGACCTGGTCTGTATCACAGAGACCTGCAGGCGGGGGGAATCCCTCTCTCTGATTTATGCCCCCCGGGCTTTCGTGTGCTGCACTAGCCGCGACACCAGGGAAGGGGCGGAGGGATGGTGGTGGTTGTTAGAGAAAGTCTTAGTCCTAAGAAGGTCACTGTCCCTCAGATAGGCAGGTGTGAGTCTCTTCTATTGAAGTGGGACCCTGGAGTTCAGTCAGGCTTGTTGGTCACATACCTATCTCCCAGCTACGTTGCCACAGCCCTGCCTGCACTGCTCGATGTCTTGACTGATGTGGCACTTGAACTCCCCAATCTTTTGGTTGTGAGAGATTTCAATCTGCCTTCAATCAGGGAGTCATCTGAGACGGTCCGGGAGTTCATGGCTTCCATGGCAGCCATGGACCTGACTCAGGTTATTCAGGGCCCAACTCATAGGGGAAGACAACACTCGATCTGGTTTTTCTCTCTGGGCAGTGGATAGATGGTCGTGGTAGGGGGGAACTTTCCATCACCCCCCTGTCATGGACCGACCATTCCCTCCTTAGACTGGACTTTCAATCTGCCAACCCTTGCTGCTGGGAGGCGGGACCCATAAAATGGTTCCGCCCCAGGTGCCTGATGGACCCAGAGAGGTTCTTGATGGAGCTTGGGACATTCCCCACCTCTCAATCCTGTGATTCAGCTGAAGCTCTGGTGGCATCCTGGGAATGGGCGGCTGCCAACGCCTTGGACCGAATTGCACCTTTGCGGCCTCTGACCCGAGTCACTCCTTGGTTTTCCATGGAGCTCCGGGAAATGAAACGTCGGAAAAGATGCCTAGAGGAGAGTTGGAGGTCCTCCCGCTCTGAATCTGATCAAACACAGTTAAGAACCCATATTAGGTCTTATCTAGTGGCGATGGAAGTGGCGAAGTGAGATTACTTCGCCGCCCTCATTGCATCTGCAGAAAACCGCCCAGCAGCCCTGTTTCGTGTGACCCACTACCTCCTCAATCAGGGAGCGAGGGGAGACCCTTTACAGGGCAGAGCTGAGGATTTTGTACAGTTTCTGCATGATAAAATCGCTCAGATCCGGATCGGATTGGACTCTGACTGGGCAGAATCCAATGGGGAGACTAGGGTAGGTCTTGAGAGTAATATCTGGGTTGAGTTTGACCCTGTTTCTGTCAAGGAAGTGGACAGGATTATGGGTAAACTTGGTTCCTCCACTTGCTTATTGGATCCTTGTCCCTCCTGGTTGGTTTTGGCTGCCAGGGAGGTGACTAGAGACTGGATCCAGGCAATTGTCAATGCTTCGTTGAAGGAGGGGGTCTTCTCCGCCTCTCTTAAGGAGGCAGTGGTTTGACCTCTCCTCAAAAAGCCTTCCCTGGATCCAGACTCACTTAATAACTATCGTCCCATCTCCAACCTTTGCTTCATTGTGAAGGTTGTTGAGACTGTGTTGGCGCAACAGCTCCCACAGCTCCTGGAGGAAACAGAATACCTAGACCCATACCAATCGGGCTTCCAATGCGGGCACAGCATGGAAACGGCATTGGTCACTCTGGTGAATGATTTCTGGCGGGCTTGGGATGGTGGTTGTTCCTCCATCCTGGTCCTACTTGACCTCTCAGTGGCTTTTGATACCATCGACCATGGTATCCTACTGCAGCGACTTATGGGGTTGGGGGTGGGAGGCACTGTTTTACAGTGGTTCTCCTACCTCTCAGGTCACTTGCAGTTTGTATGGGTGAGGGGGCAGAGGTCCACCCCGAGACCCCTAAATTGTGGGGTGCCTCAGGGATCAGTTCTCTCCCCCCTGCTCTTTAACATCTACATGAAGCCACTGGGTGAGATCATTTGTGGCTTCGGGGTGATATATCATCAATATGCTGATGATACCCAGTTATACATCTCCACCCCAGACCACCCCAGAGATGCCGTTTCCGTGATGTCCCATTGCCTGGAGGCGGTGTGGGGCTGGATGGGTAGAAACAGACTCAGACTCAACCCCTCCAAGACTGAGTGGCTGTGGATGCCGGCATCTCAGGTTTCAGAGACCCCGTCACTTTTGATGGGTGGGGAAAAATTTGCAACTTGGCTGTCCCTAGAAGACCACCTGATGGCCGTGACCAGGGGGGCCTTTGCACAGATTTGCCTGGTGCGCCAGTTGCGCCCTTTCCTGGACCGAGATGACCTTCGCACTGTCACTCATGCCCTGGTTACTTCCTGCTTGGATTGCTGCAATTCCCTCTACATGGGCCTGCCCCTGAGATGTACCCAGAGACTCCAGCTGATCCAAAATGCAGCCACATGGGTTGTTACGGGAGCCCCTCATTACTCCCATATAACACCTCTCCTGCGTGAGCTGCACTGGTTACCAGTGGTTCTCCGGGTCCGCTTCAAGGTGCTGGTTCTCACCTATAAGGCCCTACATGACTTAGGTCTGGGATATTTGCAGGACCTTCTCCTGCCTGCCTCTCACCGTCCTGTTTGCTCACATAGGGCTGCTCTCCTCAGGGTTCCGACAACAAGCCAATATCGTCTGGCAGCGCCCAGGGGGTAGGGCATTCTCTGTGAGTGCTCCCACCCTCTGGAATGAGTTGCCTACTGATCTCCGGATGGCTTCGGATCTCCGCTCCTTCCGTTGGGACCTGAAGACTTGGCTGTTCAAACAAATAGGCTGACTCTGATTCTGGGTTTTATTATTTATTATTTATTAGTTAATTTGGTTTATAATGGGATTTTGTTGTACATGTTTTTAACTTGTGTTCACCGCCCTGAGTTTTTCTGGAGAAGGGTGGCATATAAATACATGAAATAAATAAATAAATAAATAAATAAATAAATAAATAAATAAATAAATAAATAAATAAATATTGTCTCTCTGCCCGACCCACCTCAAAGGGTTATTTTTATGAGGAAAATAACAATAACAATAGCCCTTAGACTTATATACCATGCTCCATAGTGCTTTATAGCACTATCTTAGAGCAGTTTACAAATGTCAACATATTGCCCCAATCATCTGGGTCATCATTTTACCAACCTCAGAAGGATGGAAGGCAACCTTGATCTGGTCAGGATCGAAGTCCTTGCTGTGATCAGAGTTAACCTACAATACTGCATTCTAACCACTGCACTACCTCAGCTCATAATAGAAGGAGGAAGGAAGGAATAATAGGTATGTCTGCTGCCTTGTTTTTTAAAATAATAAAAGTGTGATTAAAAAATACATAAATAAATGAAATAAAATAAATTGTGTTCATAAGTCAAAACTGCCTTAGTTTATTTGGTTTAATTTTCCATGTGCCCAAAATGCAGGTCTGTCTAAATCTTGTAAGACAACCATACCTAGAATGCAACATTTCTCATTATCTTCTGGAAATAATTCCAGCTCTTAGTTAACTCAAGATTTTGCATCCTTATTCAGCAGTAAATCCTCCCTCCATAAGACAGGATTCTCTCAAGGGGCAGGTAGCAGCCCACTCAGATCAGCAGAATGTTTTCTTACATTCTGAGGTAGGAAACAGATGGCCATAGTGGTATAAACATTGTAGTAGGCATTTTGCTCTTAAAAATACACAGTCAAACCTTAACAATCTCAAAATTTCATTTTAAAAAAGGCAAGGTCTATCCACACTGTCCTAAGTAAAGCTTTTGGCTACAAAAAGGGGACCCATTTCTGCTCTAGATCCTGCTCAGAACCATGTCTTTTTCAAATTTTCATTAATTGGGAAACTTTTTAAAAAATCCTTTAAGGGAGAGGTATTACCTTATACTGAGCCATGGTGATACAGTGGTTAGAATGCAGTATTGCAGGCTAATTCTGCTAATTACGAGCAGTTCAAGTCTCACCAGACTCAAGATTGACTCAGCCTTCCATCCTTCCGAGTTCAGTAAAATGAGAACCTAGATTGTTGGGGGCAATATGCTGACTCTGTAATCCACTTAGAGAGGGCTGTAAAGCTGTCAACTCGCAAAGCATTCCTGGCCTGCTCTCGAATTGCATGCTTATCTCTCTCAAGGCTGTATCCCAGGGTTACTTACAGCAGCCGGAGGGCAGTGACCTCTACAACCCGTGAAATTGCTCCATTAGTGAATGTGATTGATGACACACCCTGGGGGGAGGGGGGAAACAGGGTCATAATTGGGGCATAAATTACATAGGGTCAGAGCTAGCTTCACTTGGGAACGTGCGGACATGAAGCACCTAATAGACAACTGGATTTCTTTTGGAGCTCGAGGCTCATGATTTAATTAGGGCATCCATCCTGACAAAAGCCTAGAAACTAGTGGATTGGGATTTTACTGAACTAGGGCTGCATAAAAATCTTGGTTTACGTAGGAAGAACCTGGCTAAAGAGAAATACGCATAAAGGCCTATGAAAAGAAAAGAAAACATGTGTGTGTGTGTGTGTGTGTGTGTGTGTATATATATGCATATTCTTTCTAGCCAGGTTTTACCTACGTAAACTAAGTTGTTCTGCAGCTCTGGTTGTGTGAAATCTCATTCACAAGCTTCAGAGCTTTTTTTCTGTTGACAAACTGCAACTCTGTGTCAACAGAAAAAAAGCTCTGAAGCTTGTGAATGAGATTTCACACAACCAGAGCTGCAGAACAACTTAGTTTACGTAGGTAAAACCTGGCTAGAAAGAATATGCACATAAAAGCCTACGAAAAAGAAAAAGACACACACACACACACACACACACACATATATATATATATATATATATATATATATATATATATATATATATATATATATGCAGTTATTATTTATATGAAATTAAAATTAAACAGATAACAGATAAAATACAAAACACCATGTAAACTAGGTATCAGTAATTATTAGCTACCTTTTTTCAAGATCCAGCCAGCCTGCTGGACACCGAACAAAAAGGTTTATGGACTGGAATGATGAACTGAGATCCGAAGACAAAGTGTTGATTCAATTATATTTTTATGATGTGCTTGAAGTATATAATGCATCTTTAATAAGAATCTTACCTATATAATTATAACTATGGTGTTAACTAATGTCTGCATAGACTCAGTTTATTATGTTCCTTATCTTCTGAAGGAATTCAGTGTGAGATTGTAGGTCGCAGGGAACAACGTCTGTTTTAAAAAAAAGACTCAAGAAGGAAGCCAGATTCAGAAATATTGTTTAATCAAAACGAGGGTTTGCTTTATATAACTCCTGCCGGCCACCTTCCTTGAAAGTAATATATCACACAACATGGTCCAGAATGTTGCTGGAACTGTAGAAGAAAGGATATGGTTACAATTTACTTGGAAGCATACAACCCTTAATGTGATATAGTATAGTTCTGGCACCATCTTACTTAGGATCTTTCTGTGATTCTTCACTTCTTTTGACAGCAGTAAAATACAAATATAGCATATCATCATTTCTGAGCTGTACGCATATACAGAGAAACCCTCAATCCACTTTTCTAGATGACAGCTTCTTTGGCAGACCAATCCTGTGTTCCCCAAAAGGACAAATATTGAATTTTCCAGCCGAACTGCAGCTCAGCTCTTTCAAGGGTTCATTTCACTTCTACATTCTTTTCTTTTCTTTTTTAAGAGTATAAATTTGGGTCCCAGGGATCTTCTGAAATCTGCATTTGTTAGTTTTTTAGATTTTTTTTAAAAAATGTATTCTGCTTAGTTTTAAAAATGCTAGCGGGCATTAAACATTACCTCCACATTTTAATCCATTTTTTTTTTTAATGGATATGGCTGGCAATTAAAATAAGTTCTTAACTGGTTAAAAATCCTTTAAGGGAGATTCATATATCTTTTAAATTTTCCATTCTTTAAATAATGACATTCCAAAATTGTTCATATTGAGGCTGGGCTGGATTTTAAAGGATAGTTGGACGAAGGAATATGTGCACCCCATTTCATCTTTAATGAAAGTAATAGCTACACTTGGTTTTCATAGTGAGAATTGATGATGAAAAGTATTTGTGAAGTCTCCTCTTACTTTCAAATGGAAAGCTCTAAAATGAGCTAAATACTGTTGGTGGGATAGAAATGGGGGACCAACCTTCAAGAATAAAAGATGGAAAGTCCTGATTCTTCCCATTTGCTTGACTTTAATGTCTCCATGTTCAGCTATATTTCCCTTTATTATTGCTTTCATCACCATCTTCCATGTTTGTAATTTCCTATATTAGTGGCTCACAAGGTTAGAATGCTGGGCTGACAATTAGCAGGCTTGTGTTCGAGACCTGTTGCTGCTGTGGGACAGAGTAAGTTCCCGTCACACTCTCTCCAGCTCCTGCAGACCCAGCAGTTTGAAAGCGGGCAACCACAAGTAGATAAATGGGTATCACTCAGGGGTGGGGTTTACTACTGGTTCGCATCATGTCTGCACGTGTGCACACTTATTTCACTCGCACATGCACACTCTTCTGCGCATGCACAGAAGCTTCTGTGCATGTGCAGATCGCCTTGATGATGTCCAAGTCAGTGGGCGGAGTCTCCTGCCAGTTTTACTACCAGTTCTTGCGAACCGGTCCAAACTGGGGGCAACCCACCACTGGTATCACTTCAGTGAGCACCTTCATGGGGATGTGAAAGGAGCCCCCAACTGGGCATCCCCTGGACAACAGTGATGTCACCAGCAAATCCTTTCACCATGAAAGCACTTTGTGGCTTCCAACAGGGAAGTATTAGTATTTACTATTTACTACGGTCTCTGAACTTAAAACCTTGACTAACCTGCCAATGATATTCCCACACTGGGACAAAAAAGTCAAGATGGCACCTAGGATTGAAGCTCCACCCTTTTCAATGTGCACTGTATATGTGGTTATTTTATTAATTCAAATACAATGTGTTGCATCGTTTAGGTACAGGAAGAGTCTACATTTAATATTTTGTGATTTCAACAATTGACTGCTAAAGGGTGGAAGTATGTGGCGGCCTATTTTTCCTCCCCCTTCTCACCATGTATAGAATGTTTAGTATAGTTACAATTATAATTGTGATTAAGTGAAGAAAATGTGAGCTGGGATAATGAAATAGGTATGGTGGGATGGTATGTAAGAATAATTGCTAAACTAACAACTTCATTAGCATGTTTATGTTTGCTTCTGTCTCTGCCTCTTAAAGAGTTTGATTATAATAATAATAATTTTATTTCTATACCGCCCTTCTCCCGAAGGACTCAGGGCGGTGTACAGCCAATTTAAAAACACAAGACACAACAATGATTAAAAATTAAAATAATTAAATAGATTTGGCCGGTTTAAAACCCCAAAAATTTAAAATACCCCAATTTAAAATCATTATGTTGATAGCCCGGCCTGGCGGAACAACAGGGTCTTCAATGTGCAACGAAACACCCGGAGGTCGGAGATCTTACGTATTTCTGGGGGCAGTTCATTCCACAGGGCTGGGGCTCCCACAGAGAAGGCCCTGCCCCTGGGTGTCGCCAGCCGACATAACTTGGCCGATGGCACCCTGAGGAGACCCTCTCTGTGGGAGCAGACTGGCCAGTGGGAGGCTACTGGTGGCAGAAGTCAGTCTCGAAGGTACCCGGGTCCTATGCCATGGAGCGCTTTAAAGGTGGTAACCAGCACCTTGAATCGCACCCAGAAGACCACTGGGAGCCAGTGCAGCTCGCGCAGGAGGGGTGTCACACGGACACAACGAGTTGCGCCCATAACTACCCGGGTGGCCGCATTCTGGACCAGTTGGAGCCTCCGAGTGCTCTTCAAGGGGAGCCCCATGTAGAGAGCATTACAATAGTCCAGCTGGGAGGTGACAAGGGCATGAGTGACCATGCGCAAGGCTTCCCGGTCCAGAAAGGGCTGCAACTGGCGGATCAGGCGAACTTGATAAAAGGCCCCCCTGGCCACGGCCGTCATATGCTCTTCTAAAGACAGCCGTGCATCCAGAGGACACCCAGATTGCGAGCCCTCTCTGTGGGGGGCAAAGATTCACCCCCAATAGTCAGCGATGGCACCTGCTGACTATATCGGGACACCGGCAGCCACAGCCACTCGGTCTTGGACGGGTTGAGTCTGAGCCTGTTCCTCCCCATCCAGACCTGCATGACCTCCAGGCAGCGAGACATCACATCAAGGGCATCGTTGGGGTGGCCTGGGGTGGAGATGTACAGCTGAGTGTCGTCAGCGTACAGATGACACTTCACCCCAAAACCACGGATGATCTCACCCAGCGGCTTCACATAAATGTTGAACAGAAGGGGGCGAGAGGACCGACCATTGTGGCACTCCCCATGCGAGATGCCTGAGGTTGACCTCTGCCCCCTGCCAACACGAACTGCGAGCGGTCAGAGAGGAAGGAGGAGAACCACCGCAGAATGGTGCCCTCTATTCCTAACCCTCTCAACCGCTGCAGCATGATACCATGGTCGATGGTATCAAAAGCCGCTGAGAGATCTAATAGGACTAGGACAGAGGAGCAACCCCTGTCCCGAGCCCTCCAGAGATCATCCACCAATGCGACCAATGCCGTTTCTGTGCTGTGCCCCCGCCTGAAGCCCGACTGGCACGGGTCTAGATAGATAGCTTCATCCAGGTGCCCAGGCAGTTGTCGTGCCACCACACTCTCAATAACCTTCGCCACAAAACGAAGGTTGGAGACCAGACGGTAGTTAGCTAATTCAGCCGGGTCCAGGGAAGGGGAGGGGTTTCACCACCACCTCTTTCAAGGCAACAGGAAAGGCACCCTCACTCAGAGAAGCAGTTATAATCCCCTGGAGCCAGCCTCGTGTAACCTCCCGGGAGGCCAGTACCAACCAGGAGGGACACGGGTCCAATAAACATGTGGCGGCACTAATCCTATCCAGAACCCTGTCCACATCCTCGGGAGCCACAGGATCAAACTCCTCCCAGATAATATTCTCAAGACCTGCCCCTGTGTCCTCCCCTGGACTCATCCAATTGGAGTCCAAGCCATCCCGAATCCGAGCGACTTTATCATGCAGGAATTGCACAAAATTTTCAGCGTGGCCCTGCAAGGGATCTTCCCGCACTCCCCCCCAAAGAAGGGGAGTCTAAGTGAAGGAGTGAATGATCTGTCCATGACAAGGGTTTGATGTCTAGGTCCCCTCTACCAAGATCATTCAACCACTGACCAGAGATGAAAATCAGGTCCAGAGTGTGTCCCACTATGTGAGTTGGGCCTTGAACTAACTGGGTCAGGTCCATGGCCGTCATGGAAGCCATGAACTCCCGAGCCACCTCTGATGCCTCACCCGCAGACGGAAGGTTGAAATCCCCCATGACAATAAGTCTGGGGGTGTCAACCCCTACCCCAGCAATGACGTCGAGTAGCTCGGGCAGGGTCGCTGCCACGTGGCAGGGAGCCAGGTACGTAGTCAGCAAACCCATCTGCACTCCACGGCCCCACTTCACAAAGAGGGACTCACATCCGGCTATCTGAGGAACAGTGGTCTCCCTTGGACAAAGACTCTCCCTAATAATCACCGCCACTCCCCCACCCTCCCCTGGACCCTTGGCTGATGAAATGCATGGAAACCTGGTGGGCACATTTCAACGAGGGGAACCCCCCCCTCTTGGCCCAACCAGGTCTCCGTAATACCTGCCAGGTCCACACACCCCTCTAAAATAAGATCACAAATGAGGGGACTTTATTAACGACCGATCTGGCATTACACAACATCAGCCGCAGACCCTGGGCCTGAGACTCTGCACAACCCAGGACACAAGTCGCGCATTGGGGGCTGGAGTGCATAATTGCTCGTAAACAGCGTGTACGCACCCCCAGCACATGATATGACCCCCTGCGCCCATCATACCTGCCCCTCCCACTCATTATTTCAATTACACTGCCCTTCCTATCGTCCCCCTGCTCCCCGGTTAAATTTCCTTTCACGACCCCTCTGTTGCAGCCAATCAACCCATCACTCCGCCCAGTCGCTATCTGAACCCCCCCCCCCCGGGTCCACTTTTATAACTCCCTCCCTTCCTCCCGGAAAAATTTTGATTTTGATTAAAAATTTAGCTAAAAAACCCCTCAACCCCCTTCTCGCACCATGCCACCTCTCGGGGTTCCAAAGCCCATCATCAAGGTAGGCCCTCGATAGAGTGGAGGGCCAAACCTGCGAGAGGGGGGAGTCTCGCAGAACAAGAAGCTCAGCTGCTGAATACATTTTGCTACAAGAGGATGAAGTGACCAAGTCCCAAGGGTCCAGATGGTAAATAAAAAAGTCCAGGGGGGAGCAAATAAGATGGGGGCATCCAAAGTCTAAGGTCCAAGGCCACTGTCCTCTCACAACAGTGGACAAAGTCTCTTGCCAGTCGACACAGTTCAAGGGGAATACAATCCCACCACTCCCTCACAGCGATTGGTCTGATGGACAGTCGCCTCTACTGGTGAGATGGAAGTAGTGAACCGATGCCAAAATATCAAACACAGTCCAAGGGGTTAAGGACCAAACCACCCTCTCACGGTGGATTGGTCTGATGGTCAATCCCCTCTGCTGGCAAATTACAAATGGTGAGCAAAACCATAACGACTCAGCCTGAGGGACTCAAGCCAAACCACCCTCTCACGGTGGATTGGTCCGATGGTCAGTCCCCTCTGCTGGTGAGATGGAAGAATTACACCGGCTCACATGGGATCCCAACGTATTTGACAATCCCCCCCCCAAACAGCTAGGGGGAAGGCTCAGATGAAAATAAGCCAGGTCTCGGTGTCAGAAAGTCAGTAAAAGTCAGTAAAAGTGGCTGCCAGTCTGGGATAGGCATGGAACAAGGGGAAAACGATGAAAAATAAGGGGGGGAGATGTTCTCCAATCCCCAGCCTCCAAAATACAGCGGGGGCATCCCAAAGTCTGCAAGGGACTGACCCATCAACTGGGCAGCCCTCATGCAGATCCCAGTCAATCCCGGGCAATAGATGTTTGTTTGCCATCGACCACATCAGTAGTGCTGACTGCGGGTGCTCTCTTCCTCGCCATCGTCGGATGGCCACCATTTCAGCCATTGCAGCTGCAGCTGAGATCGCCGTTGCCGTTGCCACTCCCACTGCCAGACGAAAAGTTCTGGCAGCATCCCAGAGCTCACCAGGGAATCCAGCAGTCTCCAAGACAACCAGGGGAACTCCCCAGGCTAGGGGCATCGCCAAGTTGCAAATGGCCCCAGCGGACCCTTTTGCTGCTGCCGCTCCAGCCTCCGAAGCCTCCGACTCAGAAACGCCCATGCTGCCGCCCAGCTGGTGCAAATGAAGCGATCTGTCGGCTGCCATCCTAGCCCTCACTGACGCCGACGCCGCCAACCCTTGTCCAGCCACGATGCTCTGGGGGAGGGGGAAGCCCCACCCGGCTGGCGAAGAGCTCCCCTAGCTGGGTCTGGGGTCATAAGCTGTCAAATCGACCCCCTAAAGGACCAACAAGGCGAATAGGCCATCATCCTCAGGCCGTGATTCAGGCAGACACCGCCATCTTGGACATGCGCAGAGGGACATATATGTTGAAAGGAGCTGTCTGTGGGCAATAGGCCCAGTGATTTTCTCCAGAGAGTATAGATTATCATTGGTCAGAAGGAAGCTTGACAAATATTGAAAGCAGATCATTTATGCCAGGATAAAGTAGAAGGGAGAGAGAGTGGGAGGGAGGGACGGAGGGAGGGAAAGAGAGAAAAGATCTCATAGATCATACATTATGTCATAAACGCACAGCTATTTCTTTAATGGATGAGATCCATATTGAGTAAATAATGGTCTCAACTAAAGCTGGCTAGGAATGACCTTCCAAAGTTTTCCACCATGTTCGGGAACAGAAGAACTGTATGGACAATTTCCACATTTTTTTCCCCCCAGGGGAAGAGAAATTATTCAGAAGCATGACTACCCTTTAGCAAAGTAGTCTGAAAATGCCAAATAGGAATAATATTCTCATTTTTTTGGGTGGAAACAATGGTTAATGTTCTCATGAGGTCTTTCTTTGGGAATCAGTTGAAGGAGGGGAAGTTTCAGACAGCTAGAGAGACAATTGTCCAAAAATAGACAGAACCTTCATATATTCCCCTGGTCAGCTCACAACTAAATGAATAAACTACTATTCATGGCCCTATCTTTGCCATAGGGATGGAAGAATAGCTACCTTCCATGTATTCTGTACACAATCCTGCACCATTTACAAAAACAAACCAGTGAAGATGACCTCCAGCCAGCACTATGGGGGAAGAGTCCTCCACCTTTCTTCCTCCATGCTCACAAAAAAAAAAAAAAAAAAAAAAAAATCAGAAGTGGTATTCAGCCAGTTTGTACCAGTTCAGGTGAACCGGTAGAGGAGATTGCAGGTGGACCCACCAACCTGTGCCATCCTATTTAGGCACGTTTTCGAGGCCGGGCACATACATGGAAGGCGGGCACACAAGCAAAGTGCATGTATGGAAGGCTGGGCACGCATGTGCGGAAGGTGTCCATGCACACGAAGCGAGCGGGTGCAGTGAACTGATGGTAAGAAACCCATCTCTCCCAAAAATGCCTCTTTTCAGCCTTCTTCAGTGGCAAGATGTTTATTTATTATTTATTTATTTGTCAACGAGTACAAGGAAACAAGTAACAGTATAGACATAGACACATGAAAAAAATTGGCACATATAAAAGGATATAAATAGGCAAAACATAGCCATAAACACATAGAATAATTACATATAAATAGGGACAGTAGGACAGGGACGGTAGGCACTCTGGTGCACTTATGCACGCCCCCTTAGGGACCTCTTAAGAAACATGAAAGGTCCACGGTAGACAGTTTAAGGTATGGGTATTAGCGAAACTAACAACAGGATCAGGTAGAGTGTTCCAGACATTTACTACTCTATTGCAGAAGTCATATTTCCTACAATCAAGATTAGAGCGAATTACATTGAGTTTGAATCTATTGATAGCCCTTGTGTTATTACGGTTGAAATTAAAGTACTCATTTACAGGTAGAGCTTTTTGGTAAATAATTTTATGAACTAAGCATAGGTTGGAATGTAGATGGCATAGCTCAAAGCTATCCAGACCTAAAATTTCAAGCCTGGTGGTATAGAGAATTTTATTTCGAGCAGAAGATTTGAGTACTCTCCTTGTAAGAAGAAGAGAAAGCAAGAGAAAGCTGTGAGAGAATGGATGAAACAACATAGTTAATATTGTAAAATATATTTAGCCAGGTAAAATAAGGTACAGAAGTTTAATTTTTTTGTTGCTTACAGGTTAGATTTGATTTTTTTAAAAATTGCTATCTTCTTAGAGTATGAGATCGAATGTCTTGAACAGTGTTGCTGTTTCAGTGATTATAAATTAGTTGTTTTTTTATAGGTTGTTGTGTTTTTGCAATTTTATTATGTAAAGATTTATAATGACTGTCTTTCTTATGCTTCTTTGAATTACTTGTTTGTTCTGCGACTTGTTAAAAAGTGTGTTATTGATAATTATTTATTTGTTTATTCTTTCATGGTCACCATGGTTACTTTGTAAAAAAAAAATAATATAATGGAAAAATACCCAAAGCAAGGCAGATAAAAATAATCAAAGATTCAGGACTGCAGTTGTTGATTGTATAAAATCAGCAATGATGTGTTTTAATATAAAATTATGACACATAAAAATATTGATTGTGTTTTAAGATAGGTACAAATAAGAAATACCTCCAACACGACATTGCAATACATTCTTATCTAATTGTAGTACAACTCTGGGTGTTAACAACCTTCTTTTTAAAGGATACTTTGAGTAATACACTCTTTTCTCTGTAATTTCTTTTAAATTTTCTTCCAACTAATATGAAACAGCCAATACACACCAGAGAAGGCAGCATATTTTTAATCATCTTTTGTTTTTGCTTTCTCTGGCATTAAAAATAATATGCTGATATTTATGGATAGATATCCCTTCACCACACATTTGTTTTGTAGGTGGACTTACTTGATATATGAATTATAAGATATTCATCTTATATTGAATTGATGCTATATAACAGTGATGTTTAACTTTTTTGGTACCGAGTGCCCAAAGCGCGTGCATGCATATGAATGCATGCACACGTGCCCAAACCTCCAAAATGCAATGCGAGCACCCCCTTGCACATGTGCCCCACCCCCATGCACGCATCCCCCCATGCATACACCCCAGCCCACCGTGCATGCGCCCTGGGCCTCCTGCACCCCATTTTGGCTTCCAGGTTGGTGCAGAAGGCTTGCCAGGCCCAAAACGGGGCATGGGGGGGAGTGCCCCACTTTGAGCCTGGAAAGCCTCCTGCACCAACCTGCACCCCCCCATGCATGCGCCCACCCCCGTGCATGCAAGGCAGAGACCCGAAGACAGTTGCGCATGTGGGGCTGGAGCTGGGCTGGGCTGACAGTTGTCGTGCCCACAGAGAGGGCTCTACGTGCCACTTGTGGCATGCGTGCCATAGGTTCACCATCATGGCTATATAACATTTCTTCTCCTTCTCCTTCTCCTTCTCCTTCTCCTTCTCCTTCTCCTTCTCCTTCTCCTTCTCCTTCTCCTTCTCCTTCTCCTCCTTTTTTTGATAGCATTTAAAACAATGATATAAAATATCCTTGGTGGAAAGTGAAATTTTATGTTTTTATGTTTGGGAAATTTTCATTTTTAAACTCTGTTAAGCTTCTTTTATGCTAATAGACCTTGTTGTAGATGGATTTTCAGAATTCTTCATTAGAGTTATGTGCTAAGAAATGGGTGGATAGATTCTCTAGGCAAGGATAAATTTTCTAACAGTTTCTTAAGAACAAGATTTTCTCTTAGTAGTCATGGTAGCACTATTCAAAGAAGCTCCCCTATGTCTCCTGCCCAGATTTCATAGGAGTATAGAAAACTTGGGAGACTGAAGAATGCTGAAGAAATGATAGCATAAATGAAAGGACATTGAAGCTCACCAGGAAAAAGATATATCCATCACTGTTATAGTATCTTATTTTGTAGCCTACTACCAGTGAGAAAATAGCAGACTTTAGAGCTTTTCCTGGTATAAATGTGATTTCTAGGATGTATAACATCCATTTTAGCAAAATTCCTTGCTAACTCTTAATGCAATGTCTTCTACAGGATTATTTAATTTCCATGATAAGATTAGCTCTACTATTCATAATTTTATTTAGAGCAAGCATGATTCAGTTTTGAACAGGAGTGCTACAGCAAAAATCATGTAGGGCCCAACTTAAGTTTGTTCTATTTTCTGTGTTGTATTGGGTCAAGTCATTCCATATATTAGGTACATATTCTAATGTACATGCATTAGATGAGTGTACTATTCCTGATGAGATGGCTAAAATTTATTTTAAAAAGTGGAGGGAGTTTGAAAGCACTGTAATTTCCCTACTCCCCCCCACCTTTTTTAGCACAAATTTATGTATAACTGAAGTTTAAACTTCCTCTGAGCAATTGGATAAATTTACTGGCTGCAATTGATGTGAAATTGGTTATATTTTCTCTAATAATGCGTAGGCCATTCCTATGTTAAAAATACAAGATGAAACAGATAACTTCTGCACTTCCAAAAAAACATTCATCATGACTGATAATAACTGGAAGCAACAGACAGATCAATCCATATCCGTTTCTCATACAACATTGTGGTACACTTAGCTTTGCCTCCCAATCATATTTAAAATCTTTTGCAGCAATTAAGGTAGGCGGCAAAGAAAATGTCAGGGAAATACAAAATGGAGACCCAAACCCAATTTCTTTCAGTGGTAATTTCGCAAAGCGAGAAAGAAGCTGTCTAGGTCAGGTTTTCATCAAACTTTGAACTGATGTCTTTAAAGAGACGTAGCAGTGAGTTTTCTCATTTCTTCTGACAATATTTCTTTGTCATGGATATGACACACTTACCTCAATATATTTGATGATGTGGTCAGGCGTTGGGATCTGCCTTGATCCTACTGGTCATTTTAACCTTCAGTGGCGATGCCTTCACCTTTGTGGCCATGGAAAACAGCTTTTCATGGCCATTTTGGTATAAGTTACAAGAAAAACAAATAGCTGGCTTCTGCACATGCAATGACCTATATAATATCTGATGAATACTTCTCAAAACTCTTGCCAGTTCTTTTGCCACTTTCCTTATATTTATAGATTCAGTGGTCATTGGGAGAAGTTCTTTCTCTAGTCCTTTAAAAAAAAAGGAGTCAGTTTCAACTAGGTTGATTTGCCAAATATGTGCTGTGATTTCTTTTACCATTGTAGATTGTCCATATCTTCTGCTGATAAGGTGTTTCATGCTACTATACTTTTTATTATTTTCACTATTTTGTGGGGGATCCCTTTTTGCCCATTCCATTTCACTTTTGCAAAACTAGATGTCAGAGTGATGATTTTTGTTATTGCAAAGAAGCCAATAGCAACTGCCTCTTCTTCATAGCCACCCGCTGTCTAGTTTGGGATTCTGCTAGCCACAGGATTCTTTATCATTTGGTGTTAGTGTTATGTATTGATACTTTTAAGCGGGAGTTTCAAACCTGCCTACGTTTCTGATTGGCTGACAGTCTCTCCAGGATTGTATATAAGGAGGACTGCAGCCTCTGAGTTTTTGCTGAAGTCTCACTGTATATTAAAGAGCTGTTGTCACTTGCTTGCTTGTGCCTCTCATCATTCCCGAACCACTTCATTGGCGACGAGGATGGGATAGAGGCTACAAGAAGCCAACCAGTGAGACCACGAGCTTCAGCTAGGCGACGAGGCGAACCACAGGAGACATACCGGACATGTCTGCCTACGTTCTGCCCAAGCCTTTTGATCCGACCCGCGAAAAATGGGTCTCGTACCTAACAAGGTTTGAATGCTCGCTAGAAGCCAGCGACATGCAGGGCCTCTCGGCTAATCGAAAGAGAGCCCTATTCCTAAGCCACTGCGGACCGGACATGTTCGAGATGGCCGAGTCACTGTGTGAGCCAACGCCGGTTCAAACAGTCTCATGGGACACCCTGATGGCAACTCTCCGGGCTCACTACGCTCCCGTCCCCTCCAAGTTCGTGCAGCGATACCAACTGAGGCAGCGCGTCCAACGAGAGGGAGAGCCGGTCAGCGCATACATGGCCAGCCTGAGAAAAGCCGCAACTCATTGCGACTACAGAGACTTGGACGATGCGTTGCTTGAGCAACTGATCTGTGGTGTTCGGGACATTAGGCTGCAACGGCGTCTGCTCGCCAAGCCTGATCTGACGCTTGCCAGAGCCCTTGACGAGGCCAGGGCTCACGAAGCCTCCACAAAGGCCGCTGAAACGCTACAGCGCCCGCCGACCAGCAAAGACAGCCCCAAGTCTGCCCCGGTGCACAGAGAAGACGCCGGATCCAGCTCGGAGTCCGAGTCGGATGAGGACGTCTTCCGAACAGAGCACCGGAGAAAAGACACTGGCAGCCCCCGGCGAAGCTGTTCCAGCTGTGGCGGGCACCATGATAGACTGTCCTGCAAATACAGAGAGGCTATTTGCAGGCGTTGCGAGAAAAAGGGGCACTTGGCGCGAGTCTGCAGAGCCATTCTGCCCAGAAGACTCAAACCACGTGAGCGCCGCAGCCAACCGGAATCAGCGCGCCAGAAGCAGCCAACGAGAGAGGGCGGCGCGAAAAAACGGCGCGAATTTGAACCGCGAGATGGCCGCAGCATACACATCGACCAGGCCAGCACAACGGTCGAGGACAAAGTCAGCACGGTGGTCGAGATCAACGGAAGACCGTGCTCAATGGAGATCGACACCGGATCAGCTCTCTCCATCATGTCGTGGACAACCCTAAAGACCCTCCTGCCGTCGTTCCGGAAGGATCAACTCTCCAGACAGAGACTGCGCATCCTAGACTACCAGGGGAACCGAGTCCCCCTCGAAGGCGTGGGCACGTTCCGGGTCACCTACGGAGACTACGAAAGAGACCTGCCGCTGACCATCGTCACGAAGCAGCTGCCGAGCCTCCTGGGCATGGGGTGGTTCCGAGCCCTTGGCATGGGCTTCACCGGCGTCCACCTGATGTCCAAGTCAACCCTGAAAGACAGCCTCCTGTCCGAGTTCCAGGACGTTTTCGGGGACACGTTGGGCAAGTATGTGGGGACCCCTATTTCACTAAACTTAGACCCCAACGTAGCCCAAGTAAGACTAAAGGCCAGACGAGTGCCGTTCGCATTAAAACCAAAGATCGATGCAGAACTGGACAAACTGATTAAGCAAGGGGTGTTGGTTCCCGTTGACCATGCCAAGTGGGAGACCCCCATAGTCACCCCAGTTAAGTCCGACGGCTCAATCAGAATTTGCGCCGACTACAAGTGCACGATCAACAAGGCTTTGCAGCCGAGCGCCTATCCGGTGCCGATCGTGCACCATCTACTACACTCCCTGGGCCCCGGAAAAATTTTTGCCAAATTAGACCTGGCCCAAGCCTATCAACAGTTACCGGTCGACGACGCCACGGCAGAGGCGCAAACGATCGTGACTCATAGGGGTGCATTTAAATGCACCAGGCTCCAATTTGGGGTGAGCGTCGCACCCGGCTTATTTCAAAGCACCATGGAGCGCCTGTTGCAAGGACTTCCGGGAGTAGTCCCCTATTTCGATGACGTCTTAGTCAGCGCCCAAGACGAACACCAGCTAGGGGACAGGGTACGGAACGTCCTGTCCAGATTCAGAGAAGCGGGACTAAGACTTAAAAAGAACAAGTGCAGGATAGCGGTCCCCTCGGTAGAATTTCTGGGGTACAGGGTGGACGGCACAGGCATCCACCCTACCGAAAGCAAGGTGAGGGCCATCAAAAGCGCACCAGCCCCCAAATCCAAAGCTGAGCTCCAAGCCTTCCTTGGACTGCTCAATTTCTACTCAATGTTCCTAAGAGATAAGGCCACGGTCGCTGATCCCCTTCACAAACTCTTAGGGAAGAATGTACCATGGGTCTGGGGGAAACCGCAAGCGGCCGCTTTCGAGGCAGTAAAAAAACTCCTATCTGAGGACAGTTTCCTGATCCAATACAATGCAGAGCTGCCGCTCGTCTTAGTTTGCGACGCCTCCCCCGTAGGAGTTGGTGCCGTCCTAGGCCATAGACTGCCGAACGGCCTAGAGGCACCCATTGCCTTCTACTCCCGAACTCTGTCCAGCACAGAACGAAACTATAGCCAATTGGACAGAGAGGCTCTGGCTGCGATTGCGGGGGTTAAGAAGTTCCACGAATACCTCTATGGCCGAAAATTCGAACTTGTGACTGACCATAGACCGTTGCTAGGACTGCTAGCAGGCGACAGGCCAACCCCCGCTGCCCTCTTCCCCCGTTTAACAAGATGGGCGATTTTCTTATCGGCCTACTCATACCAGCTCGTCCATCGGCCTGGGCGGACCCTGGGTCATGCGGATGCCCTTAGCCGTTGCCCCCTTCCCGACCTGCTGGACAACCCAACACCGGAAACCTCCGTCCTGTTGTTGGACACGTTAACCTTGGGGCCCATCTCCTCCGGCGAGGTGGCGAAGGCATCAAATAGAGACCCTGTTATCCGGACTGTTATGGGTTGGGTTTTGAAAGGGTGGCCGGACAAGGTGGTCGGGGAGGAGTACCAAGGTTTTGCCAACAAACGAAATGAACTGTTTACGCAAGGGGGGTGCTTACTGTGGGGTGACAGAGTGGTAATTCCAGCAAAACTACGAGATAGAGTTTTAGAGTTATTGCACGAAGGGCATCCCGGCATCGTTAGGATGAAGTGCTTAGCCCGCAGCTATGTCTGGTGGCCCAACATGGACCAGGTCATTTCCGAGTGGGTGGGGAAGTGCAGACCCTGCCAGGAGTCTCGCCCCGATCCCCCAGTAGCGCCCATCCGAGAGTGGGAAAAACCAAAAGGCCCATGGGGGAGGATCCACATTGATTTTGCCGGCCCGTTCCATGGCCAAACGTTTTTAATAGTAGTGGATGCCTTTTCAAAATGGCTCGAAATTGTATTAATGCCATCCACAACGGCCGAAGCGGTTATCAAGGCCCTAAGAAAGTTGTTTGCCACCCACGGCCTGCCGGATACCTTGGTGTCGGACAATGGGCCCCAATTTACAGCAACCCTTTTCGAAGGCTACTTGGCCGGCCTGGGAATCCGCCATGCCCTATCAGCCCCATTTCACCCGGCTTCCAACGGATTGGCTGAACGATTTGTCAGGACGGCCAAGGAAGCACTGTCCAGATTAGACAATGGGGACTGGCAGGCCAGGATAGATCAATTCCTTGCGGTTCAGCATGCATCACCATGCACGGCAACCGGGAGAAGCCCAGCAGAGCTCCTCATGGGGAGAAAGCTCCGGTGCGTGTTGGACAGGCTTCACCCTAACTATTCGCACGAAAACTTTAAGGGAGAGACCTGTGGCTTAAGGCAGTTTCAGGTTGGGTCCCCGGTGTTCGCTCGCAATTATGCCAGCGGTCCTCTGTGGGTTGCAGGAACCATAGTGGGGATAACAGGCCCAAAATCATACACGGTGGACGTGGGGGTAGATAGACTCTGGAAGCGCCACATAGACCAACTGAGGAAACGGGTGGTTGGCGAGGCAAACATCAACGCAGACATGTCCGAGCCTAACTATGACCACTTCTCCAAAACAGCTAACTCAAGCCCGGGGCCGCGAGAATACTTAGCTGACAAGCCCTGGTTCCAGCGCCGCCCCAGCGAGTCGCCACTCCCAGCCGGGGATAACCACGCCCCGGACAAAATCCAGGAGGTTCCATTGGCGGAGCCGGGAGAGACAAAGAGTCCCTCCGACCAGCTCGACGCCTCACCAAACACTGAACTGCGCAGGTCAACTAGGGCGAGAACTCAGCCTAAGCACCTGCGAGACTTCATTTGTACATATGTTAATTTTTGAGTGTTAGTGCCTTCTGGGAAGGGAGGGGTGTTATGTATTGATACTTTTAAGCGGGAGTTTCAAACCTGCCTACGTTTCTGATTGGCTGACAGTCTCTCCAGGATTGTATATAAGGAGGACTGCAGCCTCTGAGTTTTTGCTGAAGTCTCACTGTATATTAAAGAGCTGTTGTCACTTGCTTGCTTGTGCCTCTCATCATTCCCGAACCACTTCAGTTAGCATTGCCAGTTCCTTCCAGCACAATCTGAAGAAAGAGTTGTTTTGCTACTGTTACATCTTCCTTCACTCCATAGTTTTCTCTTCATCTACCTACTACCTGTCAGCTAGTTTATTTCTGAACTTGGGTTTAATAGCGGGCATGGAAGAAGGACAATGCCGCCTGACGACCCCCAGGAGGAGAGCCTTCTCTGTGGTGGCACCTACCCTATGGAACAATCTACCCCCAAAGATACGAGTGATCTCCGACCTCCGGATTTTTCGTCGGGCCCTAAAAACTTATTTTTTTCAGTTAGCCGGTCTGTCTTGATTTTAGGGTTAGTTTTAAAATTTTAATATTTATTTTAATTGACAAGTTTTAAATTATGGGCCAAATTTATAAATTATTTTAACTTTATTTTTTAACTGTGATGTTTGCATAGATGTTTTTTATCAGGCTGTTCACCGCCCTGAGTCCGAAAGGAGAAGGGCGGTATAGAAATTCAAATAAATAAATAAATAAATAAATAAATAAATAAATAAATAAATAAATAAATAAATAAATAAAATCACCCAGAAACCTTGTATGGATAGCTAATATTCCTGAAGAAAAACAGCAAATATTTTTAAACCTCAAATGATCCAAAGTTCCTTTTACTGAATCTAGTCCCTGGCCTAGAATGAAGTAAACATTGACAGATACAACTCTTATATTCAATGGGTAATTGTGTGCACATTTTCCCTCCTTAACAAGGAACACAGTGCATTCAAAATACATGCTGTACACATATGGAGATACATAAGTAGCACTTAATTACTTCTGTTTATATAATCATCTACATTCTCAAGGATTAAAAAAGAAAACGTTCAAGAGAATATCGCAACGATGGTATTAGATAAAACAACTCTCAAACTGTGATTTGCAAAGTAGTAGTAAAGGATACTAAGTTGTCTAACATAGGCTCCCCCACCTTCAATTCTGGTCAGATGGTAGAACAGCCTACCTACTATCTCAATACTGGCTTCTCCATCTTAGGTAGTTCACAAAAATGATTCTGGAGCTAAAAATCAGATGACCGAAGCATGCACATGAGTTCACATGTTCTGTGGAACTGATTTCACCCAAGCAACCTTGGGTAAGGTTTGCTCTTAACCATCTTAAGACTCACAGGTGTCAGCTGAAGGATGCTCTTGGACCTTCTCACATTTGGAGGCATTTTTATTATGACACAGAAGGCATACAAAATTTATCTTGTAAATAAATATCTAATTGAAGGTACAGAATTAGTTTTCAAAAGCCTTTCAAAATGAGAGAAGGAAAAGTGTGCATACATGCAAATTTAATTGGGAAGTATTCATTCAAAATATGAGCCCTACAATCTTAAAGTAAGAAAAAGAAGTATTTGTTTAATTAAATGATCTTTGCATTTTGCAAATATTTATTTTACAGGGGTTTATTGCAGAAAATGTGAGGAATCAGGCTGAGGAGGAGAGCTGAAAAAATCTGTGGGGAAGCAGTGTGAATATGTTCAACAGAAATATATCCATCATTTTTCTTAAACAGAACAGCACTCACATATTGGTCAATCTTTTTCCTTCTATCTTGAACCAATCTCATTATGCAATACAAAAATCTATGAATCAAGGTAAGCCTCTTGAACTGACTATGTTAATTATGTACAGATAATAGTATTTATGATATGCAATGGTGTCCTTCATATACATTTTTAACAAGGCGGTACATTTATGAAGCATTCATTGAGATGCAGAATCTCAAGATTGGAAAGAATATACAGCCAAAAACTGGAATATATCTAGGCAGTGAATTCCCTCTAATTCTAGACATTAACTGTTCAGCAGTTCTGCAAATAAATTGTGTTTTAATTTTTTTTAAAGACTGAGAAACGTTGAGAATTTTTCACCTTTAAAAACAGAATTCAAAAACTCTGCTTGCAGTCACACATTCCTTCCCAAGAAATTCAGTTTGTTTCTGAGATTGAACATTAAGGTTGTATAAAAATAGTTTCTATAAAGTGAAGTTGTTAGCTAAAAATAGTTAAAACTTTATTATTCAGTTCTTTCTCTTTGTGGACATCAATTCACCAGGGTTGTCTATCCATAACTGTTTTGATGCAATCCTGAAAGTTCAAGATTGTGTCATCACTTTGATTTGTGTTGGCTAATTTTAAAATTGCCTTCAACTTTACAAAGCATCTGGATCTTCTCTAGTGATTATTAACTTTGCATTATGTATGCAATCTTTGTGAAATCCCTTTGGGGCTGACCTTCTTTCTTACGTTCACATAGATTAGCTCAAGATAGAATGACTACTAAGGCTTTGCACTCTTTGAAAATGAAAGCAATATCGTTATTTCATGAGATATTCGTGTACAACCTGTGTGCAACTCAGTTTCATCCCTTTCCATGTTGTTGCCCTTTGCAGCTTCCTGGGCTCCAAACTTAAGTTACCTTTGGTGAGAAACCATCGACAAACTTTGTCATTGCATCCTTAAACTTTTTGTCCTAGAGCATCTAATATGGTTTCTCTTAAATATCATAAACAATAAGATTTGGTCTTCAGCTGTTTTCAATATTTAATCTTTCTTTGGTTGGTTCCATTCATTTGTAAATCACTTTTCAAGCTGTTGGTTGAACCCAATATTCAGTCTTTCTCTTCCTTTCCTTTCCTTTCCTTTCCTTTCCTTTCCTTTCCTTTCCTTTCCTTTCCTTTCCTTTCCTTTCCTTTCCTTTCCTTTCCTTTCCTTTCCTTTCCCACTCTTCTCCTCTCTTCTCCTCTCCTCTCCTCTCCTCCCCTCCCCTTCTCCTCTCCTTTCCTTTCCTGCTTGTGAGGAATGTCACATGAAAAAATACTGTTATATTTGAAAATGTAACAAATAGGAAATTGAGCTGTTCAGCAGTTCTGAAAGAAATAAGGTTTTAAAAAAACAAACAAACTTTACTTTGTGTAAAAAGTGGTATTGGAAATATATTCATTTTGTAGTTTTCAGGTTTTCTCCATGATTTTAGCACATGCTGCCTAGAATTAGCTTGAAAAATGCTGTCAAAATAGATATTAACTTTTGATAGAAATGGTCTTTTATATATCATCATTTCCTAGGGAAGCCTCTAAAAAGCAGCTTCTCATACGCGATTAAACAGAAATAATGTCAGTCTTGTGAATTTAGTAACTTGTTTAAAACAGGTCTCTGACTACAAATAAGTAACCAGGTAATATAAGAACAAAGGCTCTTTTTGCACTGATTCTCAAAAAGCTGACATGTTTAGCAGTTTTCAGTCCCTGAAAAAAGTATTTTGCACATTGTTCCCAAACTGCAAAATCTATCCTTTTCATACTATAAAAGCTTCCTTCTAACTTAAAAGAAAACATGTATTCACACATATATTTCACTTTTTTAAAAAAAAGATATGGTTGGTGTTTTATTGCTACCTTAATGTTTTAGGGTAATTTGTGGAATTTATGATTTTTTAAAAATATTAGTTTTTTATTTCTTGTGTGCTGCTCTGATGTGTTCAGAGCATTAAAAAATTAATAAAAATCTTAATAATGAATGAATAAATAAAATGCCAGTCTTGAAAAAATATAAATAAAATATAAATGACTAGAGGAAAGCTATATTATGCATAATAGCTGAAACCTGTCACAGTTATATTGATGTTGATAGGTTTATTCTGCTCTAAAAGTTGATTTCAAGAAGAAATTGTCTTATTTCTGCAGGGCTTATTTCCTCTACTCTGTGGTGGCATGCAGAATTTAAGGATTTTTATAATAGAATAGGGCAAAGATATACTTTAAATCTAATGGTTTAATTTCTCTTTTTATAAAAAGAGTCAAGTCTGTTGGAATGAACAATAACTATTTTATCAATATAAACTATAAAATCTCTTGATCTCTATTAAAATAAACAAACAACAAAAACTGTACATAACTCCATTATCTACAGTTGAGCAAAGGTGATTTCACAATCTAATTTATCAATATATCCGAAATGTTCCAAAATGTTGGCTTATCTTTGTCAATATTCAGTCTTCTTGAGTTTCCAAATCTCTGTAGCATTTTGTTCAGCTATTTAATTGTGATGAAATACATAATGAAGAAATTACACATTTTTTAAAAAAAACAATATTGGGGCAACGGACAATGGAGGGCAACATTGTGTTTTATGATACAACTACTTTAAATTAATAAATAAAATAAAACAATATCATTGTTCAAAATCAGTGAGATTGAACACACAAGGAATTTGTCCTCAGTGCATAAGCTCTCAGTGCATATACAAACAACAAAGTATAATCATAAGATACCAGTAGAAGAAGATAGTAGTAGAGAGGAAAAGGATAATAATAAGTAAGTCAAACTATATGGGTAAATATACTTAGACGAGAGTGACGCGATGGCTCAATAGCTAATATGCTGAGCTTGTTGATTGAAAGGTTGGCAGTTCAGCAGTTCAAATCCCTAGTGCCGCATAATGGGGTGAGTTCCTATTACTTGTCCCAGCTTCTGCCAACCTAGCAGTTCCAAAGCACGTAAAAAATGCAAGTAGAAAAATAGGGACCACCTTTGGTGGGAAGGTAACAGCGTTCTGTGCAGTTAGTCATGCCGGCCACATGACCACGGAGATGTCTTCGGACAGTGCTGGCTCTTCGGCTTTGAAACGGAGATGAGCACTGCCCCCTAGAATATGTGTAAGGGGAACCTTTACCTTTACCTATACTTAGACATAAGACTGTACTGTGGTAATTAGGTGTTCAAAAAAGTGATGGCATGAGGGGAAAAATGTCTTTGTGTCTAGTTGTTTTGCAAAGCCCTACAGTGATGTTCTGAGGGGACCTTCATGCCCTTCAATTAAATAAATTATGTTCTATCATATACCAAGTTTGTCGACTCTCTCTTCCTGAATTAAAATCAATCTTATAATATTTAACAAAGTACAATAAGATCATTGACCCAACTACCTACAGATTAAGCCATTCAGCACATAATACTTTATGGTATTGATTTGAGCAAAGCCTTGGGAACTTATTCTAAACTTGCATGTAGGTTTAGTATAAAAAAGCGTAAACTGAGCTACTGTATGTTCACAATATTGATTGATTTTAGCCCATTTTCAAATAAAAAATAATCCTAAAACAGAATACAATAAAACAAACTGCACAAACCATACAGAAATTCAAAATATTGTGCAATTTTTTTAAAGGGAAAAACCATTACAAAATTAGAAAAATTAATACTGTAAGTAAGGACCAGAATACCAAAACAGTAACAGGAAAACCATGGCGTGAATTCAGTCTGTGTAAACTGTAACGTCTTCAGTTAACTCCAATATTTTCTGTAGACAAGGAAGGAATTCAACAGCCTTGGTTTCTCTATTGAAAACCCTCTTGCTTAAATTGTTGCATGGCAAATATTTGATCAATAAGAGACTTTCAAGGGAATGTTTCCAGTCAATTTAACATCTGGGCAGTTGCATAAACGATGTAACAATCCGATATTTCTTCTTTCAAATATTGACATTTTTCACACTCAGCTGGAAGTGAGAGGAGAAGTCACAGTGTCTGTGTGTATGTTTGTGTGTTAATCTCAAAGTATAAGAAAACATTGACTAACACGGCTGGTGCAAACACAAACATACTTTAAGGCAGCAGTTTCTAAAAAAATTATTTCTCCCCAGTGCCAAGTTTTATTTTATTTTATTGTTAGATTCAGGCAACAAAATAGAGAAGGAACTTCTAGATTCACAGTTGTTCATGCTTGTCTGAAGGACTATATTCTAAAACTTTCTATGCTTAAAATTTTATTCAAATGCTTAGAAATCTCTTATGAGTCTAATAAGAGTCATTTATTCCGTCACACTCTCCACCTTTTCTACATCTACATTATGTGGAAAGAATTTTAATTCTAAATTAAATTTATTCCTCTACTCTTTCTGATCCCCCCTTTTTGATCATTAACATGATTTGCAAGAAACCAACATTAGAAAACTATGTTGCAAATGAAGACAATACAATGATGCCTTGGTGGATCATTGCTTGGTAAGAGCCTTGGTGGCGCAGCAGACTAAAGTGCTATTAAGTAGCACCAGCTGCCTGCAATTACTGTAAGTTCAAATCTCACCAGGCTCAAGGTTGACTCAGCCTTCCATACTTTCGAGGTAGGTAAAATGAGGACCCGGATTGTGGGGGCAATAAGCTGACTTTGTATAAAAAAGAACACCGCTTAGGGGAGGGCCGAAAGCCCTACTAAGCAGGTATATGCAAAAGTATGAAGGCTATTGCTTAACGCATTGTAAGCCGCCCCGAGTCTCCGGAGAAAGGGCAGCATATAAATCGAACCAATAAATACAATAAATAAATGCAAATATTGCTAATCAAAGTCAATACAATGTTGCAATTTTTTTTTAAAAAAATTCTCCCTTTAAAAAAAACACACAATCTTTTGAAATTTGTATGGTTTGTGCAGTTTGTTTTATTTATCATTTCTGCCACTCATAAGTAACATCCAGGCTAAAGTAATTAACCTGTGCAAATAATAGCAAACAGGGAAAATCCTTTCACAAAACAAGCTTTCCCGAGCACACAGATGTGATGCCCAAAGCCAACATATAGGCACACATTAAAGGAGAAGATCTGTAAACTTAATAAAAGTCCAAGAGAATATTTCCACCGAGTTGCACATCCACCAAATTAAACATTACAAAACATTGCATACCTCATAAATATTACCAGCGTATATACCTCAATCTGTAGCTATCTTCAAGGACTGTCTTTACATTCTCAAACAATTTTCTTCTTCTTCAAGCAGCTGAATCCAGTGTCACTTATGCAAATGCTTGCTTGGATTGGGACATCAAATTCTTTGGACAGTTATACAGTTTTATTTTTCAGATGGCACAACCCTTCTGGAAAGTGGGACCATATTTGATCCTTAAGTATACCTCAATGCAAAAAAAAAAAAAAAGAAAGAAAGAAAAAAGAAAAAAGTGGGCGGAGCCAGGACAAAACTTAATACTGATTTCATTTTATTTATTTGTTTGTTTGTTTGTTTGTTTATTTATTTATTTATTGGTTCGATTTATATGCTGCCCTTCTCCAGTGACTCAGGCTTACAATGCCTTAAGCAATAGCTTTCATACTTTTGTATATACCTGCTTAGTAGGGCTTTGCCCCCCGCCCCAGCGGTGTTCTTTTTTTATACAAAGTCAGCTTATTGCCCCCACAAACCGGGTCCTCATTTTACCTACCTCGAAAGGATGGAAGGCTGAGTCAACCTTGAGCCTGGTGAGATTTGAACTTGCAGTAATTGCAGGCAGCTGGTGTTACTTAACAGCACTTTAGTCTGCTGTGCCACCAAGGCTCTTTATGTTTTGGTAAACATATTAAAATAGTAACATAGTTATCAAAGTAACAGACTAACAGAGTTGAAGGGACCTTGGAGGTCTTCCAGTCCTCCTGCACTAACAGGAGACCTTATACCATTCTGGACAAATGACTGTCCAATATCTTCTTAAAAACTTCCAGTGATGGAGCACCCACAACTTCTGAAAGCAAACAGTTCCACTAATTAATTGTTATGACTGTCAGCAGATTTCTCCTTAGTTCTAGATTGGTTTTCTCCTTAATTAGTTACCATCCATTGCTTCTTGTCCTTCCTTTTGGTGCTTTGATAAATAGATTGATGCCCTCTTCTGTGTGGCAGCCCCTCAAATATTGGGACACTGCTATCATGTCACCCCTGGTCCTTCTTTTCACTAGGCTAGACATGCCCAATGTTTGCAACCATTCTTCATATGTTTTAGCCAGTGGTGAAATCCATTTTTTTTTTACTACCGGTTCTGTGGGTGTGGCTTGGTGGGCGTGGCATGGTGTGGTGTGGTATGGCTTGGTGGGCATGGCTTGGTGGGTGTGGCAGGGGAAGGATACTGCAAAATCTCCATTCCCACCCCACTCCAGGGGAAGGATACTGCAAAATCCCTATTACCTCCCCACTTCTGGGGGAAAGATATTGCAAAGTCTCCATTCCCACCCCACTCTGCGGCCAGCCAGAGGTGGTATTTGCTGGTTCTCTGAACTACTGAAAATTTCTGCTACCGATTCTCCAGAACCTGTCAGAACCTGCTGGATTTCACCCTGGTTTTAGCCCAGGCCCCTAATCATCTTTGTTGCTCTTCTCTGTGCTCTTTCCAGAGTCTCAATATATATTTTTATATGGTGGCAATCAAAACTGGTTTAAAGTTTAAAAGCTCCTTGGATGAGAAGCAATTTTTTTTAAAAAAAAAAACCCAAGGAAATCTAGGTGCATTTTGGAAAAAGCACATTTGGGACAACCATGACTTGGATGATTAAGAATATCCATAGACACCATTTGGAAGTTTCAAACTAGTTTCCTGCCTGTAAAACATACTGCTTGAAAAAGCTGTTTCATCGTGGCCTAAAAGTACAGATAACCCTGAATTCTCTCTAACATTAACATTTAATCTGGCCTCCTACTCATTTAAGCCTAACTTCAAGGTATTGCTGCTACTATGCATAGGTGAGAATCTATAACTAATAATATTAAACTAATAATATTAAAATGTTGGTTAGGGCAATGTCATTTTATAATGGGCTTTTGTTTCACATGTAAAACAAAAAAAAAAAAAATATTAGACAGCTTGTGCTAGCAGAGTCTCTTTTAAATGACTCCATCAGTCAAGAAATAATACCAATTTCATGGTGCATTGACTTGTCCTTGGGACTGTACAGCTTAAAATTATACTAATTTAGAACATTCAATGACCATTACAGGATCATCATCTGCATCTCCAGTAGCAACCGTTCTTGAGCAGCATTGATTTTATCAGCGACTCCTTTAAAGCAGGAAAAAAAATCACTAATCCTTGATATTGCTCCTGTGGATCAATAAGCTATTATCTATTCTATCGTATATTCTGTTATTGGCTAGTTGATACCAATTCTATGATCCTTTAGCTTTGCTCCATCATGGGTTTTTTTCTTCTATCTCTTTCTTCTTATTTGTATTTGGAATGTATCTATATCTATATCTTTATCTGTATCTATATCTATGTATCTGTTTCTGTGTTTCTGTTTCTATATCATCTGTAATCTATATCTATCTGTCTATCTATCTATCTATCTATCTATCTATCTATCTATCTATCTATCTCCATCATATCTATCTGTCTGTCTGTCTGTCTATCTATCTATCTATCTATCTATCTATCTATCTATCTACCTACCTACCTACCTACCTACCTATCTATCTCTATCATATCTATCTACCTACCTATCATCTATCTATCTATCTATCTATCTATCTATCTATCTATCTATCTCTATCATCTCTATCTTATCTTCTATCTGTCTGTCTATCTATCTATCTATCTATCTATCTATCTATCTATCTATCTATCTCTATCCTATCTATCTATCTATCTATCTATCTATCTATCTATCTATCTATCTCTATCATATCTATCTATCTATCTATCTATCATCTATCTGTCATCTATCTATCTATCTATCTATCTATCTATCTATCTATCTATCAGAACTTAGAATAACTTTATTGTCACTTTGAATGTACACTAATCGGCATAGATTAAAATGAAATTTCATTGCATGCAGCTCTCAAAGGGTTACCACCTCCAATATACACTACATAAGCATGACTAAATAAATAAATAAATATACATATACCAACATATATTATATGACACAGAAAAACAACACAGTCTAGTTCGGATGTATATATGTACACGGCAACAAAAACTAATGTTGCAAGTACTGTATATATAAATAGCAGGACTACCAGATTCTGTAACAGCTTTGTTCCCTATGTATATAGACACACACACACACACATATATACACACTGTATCTATTTGTGCCAAGTCCCCAAACAATTCTATTTCCATGTTTACAATCATGGGCAAACTAATCAGTTTCAGAAAGATAAGCTTTTAAAAAATCGATAACGGGCTATGAAATGGGACAAATATTACTGAGAGCTTATTTGTTGACAATAAACCCACAGAACTAAAACCAATATATCTGTTTTCTTTTAAGAAGGTTTCCCTGCCTGCATCTTCTTAAATATGATTGAACATTCACGGGTTTTGTTCATTAAGCACAGTGCATTAATAGAATTGTTCACCTTTTCTTTACAGCATTAGTACAGTACAGTAGACCCTTAAAGAGAATAAATTTGCAGCCAACAAAATACTCTCTTTCTTAAAGCTAGAATGTTCACCAAAAATGGACTAATTATTTTTTTCTTTGTTACTGATTTATTTCATAAAAAATAAACTTTATTCTCAAGTTTTCATCAAAGTAGCTTCCCTTTAATAAAGCCAAAGAGGAGGAGGAGGAGGAGGAGGTGGTGGTGGAGGAGGAAAATCAGTATTTTGGGACTTTGGAATTCAAACTGACAAACATCTGTCACACAACATCTCAGACTTGATCATTGATCAGAAAGAAAGAAAAAGTCTGGATAGTGGTGATGGAAAAGAAATGGAGAAATGTACAACATTTAAAGACCTGAAAATAGAAGTAGAACAACTGTGGCAAAAGAAAACAAAGATAATATCAATATTAATAAGTGCCTTGGGTGTAATTCCAAAACATTTGTAATATCACTTGAACATAATTGGCATTGACAAAATCACCATCAGTCAGTTGCAAAAGGCAGCTTTACTTGGAATAGCTTATATTCTGTAACAATACTCCTAATACTATCAGACATCAACATCATTCCTATCCTTGGGAAAGACTCAATAGTTGAACAAATATACCAAATCCATCCTAAACATCTGTCTCCCTATACAACCAACTGTCAACTCATGAAGCATTCCTGACCTGCTCTTGAGTTGCCATAGGCAGGGGGATGGGGAACCAAGCCTCACAGCTGCAGTGAGGGAATCACACTTCAGTCAAAACAAAAGCACATTCCAGCCATCTCTATGTCAAGGCCATCTCCATGGATAGTCACAGTGGCCGGAGGGAGGGACTCTACAACCCGCAAAATTGCTTCATTGGGGAATGTGTCTGATGACACACCTTGCGGAGGGAGGGGGAAACAGGTGCACAGCTGGGGCGTGAATTAAGTGAAGTCAGAGTTGGCTTCACTTGGAACATGCCGACATTAAGCTCCTAATAAATAACTGGATTTCTTTTGAAGCTTGCTCGAGGCTCATAATTTAATTAGGGCATTGGTCAGAATCCTGACAGGAACCATAATAGTAATATATCCAAAGACTATTAGGTCTGAACTGAAAATATTCATTCCTATTTTTAAAAAACATTTGTGTGTTTTTCTATCTCTCTACGGCAGTGAGAAGGTATTTACTTTGACATAAAAAATCTTTTTTCTTTGTTCTCTATTTTTAAAAGACAGAGTAAAATGTGCCATTTTAGTAAGTGCTAGTCAGTGAGTGGATAATGATTAGGAAGGAAGAACAGCTACACAAGAGGAAGACAATTAGAAATACTCTGATCACTGTTTTATTCCTTCTTGCTTTTATGGGTATAAATAGGCACACAAAAACATGCAGATATAACTTTCAGCCCAGCATTAACATTATTGCAATATACAGTTAGTCTCAGCTGACTGATTGTAGCACCTGTCTTGCATTTTATTTGGATTTTTTTTCCCCTAAACAATTCTCATTTAGGTGTTTGTTACTGTGAAGGGTGTTTTGTTTGTGTTGATGTAGCGTGCCACCCAGAGTCCTTTGAGATTGGGTGGGTTATAAGTAAAATATAATAAATACATAAATATTTCCTTTTTAATTATGTCTTATTCAGCTACTGTTAATTCTTCGCAACCACATAGAAAGATTTCCTCCAGGAAATCTGAACTGTTCCCTAACTCCATTCTTCAATCCTTCTGTGTACTCATTCACTGAATTGACAATCTACCTCACGGGTGTCAAACTCACAGCATCACATTGCTGTCACATGACATTTCATGATGTTTCCCCCCTTCATGGATCTGGGTGGGCATGGCCTGCATGTGACACATCCGTCCCACGGGCCACCAGTTTGACACCCCTGATCTACCTCGTCGCTGTTCAACCTCTTCTTTTTCCTTCTGCCTTTTCCAGCATTCTAATCTTCAGAGAGCTTGATTTTTCTATGATTTGTCCACAGAATATTTTTTAAGTTACACTAAAATCATTATTTGAGAATGACAGCTTTAATTAATTACTCGTTCATCATCTCTTACAAAATTATGTACCAAGGCATCAATATGATGCTATGTTCTTTGTTCCCTATGCCATCCATTTGGTAAACTTACAAGATTTGTTTTTCTCACTATATACATGTATACTTCCAAACTAGACTGTGTTGTTTCCTTGTGTCATATATGTGTGTATATGGGTACATGCATAATATTTATTTATTTATTTATTCATTTATTTATTTGTCATGCTTATGTAGTGTCTGTTGGAGATGGTGATCTGTATGCAACAAATTTTCATTGCAATGTATGCCGATTAGTGTACATTTAAAGTGAGAATAAAGTTATTTTAAGTATAAGTTATAATAAGCAAATAATCACCATTTACAAATGGTAGATTATAGAGATGAAATTCATTTATAGTTGGTTGCTGTAGTTGGTTAGCCAAATATTTAGGCTGGCTTTGGCTTTGGCATCCTGCTGTTGATTCCTTCCCAAGGACCTGGGGTAGGCAGATGTTGTGGTTTGATGGTGTTAAAGATATTGTCCCAGAATGTAAGCTATTCTGAGTAAAGATGCCTTTTGCAATTGACCGATGATGATTTTGTAAATGCTGGTGGTGTTCAAATAGTGTTTTAGATGTTTTGGTCATTTTCAATTACTTTTTCAAATTTGTGTTCCCAACCAATTTTTTATTACTGGCACAAGATAATTTTATAGATGTTCCAGTGAATTATGATGGGGACTATGTTATGTTGTTGTTATTGTTATTCTTATTGCATTAAAATAATAAAAAATACTGGCACTATCAAATATTTATCAACAAAATAAATGAAAATGGCAGCTCTGTCTCCCTGCTAACATTCAGAAGTTCACCTGAACACTATTGTTTTAAAAGCCTTGTAGAGTATCAATTGGGAAAAGACTGCGCACCTGTGGAGATAAGGTATTCCAGAATGCTTAACTGACAGAGATGGGCTGCCTTGAGCTCCACATTCCTCTCTCCTTGTATAGAGGCAAGGTCATAAGTATGTCTATTCTCTTCCCTGCATGTTGACAGCATTGGACAGACAAAATCTGTTTGATGGTCAGTTCCTAAGATAATGAAGGTGCACTGTGTGTAGAATTACTATTCCTCCTCCCCCCTCCTCCTCCTCCTCCTCCTTCATTTTAGCCATTATCTATCCATGCAGGATGAAGGCCTCTTCCACATGTTTCCAACCAATACAGTCCTCAGCTTTCTTTTGCCAATTGGGCCACCAATAGTTGCTGATGTCGTCAAGCCATCTTGTTTTAGATCTTTTTCATGAAAGCGTTTTATCGAGTGGGATCCATTCTATGACTGCCTTGGTCCACCTGCCATCCGTTCTTCCTGCTATGTGACCAGCATGTTTCCATTTCAGTTCTTTTACTCTCTTCGTTTGTTCTCTAATCCATGTGTGGGTCTTTCTATTTTGCCTTGTAATGCTGAGCATGTGTTTTTCCATGGCTCTTTGTACCTGTCATAGCTTTTGTATCGATTGTGAGGTTAGTGTCGATGTTTCACTGGCATATGTTAGAGCTGGTAGCACACACTGATCAAAAAAAATCCTCTTCAGGCATAGTGGGAGGTTATTCTTAAAAATTACACTTAGCTTGCTGAATGTGTGGCAACTACATTTAACATACCATTCAATTTCCCTTATTGTCTCACCTTCCATTGAGATCCATTGGCCAAGGCATATGTAGTGGTCCACCACATTTAGTTCTTCTCCAGTTATATATAAAAAAATTCTTTCTTTTATGAATTTATTAAACATAACATGGCTATTTTTCAGGTTTATTTTTAAGCTAAATGGTTCTCCTGCATTGTGCAACTCTTGTATGTGTCTTCCACACACAAGAATTACTATTATGATATATATTTTTTTTTACTTTGGTATATAACATCACTTAACAAATGAATTCAAGTCATGGTAAAATGGCTTAATTGTAATAAAAATATTACATTATTTAAACAACATACTTAATAAAACAATATGCTTAAAATACCACAACATACAATCAGTAGTGAAATTTAAAAAATTTCTCCTACCGGTTCTGTGGGCATGGCTTGTTGGGGGAGGTCATGTGACTGAGTGGGCATGGCCAACTCGACATCACTCACATCGAGGGGCTCCTCACCGGTCCCTCCCCTCCCAGCCAATCCTTGTTGTGAATGGCAGGAAAATGGGGAACGGAATATTCCTGCCTACCATCCTTCTCTCAGTCTGTGCTGAGATTGAGGAATGGATGACAGGCAGGAAAATCCCCTTCTCCATTTTCCTGGCTTTCACAAAAACGGCTCCATTCCAGCTGCTCACCCCCATCTCCCTCCCTCCTGGGGACTACCTTAAAAGGGACAGGCTGCAACCACTACTTTGTGAATGGAGGAAGAAAAGTTAGGATTTTCTCTGCTGCATTTAACATTGAATTCTGTGGCAGAGAGAATGCTAACTTTTCTCCCTCCATTCAGAATGGGACTGCTGCTCCCTTTATGGTTCCCTCCCAGCCCACTCCCTCCTGGGGACTACCTTAAAGGGACAAGCTGCAGCAGCTCCATTCTGAATGGAGGGAGAAAAGTTAGCATTCTCTCTGCTGCATTTAACATTGAATTCTGTGGAATATCGAGCAGCTGGAAGAGGTGAGTGGCAACCGGCCGGGCGTGGGTGGGGCAAATGAGCACGTAAAAAAATGCAACTAGAAAAATAGGGACCACCTTGGTGGGAAGGAAACAGCATTCCATCTGCCTTTGGCATTTAGTCATGCCGGCCACATGACCACGGAGATGTCTTCAGACAGCTCTGGCTCTTCGGCTTTGAAACAGAGATGAGCACCGCCCTCTAGAGTTGGGAACGATTAGCACATATGTGCGAGGGGAACCTTTAACTTCACCTAAGTATGCTTTTTAAAAGGATGTAGACAATTTCTTGGGTGGCACTGTAGATTAGTAACTTTTTAAAAAAGTTATCAAGAGTCAGCCATGCCAAATCATTTCTATATTGCTGCCAAGAAAATTATACTTCCATGCCTTCTCCAAATGTTGGTTTGACTTCTGGGAGACTTTATCTTGTAACAAAGGGTTAAGCAGAGTAACGCTTAATTGTTGCTAACCTATGAGCATTACTGCCATTTATAATGGGCTGCTTTAAAAATGAAGAGCATGTACATTTATTAATTAAGCTAACACATTACAGGAGAGCAAAGGAAAAGAATGGATACACTTACAAGTTAATAGATACTTTGATAGATTATTTTTACTTCTGTACTGTGCACCTGTCTTGAAGTTTCATTTTATAAAGTGCACTTGCCTTAATTATATGTCTGATACGACTATCCTGAAAAACTATTTTAATTGAAGTTTGTACCTCATGTAACATTACTCTTTCAGAAGACAGGTAAGTGAAGCTAATCAGTGAGCAGATGTAGGTCAGAGTGATGGAGAACAAATGCATAAAGACATGGAACTATCTCCTCAACACTGGATATAACTAAATTTAAATGTTTGTTAAAAGATATCCTTAATTTCATTTGAATTGGCACAAACATTTCCAGCGGTTTTCATAAATACATGGAACTTCATCATACCTATTGCAGTTTCTCTCTTCTATTAAATTTTCTCTTTTCTGTGATCTTGTACTAACCTCCTCCCACTCTCTTTTCTAGGTCTATTATTACTACATCTCCGATTGCATCAGAACAGCAGTTTTCAGCCAAATAACTGAATTTCTTTCTCCTGACCACCTCCACAAAGTCATACTTTGTACAAGGTGTCCATAAAAGCGAATATATTTGGCGAAAGACTTGAGGACTCTTTGGAGCATCAGTAGAAGTAGGTGGTATGACAGACGCATCGGACCTGGTGATGTTATTGTCCCATAACATCAGGTTACACCAGGATGGAATAATTACATCACAAAGGAGACTATCTTTCTCTCTGTTTTTTCCTCCCACTTATCCACAAAGGTAAGTTGCATTACAGAAAAGTTGCCTATATATATATATTTATTTAACAGAAGATAAAACTGATCATCAAAGTTTGGCCCAAAGCTAAAAAAATATGGACCTTCCTTCATTGCAGTTAAATGGCTCACTAATTCCACATATTTTTTTTTAATGAACGGTGAATTATGTCCAAAATTTTCTCAATTGCTTTTTATTTGCATTTAGGGCTGTGACTTGCAAAAGGAAACCTTTATGTATGTGTGTGGAAGTGTGTAATCTCATTCTGAGCTAAAGAAATCATGCAACTAAAACAATGGTGATTAACAAGGACTATAAACAAAATATTTAGTATTGCAATTGATTGCTTAGGTAGTAACATTTCCTAGAGCTCAGTGAAACATATTGCAGACCTACAACTCAAATTTCTCAGAAGACTGCCCCTTTCTCAAACTTACAATCCATACTTTTTTAGGGTCAGTAAACCAGAATTTGAATTTATTTCTTGCCTGGGATAGAAGTCTCTACAAGGGCAGAGGTTTGTGTCAAAAAAAAAAATCAATATGATAGTTGCAATCATATCTGAATTCTTTTACATGGACACTGTGGGAAGCATATATCAACCATTAGATCACTGGCAACTGTGCAACATATTGTCTGGAGAAAAAAAAATTCTCTGTAAAATCTTTTCAATTAAAATCAGAACGTCATTGTGGTACCATGAAAATAATTGCAGCAGCTAAGGAAAGAGGTTTGTTTTGCCATTTTCTTAAACCGTAGGGAAAAAAATGTGGCCAAACCCACTACCTTTGAGAATACAAGGTGTTGAGAAATCCTCTTGGGTAAATCCTCTATACTAGATAATCGAGTTTTAAAGGTCTCATCTGAAGCAACTCAGCAGATTCAAAATGCAAGAGATGGTAATAGCATCTCTAAATTGTGCTTAGTGGGCAATAGGCAGCTGGTGCAGATCTTTCCTTACAGGCATTGTGTAATTGTTATATTTCACACAGCCCAGCAAACCAACACATTTTGCACCAGTTGCAACTTTCAGATACATTTCAAAGGCAGCCCTGTATGAAGCAGATTTACACATTTCCTGGGTAAGGCAAGGTAGATTAAGTTCTATATTAATATATAAGATGCAGTCTTTAGAAACTGGAATCCTAATTTTTAATTTCTTAATTAAAATTGATTTTACATGTTCACATCACCATCCAAAACAACTCTGAGTGGCTTACAAATACAATAAAAACCCTAATATAGAAACATTAAAAAAAAAAAACAATTTATTACATAAATCTAGGAACCGAGTACATACTCAGTATGGAGGTGGGTTCTTATCTCTTAGTCTACCAGTCACCTCCAGCATAAAGTGGCTCCATTGGGGCCCCAAGCCAAATGGAAGAGTGAAGTTTTGAGGCTCTTCCAGAAGGTCAAGAGGGTAAGGGTAGATCTCACCTCTGGCGGCAAGATGTTCCAAAGTCTGGGAGACATGACAGAAAAGGCTCTTCTCTGCTGATACAGTTCTACAGAGGAATTATTGAATCTGTCATTTGCACCTCCATAACTGTCTGGTTCAGTTCTGCAACCCAACAAGACAGACACAGATAATTAGAACTGCAGAAAAACAATTACTACCAACTTGCCTTCCATTGAGGACCTGTATACTGCACGAGTCAAAAAGAGGGCTGTAAAAATATTTACAGTCCCCTTGCATCCTGGACATAAATTGTTTCAACTCCTACCCTCAAAACGACGCTATAGAGCACTGCACACCAAGACAACTAGAGACAAGAACAGTTTTTTCCCGAAAGCCATCACTCTACTAAACAAATAATTCCCTCAACACTGTCAAACTATTCACTAAGGCTGCATTACTATTACTATTAGTCTTCTCATCGTTCCTATCACCCATCTCCTCCCACTTATGACTTCATGACTGTAACTTTGTTGCTTGTATCCTTACATTTTATATTGATTGTTTCCTAGTATGATTTGATTGCTTATTTGTACCCTATGACTATCACTAAGTGTTGTACCTTATGATTTTTGATGAATGTATCGTCTTTTTATGTACACTGAGAGCATCTGCACCAAAGGCAAATTCCTTGTGTGTCCAATCACACTTGGCCAATAAAGAATTCTATTCTATTCTATTCTATTCTATTCTATTCTATTCTATTCTATTCTATTCTATTCTATTCTATTCTATTCTATTCTATTCTCCTAGACTTAAGCATTGTGCCCTATCCAACAAGATGAAGTTCAGTGACGAGAAAAGTAAGGTCTTGCATTTAGGCAGGAAAAAACAAATGCATAATTATTAGATTAGAAGACCTTCAAGGTCCCTTTGTGCCCCATGATTCTAGATCCTGCCCTGGCCCGCAGGGTCATGTACTAAATTCATGTATTAAATGTGATTCATGTACTATAGTAAGTATGGCTAAACTCAGTGTAGTTATCAGATAAACCCCATGTGCAAATCATAAGAGATGGGAAGAAAATGTAGCTATTTATGGATTCCTACCTCACATGCAAAATTTAAATTTGGCGAAGCTTCATTGGCATGACTTGTCCAAAAATAAAATGAGTCAGTGCTATAAGGCTCTCTGATTTTATTACTCTCTTCTTTACTCCTTTTTTATAGGAAGAGTATTGAAACTTCATTAGGAAGTTCACATTGTAAATCTCACTTCGATCAGTGGGATTGACTGATCCATCCAGACATCAAAAGTAGACAGGAATCTAAACATATGTAATCACAGCCCAAGAAGTGATATTCTGCACTTTGATAGGCTGTACGGTAATCTTATAAGTTCTTTGATGCACAAATAAGCTTTGAACATCAACCAGGGAGTCAATATAAACAGCTTAGTTACTTTTTCCCAGATTTGGAGCATGTAGATTTTCAGCTGTTGCTCAGCTCTTTCTGCAATATTTATAGAATATAAAATTAGATCTAGAAAGGAAATCCTAGTTCTCTCAGAATATAAAATGTTTGTGCTTATGTGCATATGTGCATATGCATAGCATTTGTAAACAAAGAAGTAAAGCATTTGTCATCAAATTCATTTCAATTTTTTTTTCTAATTTGGAGATGCTATTTCCCTTTTCATGCTTTCATTGCAGATCTTCTTATACAGATGGCAAAATAGAACCACCCCACATACATACAAACTGGAATGAGCCAATAAAACTAAATGCAGAAGCATATGTTCCATTTTGCACTCTTTTTAAAAGCAATCTTTGCTTTTCTGTCTGCTAGTTGCCTGTCTTTTAAGGGTGGAAGCATTTGTGAGGAATTCTGGATTCTTGTGTGAACTTGGAAGAGTCCAGAAGTAGCCTGTAGTACTGGATTCTAACCACTGCACCATCATGGCTCTTATGCATCATACCACCACTTTTTATAACCTTCTTTTGCTGCATCTGTGCCACATTCAAGGTACAGATACTTCGAGTTGCTTGTTGGATCAACAGATCTTTGGAATGCATAGTGTGAGGCCCTGTAATCTGAATACCCTTCCCCAGGGGTGGGTTCTAAATTTTTTTACGACCGGTTCTGTGGGCGTGGCTAATTTTGTGGGTGTGGCTTGGAGGTCATGTGACTAGGTGGGCATGGCGAGCTGGTCAGAGTCATTTCTGGAAGGTCCTCACACTTACGACCAGTCCTCGCACTTACGACCCAACTCATTTGTTTGCTTTTAACACTGATCAGCTGTAGGACGGCCCTTTGAAGCCCCGTGGCAAGAGTTTAAACAGTTTTTTTTCCTCTAGTCATCAGCTGGGACTCAGGAGGCAGCAATAGATTGGGGGTGGGACCAAATAAAAGGTAAGAATAACATGGGGGGTGGGGGTGGGAGGGCTGGGGGGGAGAACCGGTTCGGTGATGTCATATCGTCACCGCTACCAGCTCGGCCGAACTGGACCGAACTGGGAGGAACCCACCACTACCCTTCCCCAATAAAATATACAGCTAGCTCTCGACTTACACCAGTTCATGTGGAGATCATTCGAAGTAAGAGCAGAACCAAAAAAACCCCCAAAAAGTGACTTGTGTCTGTTTTTTTACACTTACAACTTTTGCAGCATCCCCATGGTTCAAATTCAGACACTTGGGCCACTGACTCATATTTATGATGGTTGCAGTGTCCTGGGGTAATGTAATCCCCTTTTGCAACCTTCTGAGAAACAAAGTCAATGGAGAAACCAGATTTACTTAACAACCGGGTTACTAACTTCACACCTGCGGGGATTCACTTAATAACCAGGGCAAGAAAAGTCATAAAATGGACGGAAAGTCACTTAATAAATGTCTCATTGAGCAACAAAAATTTGGGGCTCAATTGTGGTCATAAGTCGAGGACTAACTGTACAAGGTAATAAGATGCATAGCTTCTCTCTTTCAAGTTTCCATTGCATTTTCTTAC
Source organism: Arizona elegans (assembly GCA_022577455.1). Lineage (NCBI taxonomy): Eukaryota > Metazoa > Chordata > Lepidosauria > Squamata > Colubridae > Arizona > Arizona elegans. The sequence continues at coordinate 9,441,924 of JAKOOJ010000002.1, read as the reverse complement.
ATATTCTAAATCTGCCATTTCGACATTTGCGTTAGAATATTCATGACTGGGAAGACATGATAACAAGGTCAGCCAATGAATAGGCATAGCAACTAAATCAGCCAATTGGGAGCTGAGACAGACTAGAGCCAGGGTGTGCCTTAGTCTGCAGCTTCTGATTCTGTGCAGAGAATTGAAACTGAAAGATGTCTGTGCATGCTGTCTCCTCTGCTGAAATGAAACTCTGAATCTGCTGTTGGTATTGTAAACTTACTTCATGTAATATTGTGTATATAAAGAAGTGAATGAATCCTGCTGCATAAGTTTATCTGTGTGTGCTTCTGGATTTGACCTTTGCAAGAAACTCTGACAATTTATACATTCCTTGACAATCTGAAGATGGGCCCCTTTTGTCTCAGTTTAAGCTGTAATTGAAAGCTCTGCACAAGCCACACTCTTCGAGATATAGAAGAGACAAGACAAGTGCAGCTGTTTTCCTATCAAATCTCTATTGACTTTCTAGCTGTCAAAGAAGATGAAGTCTACTTGGCATAAAATATCAAGAAATGGGGTCTTCGTATCTATACACCAAGAAGGAACACAAATGGTATTGCAGCACATATTCTATATGGGATGGTTTAAATGTATCTATGGGTATAGAATCTTACTTTCAACTCTTAATATCCAAAGCAGGATGACAAGGCATTAATTAAAAATATTTTTGCATAAGCATATGAGAGAGAAACTGAAGATTTATATATGCCTAAATATAGTAATAGCACTTAGACTTATATACTACTTCACAGTGCTTTACAACCTACTCTAAGCAGAGTCAGCCGATTGCCCCCAACAATCTGGGTCTTCATTTTACCCACCTCGGAAGGATAGAAGGCTGAGTTAACCTTGAGCCGGTGAGACTTGAACTGCCAAACTGCTGACAGCCGGCAGTGAGCAGAAGTAGCCTGCAGTACTGCACTCTAACGACTGCGCCACCTTGGCTCTTATGCATCATACCACCACTTTTTATAACCTTCTTTTGTTACAGTTAGACTTGACTTCCTACCATGAAACCCTGAAAGATCTTAGCTATTCTCCTTCCTGTTCTTTCTTTCTACCTAATATTATTAACATCAAAAGTTTGAACAACCTTATAGAAGAATATACAATATATGTTGTATATATATTGGGGTAGGCTGCTGGGGGTTTGCAGGGGTTCGGGAGAACCTCTAGCTAAGATTCTATGCAGTTTGGAGAACCCCCAAATCCCACTTCTGGCTGGCCCCACCCACCCCACCCCACCCCTCCAGGAGTCCCCATGCGGTCCGTTTTGGATGCAGGTAAGTGCGTGGAGGCTTGTGGAGGGAAAAACAGGCATACCGGAAATTCAGGAAGGCTGGAAACAGGCCTGTTTGTGGCCTCCAGCCTCCAGAGGGCCTCTGGAGCCTGGGGAGGCCATTTTCACCCTCCCGAAGGCTTGAGGAAAGCCTCCAGAGCCCAGGGAGGGCAAAAACACTTCCCCCACCATGGTGCAGGAGACTGACTAGGCCATGCCCTCTATGGCCATGCCCACTCAGCAACTGGGCAGAGAACCCCTTGCTAAAATTTTTGAAGCCCACCCCTGAATATAGCTGAACTTTTTTTAAAAAATAGAGCTGAACCCAATCTGTTAAATCAAGTCTTCTTCTGGCTGAAAACAGATAATATTACCATGCTTAAAAATGTTTTCATTGTAGACTCCAGTAAAGAAAAAAAGTCATTCCAGTTAGTGAAGGATTTTTCCAATATACTAAGGACATTTCAGGTAGTTCAAGGAACAAACAGTTTGGCAAGAAACCAAAAAGCCAACAGCTTATTCAATACCATGAAAAGAGAAGACTTTTCATGGTATTTCATGGTATCTTCTTTAAAAAGACTTCTTTTTAAAGAAGATCGTGTTATGGAAATTGGTATAGGATTCTTTGCCAACATTCTGAATGGCAAAGAATCTTTTATCAATAGTGGTTAATTTGAAGAAAAATGCTGTCTACTTTTGCAGGGTAAAAAGCGATTTCTTATGCCAGATTATTTATAGAACATCTTCTTTGATGGAAAAAAGGCAGAAGATTTTAAAGACATGCTGAAGCTTGAATAATGCTTCAACGTTAATGCTCTATAATTGTTTCCCATTCTTTCTATTAGTGATGGGCTTTAAAATATTGATCAAAGTCAATGACTAATCACTCAGCTTAGGCTGTGACAAACTTAAAAAAAATCCATTATCTCAAAAAAAAAAAAAAAAAAAAAACCATAGCAGAAGCTGGCATAAAGGTTGCATTTTATTCTCTCTCCCCCAGTATGATTACTAGAAAGTCAGGATTAAAGGAATTTGACAGGCACTAACTTGGAATATCGGTGTCAAAAGATGTTGCATGGACAGTTGGCCTAGAAAGCTTCATGAATATTTTATATCATGCAGTATGTAAGTGTTAATGACTACAAAGTAGTTGTTACCAAGTGGAGGACAGAAAGGTCTGGTTTTCAAGAACATCTTGGAATTATTTTTTGTCCGTTGGCTAAGTCCTGTCCAACCTGCATTGTTTTATAATTTTAGCATTATAAGCCTCCCAGAATCACTTGGTTAAACTGGGCTATAGAAATTAAATTAATTAATAAAACAAAAGAATAACAATCATGTCAGAGACTTAGTGGTCAAAGAGCAAAGGTAAGGGCAAGCAATTTCTAAAAGCTCCAACAGAAACATATGTGTTCTTTAACAGAGTAAGTATTAGATGTAATCCTTACATCTGAATCCTTCAGTGAATTGATCTAGCTGGCTACCTACATTAGCAAACTGTATTATGGCATAGGAGCTAATTCCTTAAGACAGGGGTCTGCAAACACTCAAAGAGCCATTTGGACCCATTTCCCACAGAAAAGAAAACACCGGGAGCCACAAAACCCACTGGGCATGGCCAACTTGATGTCACTCACTTTCACCAGTCACATGACCCCCCCTAGCCATGCCTACCCAGCCATGCCTACCCATTAGGGCAGAGAACCGGTTGTTAAAAAACAACGGGAACTACAAAACCCTTTTGACAACTCTCTCTCTCTCCCTCCCTCCCCACTTCCTCTTTCTCTCTGTCTCTCTCTCTGTGTCTCTCTCTCTCTCCCCCTCTCTCTGTTTCTGCCCCAGCCGCTTCTCATCCCCCGCTGTCACCCTTACCTTCTCAGGCAAGGCCAGGAGTGACTGGGAGGGGAGGACAAGGGGTGGAGCCAGCCAGTGGTGGGATCATCCAGGGAGCCACAGCAGAGGGCCCAAAGAGCCACATACAGCTCCAGAGCCTCAGGTTGCAGACATCCGCCTTAAGAGAATACCTACTTCCCATCCTTTCTGTCCCCCATGTGTAGGACTCAGCAGATGGGCATCCTTGAAAAGAAATCTCACATAATGGGTCTTGGGAAATGTGCTTTCTCTGCCAATGACATTCCTGGTCACATGCTTTCCTTCACAAGCTTTAAACATTTAGCTCTTACCCAGCTCTTGGGATGAAATTTTGTTTTCATTTTTGTTTTAATTTTGGCTTTTATCCTTTTAATCTGGTCTTGGTTTTTTGCATTGCTTTTCCTTCCTTCCTCCTTCCTTCCTTCCTTCCTTCCTTCCTGCCTGCCTGCCTGCCTGCCTGCCTGCCTGCCTTCCTTCTTTCTTCCTCCCTCCCTCCCTCCCTCCCTTTCTCCTCCACCCAGAGGTGGGTTTCACATTATGGTACTACTGTTTTGCCACATGTGCACACTTGCTTCATATTCACGTGTGCCCAGTTCGTGCCTGCCTTCCACACCGGCCTTCCCTGCATGCACTTTGCTCTTGCATGCACCTTCTGCGCATGCGCCTGGCCTCAAAAATGTGCCTAAATAGTATAGCATAGAGCTGGGGCAGGAGGGCAAGTGGGCGGGCCCACCCGTGATTTCCGCTACCGGTTCAGGTGAACCTGTCCGAACCGGCTGAATACTACCTCTGCCTCCACTCCCTTCTCTTTCTCTTTCTTCTATTTCAAAGAATTTATACCAACCTAATTTCTGAACATGCTTCAGAAAAATGTATTGTGCTTACAGATGCATTCTGATTTCATTAAAAAGAAGATTGTAATCATGTTTTTGTTTCTCACACTAGTCAATGGGATGCACAACCCTTTCTTTCCCTATTACTATAATCTATTTTATACGCAAGAATGACTAACACATCACCAACCAGCAACCAGTAGCTCTACTTTTTGCAAAGCAGCTGAAATAAATGAAACAAATCAAGAGTTAAGAGGACTAATAATTATACTTTGAGAAATTTCAGAGGTCAAGTCTGGAGCTTTGCAGGAGATAGAGGAGGGATAGAAAAGCTTCTTTTAATTCATTGCAACCCAACTGCTTCAACCATGTGCACAAGTAAAGTTCTTTGAACACTGATTAATCAAATCTGAAAGCTAATCCAAACTTTAATTTCATGACAGAGAGAGCACTGCAAGGTATGTAGGTGGAGATGGGCTAGAGCTGTTGTTGCTTCCTTCAGTATGTGCAAGATTTAATTATTTTTTAGGAACTCAGCATGAGTGCCTTAAACTTAGACATTTGTCATATTGTAATGGAATGTGAACTTTCTTCGCTCCCATATCATATGATGGGGCAATGCTTTTAGTATGCGGTTACAGTCAACGAAGACATAGTTTTAGCATTTTGAGCTCCTAACCGGCCTAAGGTTTTTGTTTAGCAGCTCACCAGTGGAATCTTAATACCGTGCTTGGTAATGCAGAAATACATGGTGCATTTCTTTTGTCTCCAAATATCTGTTTAACAAGACTTTCATATTCAAACAGAGAATCTGGACTCAACAGTTACAGCAAATCTCAGAATTTGGAACGGATTATTAGTAAAGTTGGTTTTGTTTTTGTTTTTTGTTTTTTTTTTTGAAAAGCTGGTTCAGTCAGGCCAAATGGGTGTACTCCAGGTTAGGGGGTTAAACAGTGTTATCCTGCAGGATCTAGCAAACAAACCTTCTGTCTTGCAGTTCTTGCCTGATGCCATGACATCCCCTTCTTGTAATATTTAAGAAAACATTAAAAACCAGATTGATCTCCCATTCCTTGAAAGAGGGGGATTGCAAGAGCCCTTTTGTTATATTTACCTGTCTGCTAAGTGGCTCATTGCATTTTTTTTTTGGTCAGCTAGGCTTCTTTGTGTCTCCATATGCAGGATTTCCTCTCCCCCCTTTTATATGTAAGCCATCCAGAGTTTTAAGTAGTCAGGCAGCCTCTAAATAAAAGGTAAAGGTTGTGCTAGTCCCCAACTCTAGGAGGTGGGGCTCATCTCTGTTTCAGAGCCAAAGAGCCAGCACTGTCCGAAGACATCTCCGTGGTTATGTGGCCGGCATGACTAAACCCCAAAGGCGCACGGAATGCTGTTACCTTCCCACCAAAGGTGGTCCCTATTTTTCTACTTGCATTTTTTATGTGCTTTCGAACTGCTAGGTTGGCAGAAGCTGGGACAAGTAATGGGAGCTCACCCCATTATGCGGCACTAGGGATTCGAACCACTGAAATGCCAACCTTTTGATCGACAAGTTCAGCATCTTAGCCACTGAGCCACCACATCCCTTTTTGGGATAAATAGTTAAATAAAAAAACTATTGGATAAATAGTTAAATTTAAAAAAATCTGTACAATGGTATTATGAGGTTTCCCATTGTACATAATGAGTGTACAGTGTGTATTTCAAAGCAACCTGAAGTTGATGCATCTGTGAATTTTCAGAGAGGTTTTCAACATATTAAAGAGAATATAAAGCTACTCTTCTCCTCTTCCTCCTTCACCACCACCACCACCACCTCCTCCTCTTCCTCTCCAATACTTCCTCCTCTCCTTTTTCCACAATATATCTTTAGAACTGAGTACGAATAACCTTTTGCAATGTCCCATCAAATTTATAGACTGAAGACTGCATAGACAAGTCCTTTGAATTTCTCCACAGGATAAAGAAACTCTTCATTAATTTCTCAAAGGTAGCTTTCCTTTGAAAAAAAACCCAACCTCTTTGAGTTTCTTCATGATGTCTTCCTTTGGGTTTTAACTGAAATGTGGGATGCCAAGGGGATCCTAACCCCAATGAAGGGATGATTGTGCAATGAAACATGGGATACTTGTATATATCTCTTATAATATAATCAAGCATGCACAATTACATAAATTATCTATCAATTATACTTTATCATAAATTCTTTTTTTTCCCTTTGAACTATCTTTAATGGAAGTAATTTTTCATGAAGGTTTTTCTCTCATTCATTTGTTCATTTTTAGGGCTATCCTGTTTATGAGAATTAGCTGAAAGCCGTAGGAAAATTTCTCTAAACGCACTGGAAATTTTTTGTTCAAAGGAAGTCTGAAAATTTAAGTTGGATCAATATTATTTCTTGCAAAACCAATTCCAAGATTTCTAGAAAAACATTCCAGGTTTAAAAGTTTCAGATTTTATTTTCCAAGGACAGTGGGGGGCAGACCTCTTTTGTGGAAGGTCAATAAAAGTCAATATGATAGCCATAACCATACAACATATGAAATAAAAATATTGTGCATTATTGATATTCTCATTTTTGACCTGACTCTCTATGTATGGCCCCAAAAGTGGGGGGAAATATTCACTTATTTGTTAGGAGAATTAAAAGAGTCATTATTATGTAAATTTATTATACCTAAATAATAACATTGAGTTCTTTCTTCCTTCCTCCTTCCTTCTTCTTTCCTCCCTCCCTCCCTCTTTCTCTTTCTCCCCCCCTTCCTTCCTTCCTTTTTTCCTTCCTTCCTTTTTTTCAAAAAAGGTTAAGGAAAAATTGAATTTTCACTGCCTGTCTCTGATCAGATTAGCCTACAGAATTATTTGGTGCAGTACAAATTGGGTGCTTACGGTATGGAAAAATGCTTTGTATTCTTAGACTGTTTTTCTTTGTGTTATTAGCATTATTTACAGAAGCATGTAGGGAGAAAAAATGAAAAGAAGACTGGGGAATCCCTTAAATATATCAGCACTTTGAAGTGTGCTTCTCAATACTCCTTGGATTGACAATTTGCCAGCTCTGGAACAGAATTAATCTATGAGTTTAATAAAGGGCATATTGTCTAGATTTTTCCATAATCCCAGAGATAGCCTGAAACACAGAGATAGCCTGAAAATTTCATGCAGCTGCATAATTTATAGAACATTGAGTATAGCACTAGAAAGTACAATCCTGATTGTCCAAAGAAAGGAAAATGCCTAAAACTGTACTAAATCATATCATGAATACTTCTAGCTCTATATTGACATTTTTGACAGTGATTTTCCTAAATTTTAGATAGGAGTCATCTATTTACAGCCCTATCAAGATCTGGTGTGATCGATGGAGACTTCTATTTGCAAAGCAGATGCTTTCTACTGAATTCTCTATCTACTTAAACAATTTTATTTTCTTTTTACAACCCCGTAATCCCTTTTATCAGGTGAAGTCGGGGCAACTGAATGGAGCTGAGCATTTACTGACCGCACACTCTTCCTTATGCCTATGTAGAGTTCACAGCAGATATTTTCTCTTTGCAACCTGATAAAGAAGCATCTGCCTAGGATTGAACTCTCAACTTTCCAAGTGGGAGGCGAGCATATTCACCTGTAGGCCACCACGCCACTCATCTACTCAAACAATATAAAAGACGAAGTAAAGAGTTATATGACATATGTTGAATATGTTAGAATGTCACACAGAAGAGGAGGAAACACTGTATTGGGATTTGATTTCTGACAGTCTGACTCAGGTATCTGTAATCTATAGCCTAAGTCTTCTTGCTGAATCAGCAAAATAAATACACCATGCTCTCCTGTGTTTCTCTCGTCACAGCAAATAGAGTATGTCTATAAGTATGTTTGCAAAGTAACGAAATAATATCCTTCTCTCACACTCACTCTCTTTCTCTCTTTAAAAAAGATCATTTCCATATGTAAGCATTCATTTTTACTGCATGTTTCCTGCTTCTATATGTTTTAAGCACATTGCAACATCTGCCACTTTTATTTTTAAACTTCAGATAAGTGTGGATTTTTGATGGATGGGTTTCATCTCTTTTTTCATTGTCAAATGATGCTTAGGTGACAAAAAAGTTATATAAAAGGCAGAGCTGTAACTTACAAATGGATCAATGCCCTGTAGACCATAAGATTAAATACAAAAAAGAGTGACAAATAAGTTACTGAACTCAAGGCAATACAACAATGTCAGGCTTTCTCAACAAAATATATAAACCAGAAGTGATTTCACACTAAAATAAATCATAAAGAAGCAAGAATAAAGCATTTCTGATATTTTTTGTTACATTTGTTACATTTTTATGGTTCTGTATCACTTCTCAAATAATGTTTTTTTATCTAAGTAGGAAAGTTTTACTATTATTGCTTCCATTAATTAGGAAATACACAGCTCTGTGGAGTGCTTCATTTTGATGGAGGGTTGATGATCTATTGGCCTCTCTTAAGTGGTTGGCTAAAGAAACACAACCCACCCTCCATTTTTTCTGTTGAACACTGGTGTGTCATTTTTTAAAATGCATGGAGGGGAGGAAAAAAAAAAACATTTCTAGAAGTAATATGGTTAGCCAAGGCAGCTTTCTTTAAGATATGTTCATTGCCTATATAGGGCGAAATATGGCACAATACCTTGGAGCACTTCCATATCATAGCGGCATATGTTAACATCTTTGAGGAGCAACTGCATGTTAGAATAGAGTAGAGTGGCGTGGGTAGAGTGAAGTGAAATGGAGTGGAGTGGAGTGGAGTGGAGTGGAGTGGAGTGGAGTGGAAGGCAAGGCAAGGCAAGGCAAGGCAAGGCAAGGCAAGGCAAGGCAAGGCAAGGCAAGGCAAGGCAAGGCAAGGCAACAGAACAACAGGACAGGACAGGACAGGACAGGACAGGACAGAACAACAGAGTTGGAAGGAACCTTGGAGGTCTTCTAGTCCAACTCCCTGCTCAGGCAGGAAACTCTATACCTGTCAGTGTTCCGAGTAATGCACCCATTGAAAGCAGAACTCCAAGGAAGGTGAATTCCCCTAAGAACATGTTTATTGGATACATCATATCAGCACAGCTGGTGAAAACCAATTCTTCGGTTTTCACCTAATTAAAAGAGGTTTTCACCCTCCCCAGTGTCCAGTGTCCAGTGGACTTCACATTGTCCAATGAATATAGCCAGCAGGCTCCTTTCCTCCTTCATCAACCATCTGTTACGATGACCATGGTTCTCACAGGAAAACTTTTTATTTTGACTGTAATCTGGGCTATCTACTTCCCCGCTCCCCTTCTTTCTCAGGCTTCGTGGGAACTGGGAGGCAGGACAAGATGGCTTCAGCCAGGTTTGCTTGACAATAGTTGACAATACCATTTCAGACAAATGGTTGTCCAATCTCTTCTTTAAGACTTCCAGTGTTGGAGCATTCACAACTTCTGGACACAAGTTGTTCCATTAATTAATTGTTCTAAAATGAAATATGTGCAAATATTCTATTTCTAGACTGTAGAAATCTAGATGTAAGGAAGGGCTTACAAATCCAGAAGCCAATTTTCTTCTGTGGACCAACCTGGTGATGATCAACAACAAATTGTTGATCTTCCGTCAACTTTAATTCCTATCAGATCACCAATATTTGACAGGTCCTGTGGTAAATATTTTTCCTTTCTGGACATATTTCCAGGATGTGTCTTATCTCTTGGCCTTAGGGCCTCTCTCCACCAAGAAAAAAAAAAAAATCAGCATTGTAAACACTGACCAGTTCAACTCAGGATTCCCAACGCAAAATATTCTTTATTAAAACCATAGATCTATAATAGATATGTGGTTTTAATAAACAAAATAATACAGCTGTCTAGTCCACTATAGCTTTATTTCCTAATGTTCCTCTGGTAATTTAATACTTTATCACTAATAGCAATTTAATAATCTTTCCTTTTCCTGTGCAAATATTTCCCTATGATAAATTAAACAATACAACACTGCATTATCCTGCATTACATTACACTCCTAATATGAACATCTTTTGCCAGCAAACTTGCACAAAGTGTTAAGTGTGATTAGCTTGCATTCAATCACATCTCATCCTAGACAATCAGATTCCACTGTAAATTACACAGTAGTTTAGAATATTTTTTTAAAAAATAATTATTATGGTAGAGCTATCATAAAACCCATACAGTTTTTGTATGTATTTTATTTTATGCTTTCAAAGACAAAATGAGAAGCAATCATACTTTATTTGGTTAATGGGGAAAATATCCATAGCTCAGTAGTATCTTTATTAGGATTAACCCTAATGGCACCACAGAGTATAAAATATTTGCAGTTCTTCAGAATTATTTATTGGCAAGATCTTGGGAGGGGGAAGAAACTATAGAAATGAAACTGTCTGAATATTAAGCAAATGTTTCAGCTACAGTATGAGGTCTGCACTTCAAAGCCATTTGTGTATAATCTCTATCTCCGGTCTGATGAAAAATACAATCCTTAAGGTTAGTTTTTATGGTCTTATCTAACTGTAGGCAATTTGCACAAGCAATAACAGTACAACATACACTGCTGCCACAGAATAATAAAAGGAAGAAACCAATTGAAAGGCCAAATCTGAAGCAAAGCAAAAAGTTGATACATCAACATTTTCTTCCTCACAGATTTTAGATGTGTCAGATGTTAAGTAGTTCTTGATAATTTTTATGAGTATTTTTTTAAAAAAATATCTTGAACACACAAATCCCCTCCAATCACCAACCCATCAGTATCTGTCCTTGCTTTTCCCTCTAACTCTGATCATTCCTTATGTTCCTCACAGCATATGAGTTTTATATTAATCTTTTTTTACAATTTTAAATAACTGTAATTTTATTTTTATTTTTTACACATAAAGTTAACTTTATTTTTTTTATTTTTTTATTATTGAAATATAAACACAGATATAAAGACAATACAATACAATACAAAGACAAACAAAAACCCACCACCTACAAACCCACCTAACATTTTACATTTACGCTTTTGTCATCAACAGAATATATGTCATTGAGCTTATATAGTTTAATAAAGAGTAATTATTAAATGTCTAATTCCAATGTTATAACTTTTCACTACAAATTTACATTTCTTATGGGTTCATCTCCTTGTGAAAGTCTTTACCCTAATTTCTGTCCTCTACATTTTTGCTGATTTTCCTTTCCAGCCATTGATACCATTGGTGCCATACAAGATAGTATTCGCTTTCTTCCTTTTCCTGGAGTTCCAGCGTCAATCTGTCCATTTCAGCACACTCTGTTATCTTTGCAACGATTTTGTTTTTGGATGGGAGTTGGTCTGATTTCCAGTTTTGCGCGAACAGTAGTCTTGCTGCTGTCAAGATATGTATGATGAGATATTTCATTTCCTTAAGATGTTGTGCCATTATCATGCTAAATAGAAAAAATTCTGGACTGTTTTCTATTTGAATGTTCATTATTTCTTCAATAATATTTTTTATATCTTGCCAATAGTGTTGGGCTTTCCTACATTTCCACCATTATATTAATCATGAAACTGTGTTCTGCTGTATTATATCATATTTCTTTAAATGATGTATTGATTGTCTTTGATTTGTTACAGTTCTTAACATTGGTTTTGCTAGATGGGGATTAAGTGAAGTAATTTTATTAAATAGGATTTTATAGCTATTGATTTTTTTAGATAATCAATGAAGGAGGGAGAGGAAGTTATTAATATGCATCAGGATTTTTCACATCTTCTTTGTTCTAGTGTTGGTCAACTGCTTTTTGACTTATGCAAGAACAACAACAATAGTCCAATTTGGATAAACATCACTCGGTCTGGGATTCACAGTATATTTTATATGAAATGCAATGTCTCTGCATTTGTGTCAGGTGAAGGACTGCACTTCCAAAATTGCATAAAATGAAGAAATAGGTGAGCCTAGAACAAAAATGGGATTTATATTGTAGTTAAGATGCTGGACTTGTTGGCTGGAAAGCAGGCAGCCCAGATTCGAGATCTGATTGCCAGCTTAGTCCAGCTTCTGCCAACCTAGCAGTTTGAACCTAGCAGTTCAAAAGCATGAAATGAAAGTAGATAAATAAGTATCACTTCAGTGGGAAAGTATCACCACTCTGTGATGTCATGCTGGCCACGTGAGCATGGAAATATCTTTGGGTAGTGCTGGCTCAATGGTCCTTGAAACAAAGATGAACAACCCAACTAGCAGAATAAAACCCACACAGACTTCTTAATTTATACTAACTGTTGTCTGTGTGCTTTTCAGTTAATCTTGATTACTTGTGACTGCCAGGACAAGTCTCTACAGTTTTATTGGCAAGGTTTTTCAGAAGTGGTTTGCCTTCTTCCTAGGACTGAATGAGCCCAAAGACACCCAATTGGTTTTAGGCAGAACTAAAACACATAGGCTTCTAGTGTTTCTTGAGTTTACCTTCAGTGTTGTCTTCCATAGTCTCACTGAGTTCCTGAGGAAAGTTCTTAGTGTCCTGCAATGTTTGTATAGTGCAGGGGTGAAATGCTCCCGGTTGAGACCGGATCAGGTGATCCGGTAGCAATTGTGGCAGGTGGTTCGGAGAACTGGTAGTGATAGTGGTGTGAGGCTCCACTCACCTCCCCCCCCCCGGGTGTTTTCACTTCCTGGTTTTAACCCTCTGCGCATGTGCAGCACATGCACTACCCAACCAGTAAGGAAGGTAAGTAGATTTCACCCCTGGTATAGTGCCATGTGTGTGGCATCAACTTTCCTGTAAACCAGATTGTGCTCAAACTCATCTGTTTGGATACTAGCTCTATCAGCAACTGGTAGATGAGCCTTTGTTCTTAGTTTCCCAATTCCCTTTTGAGCTGTGTTCATGTACATGTCAATATAGTCTTATAACTTGGCAGCTATGATACCTGATAGGAAAGAACAAAGATGATTAGGGGACTGGGGGCTAAAACATATGAAGAACGGTTGCAGAAATTGAGTATGTCTAGTTTAACAAAAGGAAGGACTAGGGGTGATATGATAGCAGTGTTCCAATATCTAAGGGGGCTGCAATAAAGAAAAGGGGGTCAACCTATTCTCTAAAGCTCCTGAAGGTAGGGCAAGAAACAATGGATGGTAACTAAATCAAGGGAAGAACAAACCTAGAACTAAGGAGAAATTTCCTGACAATGAGAACGATTAATCGTTGCCTCCAAAAGATGTGGGTGCTCTAACACTGGAGGTTTTAAGAAGAGATTGGATTGGATGGCCATTTGTCTGACATGTATAGGGCAGTGATGGCTAACCTTTTTGCCGTCATGTGCCAAAAGTGGGGGGAGTGCAGGGGGGGTTTCGCGCATGTGTGCGCCCATACCCATACTTCAATGCACCCCCCCACACATGCCCACATGACCCCTCCTGCAGTACCCCCACTTTTGGCACATGATAGCTCGGTGGGCCTGGTAGGTCCATTTTGCAACCTCCCCAGGCTCCAAAGGCTTTCTAGGAGCCTGGGGAAGGCAAAAAACGGCCTTCCCCAACCCCCAGAGGCCTCTGGAGGCCAGAAACGGCCCGTTTTCCGACTTCCGGTGAGTCCGGAAGACCCAAAAATCAGCTGGCTGGTGCACACAAATGAACTGGAGGTGAGCTAGGGCAACACTTGCATGCCCACAGATATGGCTCCGTGTGCCACCTTTGGCAGGCGTGCCATAGGTTCGCCATCATGGGTATAGGGTTTCCTGCTTGAGCAGGGGGTTGGATTAGAAGACCTTCAAAGTCCTTTCCAGTTCTGTTATTTTGATATATTTTCCATGTTATGGAAGGCAGCTAATTGGCTAGTAGCTGGACACTGTTGTTTTCTTGTGAGGGTCTTGCATAACCAACTGCTTTTCTTTGTTAATCTGGGTGTGAGATACTAGCAGTTGGGGTGTTCATGTATAGAATCTCTGTGTGCGTATTCATATACACACCTACCCAAGGGGGGAGAGAGGGGAGGGAGGGAGAGGGACTGATTTCAATATTTCAGTATTTCAATATTTCTATATACCCATTTTCTTTCTTTTCTTTTTTTTCTCTTCAAATTAAAAACTACTGGTTGACTACTTCTGGAGTCATTGCTAAAGACAAACTTAAAGCATTAGAGCAGAGGTCTTCAAACTTGGCAGCTTTAAGACTTGTGGACTTCAACTTGTGGAGTTGAAGTCCACAAGTCTTAAAGCTGCCAAGTTTGAAGACCTCTGCATTAGAGGGTTGTTTTGTTCCTTTGGAATTCAGGTGGTGCATCTGTGACCTAGCCTATAAAGTTGTCTTAAATTCTGTGAAACAATCTGAAGATGAACTGTGGAAAATTTATAGTGTAGTGCCACAGTTTTGTAGTGCAAACGTTTTGTATAAGAATGATAGTATTTGGTCATATATTACAATGAAGCCAGGATGGTTCATTGGCATTGTTCATGGGCTTTATATTTGCAGACAGGAAGTATTGGATACTTTCTCATCTTCAAAATGTCATCGTAATTTAAATTACAAAGCTTTTCTTTTTATTCCACACCACCATTTATTTTTAGTGTTTATTCACTTCAGTCCAATATTCCTGTGTCGTGTAAAAATCACCTGATTTTGGAGAAGCTTATTTCCTGATGAAAGAGAGAATTCAAAAACGCCTTTGGTCCACTTTGCTGACAATCACACAGAAGAAAGGACAAGATCAGGAAGGATTCAAGGAGATGTGATTCATCCTGGGAAGATAACAAAAGAGGATGTGTGTGTAACTTAAACAAAAAATAATAATAATCAATAACACATGTTTTCTCCTTAAAGTTCCATTTCCAGTTAAAGTTTTACTTGTACAAGATGGCAAGGAAAGGTACAGATGTTATCACCAAGCAGACAACTATCCAAAACACAGCAAAAATTAATTGTTCCGAAAAGAATTGCCCATTTTACTTAACTGTCGAGATCAATTGAACACGCATCTCACCCAAGCAGTTGAGGATAAATAGTAAACTGATACTGTGTCAAAAGAACAATTCTTCTTTCGCCTTGAATTAGTGCAGCATGTAACAAAACTGAAATGAAAACCAAAAGATTTTCTTTTTTCTCTCTTTCCTTAGATTACCTTCCATTCAACTGGAACCTGATAGTGATCCTACAGTCTCACACTATAAAATTTTCACACAGGATTAGCACAAGGAACCATTTTCTTTCTCTTTATTATCCTTAGGATCAAAATAGCCAGGCATGCATTTTAAACCAATGTAGGTGTATTTAAATGGGACATGGTGGCTCAGTGGCTAAGACGCTGAGCTTGTCAATCAAAAGGTTGGCAGTTCAGCAGTTCGGCTCCATAGTGCCGCGTAACGGGGTGAGTTCCCGTTACTTGTCCCAGCTTCTGCCAAACTAGCAGTTCGAAAGCACGTAAAAAATGCAAGTAGAAAAATAGGGACCACCTTTGGTGGGAAGATAACAGCATTCTGTGCACCTTTGCTGTTTAGTCATGCCGGCCACATGACCACGGAGACGTCTTCAGACAGCGCTGGCTCTTCAGCTTTTTTTTTTTTTAATTTGATTTATATGCCGCCCTTCTCCGGAGACTCAGGGCTGCTTACAATGTGCTAAACAATAGCCTTCATCCTTTTTGTATATTTATACAAAGTCAGCTTATTGCCCCTACAAACTGAGTCCTCAATTTACCTACCTTAGAAAGGATGGAAGGCTGAGTCAACCTTGAGCCTGGCAAGATTCGAACCTGCAGTAATTGCAGGCAGCTGGTCTTAGTAACAGGGTGCTTTAGACCACTGTACTACCAAGGCTTTGAAATGGAGATGAGCACTGCCCTCTAGAGTCAGGAACAACTAGCACATATGTGCAAGGGGAACCTTTATCGTTACCTTTTAGGTGTATTTACTGGATTCTGAAATTGCTATTAGGCCTCTTAGACATAAGCTAGAGCACACAACACAACTGCAACAGCCTTATTGCCATCTGTGCAGAACATTTGAGCATCAGTAACCTCTAAAATGAAGATTTGGCAAATGCTCATGATTTCATGGCACCAATCAGTTGAAAAGACATATGGCTAGTAATGAGGAATAGAGGTTAGAAAATTAAACAACTGTGTAGAATTGGCATAAAAAGCAACATTGCTCTGATCCCTCTGGATTCTGAAGGTCATATTCATGATGTGCACATTTTTGCCAGGTCTGTCAGCTTTCTCCTTAGCAGTTTGTTTATGTATTTAATCAATTAATTTACATAGCTGCCAATCTCACAAGAAAGTGACTCTGGGTGGTGTACAGCAAAACTAAAACAATAAATATCTAAAATAATTATTGTTGTGTGTTAAAAATTACAAAAAACAGCTGTGAACTGTGAAGACTGTTCCCAGATTTTCCATGATATCTGTTTCTGAGCAGCTGTCGTATTTGTCTCTTCTTGTCCACTTAGAATCATCCCATTTCCATCACTTTGTTGAGCAACAATTGTCACACATACTTCATTCATTCAAATAGCACAATAGTGAAATGTGCTTGCTTTTGAGATCTGAAGAAAAAGTTACTTTACAACAATTGATGAAATTGATAAAAAGCTTCGCCAACAGATTTTCCCTCTCTAGTGTTAGGAAGACGAAGGAATCTTTTATCAGTTTACTATTGCTCTTTATCAATTTTCCCTAAATTTCTGAACTAGATAAAATTATGTATTATATAATTTCCACAACACAATCTGCTGGTAGCTTTTCATTGTATGGGTGGAAGTAATTCATTTTGGAGAACCTGAAAGATGTTTTGAAGTGTGTGCAGCATTTTTCTTGTCAGACTTCTGAGGTCTCTCTTAGCAGTGGTGCTGATATAGTCATCAGATTCAACTCTGTACTATAAAATATTTGACTTGTTCAGAAAGTTTCCAGTTATGTTTTCTACAAACGGGAAGACTACTTGACCTGGGAGAAAGACAAATAAAGTTTTAGCCCTTGAGATTAAAATTAGAAGGTTAAAACAACAACAACCCTGAATTCCAATTGAACTGGTGAGATTATTTCAAGCAGGCCACTAACCTGAGGTAATATCACAAAAATAGATTAATTATTGAAGATTCATAGCACTCAATAGAAATAGAAATAGCACTTAGACTTATATACCGCTTCACAGTGTTTTACAGCCCTGTCTAAGTGGTTTACAGAGTCAGCATATTGCCCCCAACAATCTGGATCCTCATTTTACCGCAGAAGGATGGAAGGCTGAATCAATTTTGAGCCAGTGAGAATCAAAATGTAAGCAGTGAATCAGCCTGCAATACTATAATTATAACCACTGCGCCTCCATGGCTCTCATTCAATGCACTTTATTGTGTTCACAGTGACAATTCATAAAGTGGTCAACACTATGCATTATCATTAACTGTCATAGAGAAATTTCATAATGGAAGCTGCTCTGGATCATGGGATAAATTATTTCTAGCCAGGGGCATCAGGGTTAGATTGTTGGAGAATAAAAGGCTAAGACTGCAGCTGTGACAATGAAAGCAGAATCTTTTTAATACATTTGTTCCTTTTTGATATTTGTATATTATAGTTTCCTACTCTCCTCCTTGTCTGTGGTGGCCAGCTTGCACTTTTTGATTTATGCTTTTTTTAAAAGATAAAGAACCATGACTTTACTTCATTGTCAAATTTTATGGGCACAATGAACTACATACTATGTGTGACATGACCAAAGTCTAAATTGGATTAATGGACTAGCTTTTGTTTAACCTCCCTGGACTTGGTTGGACACATCTGTTAAAATAATTTAGGGCTCTCTCATACAGTGCACTGAATTTAAATGCTGCAGAAATCCAGGGTCAGGCCATCTCTATCTCTATAAGAGAATAACAGTTGGAATCAACCTTGGAGATCTTCTAGTTCAATCCCCTGCTCAGGCAGGAATCCTTATGCCATTTCAGACAAATGCTTGTCCAATTTCTTCTTAAGACCTCCAGTGTTGGAGCATCCACAACTTCTGGAGGCAAGTCATTCCACTGGTTAATTGTTCTGTCAGGAAATTTCTCCTTAGTTCTAGGTTGCTTCTCTCCTTGATTAGTTTCCATCCATTGCTTCTTGTCTGCCTTCAGGTGCTTTGGAGAATAGCTTGAGTCCCTCTTCTTTATGTCAACCCCTTATATATTGGTACACAGCTATATCACCCTAGCCCTTCTTTTCATTAAACTAGACATACCCAATTCCAGCAATGTTTCTTTATATGTTTTAGCTTCCAGTCCCCTAATCATATTTGTTCTTCTTCTCTGTACTCTTTCTAGAGTCTCAACATCATGTTGACCAAAACTGGATGCAGGATTCCAAGTATGGTCTTACCAAGGCATTATAAAGTGGTATTACATGATCTTGATTCTGTTCCTCTGTTAATGCAGCCTAGGACTGTGTTGGCTTTTTTGGCAACTGCAGCACACAATCACTAAGTGATTGTCCACTAGGACTCCAAGATCCCTCTCACAATAACTACTAATAAAGGAGAACATTTGTAGCTCAGGGTTGACATGAGTCCTTTGGTGCTTTCTGAGCTTGCTTGTTTTCTTGCAGACATTTCATTACCCAAACTAGGTAATATCATCAGTGCTACCAGTAGTAAGGAGTGCAGTTTGTTGTCAGTTTATATTCTAGTGGCTTGCCTGTCAGTGTTGATGGGAGTGGTCTTAGAGATTCTTTGCTGGCTTCTTTGGCAGTTTCTTGATTTATTGTTTATTTGATTGTTGATCTGAAGTTAATCTATGCTGATCTGGGTGCTGATTGCTGGCAGAGAGATGCTTGGGTCTTTTTGTTTCTTTTTGGCCTGGGTGATAGTCTCTTTTGCATAGATTATAACAGTGGTGGGATTCAGCCAGTTCTGTCCGGTTTGGGAGAATTAGTAGTGGTGACTGTGGGAGGCTCCGCCCACCTGCCTGGACATAATGCATGAGCAAAGACTATGCACGGAAGGCCATGTGCATGCGCAGAGGAGGCACATGTGAGTGAAGCAAGCGCCAGTGTGTGTGCGCTCACATTTGCGAACCGGTAGGGAAGGTAAGTGAATCCCACCTCTGGTCTATAAACGTTGTTAATGTCTATGTGTCTATGGATGGCTGATTTGTCAGAGTACCAGTCTTCTAGAAATTCTCTGGGGGTTTTGGACTTGGGCTTGGAATTACTACTATTGAGCCAGGTATCACCTATTCTATACTTGTGCTATTGGCTTTTCTTGCCTAAATGTAGAACCTATAATTTTAAATGCATTGCATCCCCACCTTCCCTGAAGATGGTCCTGTTCATATAACTAAAATAAGCAAAGTTTAGTTTGCTTGTGATAATTACTAAAATGTGAGCAGAACCAACAATGTAGTGAAATTTGGGGATGGAGGGGGGAAGTTATTTAAATTTTCATAAGCACTCATAGAAAATACTGTCCAAAATTTAAAGCACTATAATTGAGAAGCCCTTTTCTAGGTTAATTTGCATTTCAGTTCAAATGATTTGGGTATCTGTAGTTCAACCAAAGGCCAGGAACCCAGGATAATTCAGATCTATGACAACTCATCTGGATCACTTATTCAACAGAAGCAGATCTCCAAACTTTTTTTCCCCCAATTACATTTAAATTTAGAATTTAGGAGGATATTTCATATGTAAAACCCCTAGCAATTTGTGTTCATTACATTCCTATTCTGAGAGCCGGTAAATCAGCCTACCTTTTAAAAAAGGAAAGGAAAAGCAAATGAGTTATAAACAACTTTCAGTGCTATTACTTTCAAGCTTCAAATGAACAATTTAACAATTTTGGTGACAAGAATCTGGAGTTTGACATTCTATTTTATTTTGAAGAAATATCTAGCTTGTTCATTGGTGCCTTGTCTCCCAAATAAGCCTGCTTCAAATATCTTGGACCATCGGTTACATATTTTCTCAGCTATATATTCAATGTATCTGAGGAACAGGTTGGAGAATATTTTTATTATTTTCTGTTATTAATTTTGTTTGCCTATTTATATAGCATCCAATCTCACAAAGATGTGACTCTGGATGGTGTACAACGCAACAACAGTTAAAAACTTAAGATCAGTTTTAAAATAAATAAAATAAGCAAAAGTAAACAGATAAAATAAACAGATAAAATAAACAAAAAATAAACAGATAAAATAAACAAATAAAGGTAAGAATAGGTCTATCTCCCTGCAGCACAGCGAAGGATCAGAGAATCTCATGGTCACCAGGATGTGATCTGACCATGGCAGGAAAGACACCAATAACTCTCAAAACTCAAGATTGGATTGCCAGTCCTCCAACAAGAGTAGCAGATGAGGATATGACCACTGCTCCATTGTAAGGTCCTGGATGACTTGGGATGGATCCATGACTGTTATGGTAGTCAGGAACTTTTGAGCAACTTTGCCCAGAGAAAACAGATTAAAGTCACCAAGAATTATAAGCTTGGGGAACTCTAGTGCCAAACCAATATTAAGTCAAGGAGTGCAGGCAAGGAGGCTTCTGCACAGTAGGGAGACGGTGTTGAAGTAACAATCCCAAGTGGTCCCAGAACTCCATTTAATGAAAAGGGTCTCACATCTAGTCACTTATGGAGTAGAACATGTGAAAGCCATAAGATAGTCACAGATTACAACTGCAACACCCTACCCTTGCTGGGAAAATCCTGAAACAAGCTGGGTGCATTTCTGAATGGGGTAACCCCATTCTATGGACTATTCATGTCTTGATACTGCATGTCAGTTTGGCTTTCTAATCTGTAATTAAATCACGGATGATGGGATTTTTATTATAGACCAACCTGGCATTTAAAAGCAGCAGCAAAAGTCAGTTCTTCTGAAGGCCTGCTGATGAGGAAATGGGGTCAAATCTGGGAGCTGGCATGTGGAACTGATACAAGACACTGGGTTTGCCTTGCCTACAAGTGACCCACTTCCGGTGCCCTGCCATATCTTTTCAGACCTTTCAACATTGTCATGTTCCCACTTGACCCTTATCCCTCACCCTCTGCTCTCTAGCTCCTAAGAGAGGAGATAATCTCAACAAATAAACCCATGCCCCAGAGGGACAAAGGAACTAAATCCCCTGGGTATTTTATCTTAAGCCCTCAGAGCCTCATGGTAATTCTGAAACCCACCCTCCTCTACAATTCTCAGTGTCTCCCCCATACAAGCCACTCTCACCAGGCTAGCAAAGATAGCCTCCAAGCACAATCACCATACCAACCACCCAAATTACCACTTTCCCCAAATATAGCTTTCTCCCAGGAGAAAAGCTTCCAGTTTTCAAAACCTATCATCAACAATCCATCCACCAGGTAGTATCTACATAATAATCAACACCCACTCACTCCAAATGGTTGCCACACTGTCCTTTCCAGACTCTTACCATGGGGAAGGAGGCAAGGTGGCTTCCATAAGAAGAGAATCCACAGCAGCCTGAAGGTGTTGCTGTATGAAACATGTGACCTTATAAGTGTTACTGATCTACAACTATCATCTTCTCTCATTGCTGACCCATTAATGCTGGATAGTTTTTGAATTTTCCTCCTTCTTGAGGAACTTTATGAACAAAGTGAGAGACTACATGTCCAGAGGGGTATGGACCAAGTAGGTTATCTGAGCTACTCTTAAGATTTAGATCTGGATATAGCAATGAGACAGTATTGATCATGTTTGTGTGAATCTCTAATAGGACTAGGGGCAGCTTAACTCATGACCCTGCTGATCTCTAGTCAGTATTGAATACTTTTGATCATGATATGCTTCTGAACTACCTCTGACAGCTGGGAGTAGTGGGTACTTCATTGCAGTGATTCTACTCCCTTCCTCCAGGAGTGTGGGGGGGAGAGGAAATGCAAGAGTGGGACAGAGAGAAAAATATAAGAGTATATATATCTCAGAGTATTAAAATTTTGAAAAACTTTCTTAAAACTTCTCAGTTTTATTATTTAAATTTTAAACAATGAATTCAACATAGACCAGAGGGGATCATGTTGCCCTGTTGTTTCTCTTTTTCATTTTCATTTCATTTCATTTTATTAAATTTGTATACCGCCCTACTCCCGAAGGACTCAGGGCGGTGAACAGCCATAAAATAAAACATATAGATACAAAATTTAAAATGGAGATAAAACTAATTAAATAAATTTGGCTGAAACATTTTAAAACCCCAATAAATTTAAAACCAAATTTAAAATTTAAAATTCCATTTTAAAAAGAGGAAAAATTTAGGTCAGGTCAGCTTGATGGAATAAGAACGTCTTAAGCGCGCGACGGAAGGTACGCAGATCCGGAATTCTCCGTATCTCCGGGGGGAGCTCGTTCCAGATCGTAGGTGCCCCCACAGAGAAGGCTCTCCCCCTGGGGGCCGCCAGTCGACATTGTTTGGCTGACGGCACCCGGAGGAGCCCCTCTCTATGGGAGCGTACTGGTCGGTGGGAGGCTATTGGTGGCAGCAGGCGGTCCCGTAAATAGCCAGGTCCTAAGCCATGGAGCGCTCTGAAGGTGATAACCAGAACCTTGAAGCACACTCGGAAGACCACCAGGAGCCAGTGCAGCTCGCGCAGGAGAGGCGTTACATGGGAGCGCCATGTCGCTCCCATCACCACCCGCGCGGCCGCACTCTGCGCCAGTTGGAGCCTCCGAGTGCTCCTCAAGGGGAGCCCCATGTAGAGAGCGTTACAATAGTCCAGACGGGAGGTGATGAGGGCATGAGTGACCTTGCGTAACGAGTCCCGATCCAGAAAGGGACGCAACTGGCGAATCAGGTGGACCTGATGAAAAATCCTCCCGATCACGGCCGTCAAGTGCTCTTCTAAAGACAGCCGTGAATCCAGGAGGACGCCCAAGTTGCGAACCCTCTCCGTGGGGGCCAGTGCTTCACCCCCCAATAGTCAGCGATGGCACCAGCTGACTATATCGGGACGTCGGAAACCACAGCCACTCGGTCTTGGATGGGTTGAGCCTGAGCCTGTTCCTCCCCATCCAGATCCGTACGGCCTCCAGGCACCAGGACATCACTTCAAGGGCATCATTGGGGTGGTCTGGGGTGGAGATGTACGGCTGGGTGTCGTCAGCGTACTGATGGTACTCCACCCTGAAACCACGGATGATCTCGCCCAGCGGCTTCACATAAATGTTGAACAGAAGGGGCGAGAGGACCGATCCTTGTGGCACCCCACATATAAGGGGCCTCGGGGTCGACCTCTGCCCCCCTGTCAACACAGACTGCGACCGGTCGGAGAGAAAGGAGGAGAACCACCATAATACGGTGCCTCCCACCCCCAACTCTTCCAACCGGTGCAGCATGATACCATGGTCGATGGTATCAAAAGCCGCTGAGAGATCTAATAGGACCAGGACAGAGGAACAGCCTCTGTCCCGAGCCCTCCAGAGATCATCCACCAACGCGACCAATGCCGTTTCCGTGCTGTACCCAGGCCTGAAGCCCGACTGGAACAGATCTAGATACGTCGTTTCATCCAGGTACTGGGGAAGCTGTCGTGCAACCACACTCTCAACAACCTTTGCCACAAAGCGAAGGTTGGAGACTGGACGATAGTTAGCCAATGTTGCCGGGTCCAGGGAAGGCTTCTTGAGGAGAGGTCTCACCACCGCCTCTTTCAAGGCGGCGGGAAAGACACCCTCGCCCAATGAAGCATTTATAATCCCCTGGAGCCAGCCTCGCGTCACCTCCCGGGAAGCCAGCACTAACCAGGAGGGGCACGGGTCCAACAAACATGTGGTCGCATTCAGTCTACCCAGAATCCTGTCCACGTCCTCAGGGGTCACAGAATCAAACTCAGCCCAGATAACATTCTCAGGACCTGCCCCCGTCATCCCCGCTGGATCTACCCAGTCGGAGTCCAGATCTTCCCGAATCTGAGTGATTTTGTCATACAGATACTGAACAAAATCCTCGGCTCTTCCCTCCAAGGGGTCCTCCCGCGCTTCCTGGTAGAGCAGGGAGCAGGTCACCTTAAACAGGGCGGCCGGGCGGTTATCTGATGACGCAATAAGAGCAGCAAGATAAGTGCATTTTGCTGCTTTTATTGCCACTAGGTAATTCTTAATATGAGATCTTACCAGTGTCCGGTCAGATTCAGTACGACTGGCCCTCCAACTACACTCTAGGTGTCTTTTCCGGCGCTTCATCTCCCTCAGCTCCTCAGTAAACCAAGGAACCAGGTGAGATCGGCACCGGGTCAGAGGCCACAAAGGCACGACTCGATCCAGAGCTCCAGCGGCCGCCCTATCCCAGGCGGCCACTAAGTCTCCAGTTGAGGCGTGAGCCAGAACCTCAGGAATTGGCCCAAGCTCCATCTGGAACCTATCAGGTTCCATCAGGCGCCTGGGGCGGTACCATCTCATCGGTTCCGCCTCCCTGCGGCAGGGTGCAGCGGTTCGAAGGTCAAGGCGAAGGAGAGAGTGATCCGACCATGACAAGGGCTCGATGACTATGTCCCCTATCTCGAGATCACTCAGCCACTGTCCAGAGACGAAAATCAGGTCCAGTGTGTTTCCCCCCGTGTGCGTAGGGCCATGAATTAGTTGGGTCAGATCCATAGCCGTCATGGAAGCCATGAACTCCTGAGTCACCTCAGATGTCTCACCCACGGACGGCAGGTTGAAATCCCCCATGACCATAAGTCTGGGGGTATCAACCGCCACCGCGGCGATAACGTTGAGTAGCTCGGGCAGGGCTGCTGCCACGTGGCAGGGAGCCAGGTACGTGATCAGCAAACCCCTCTGAACCCCATGACCCCACTTCACAAGGAGGGTCTCACAACCGGCCGTCTGAGGAACAGTGGCCTCCCTTGGCCTAAAGCCTTCTCTAATAATAACCGCTACTCCCCCGCCCCTCCCCTGTGACCTCGGTTGATGGAATGCATGGAAGCCTGGTGGGCACATTTCTACCAGAGGGACCCCTCCCTCCGGGCCCAACCAGATCTCCGTAATACCCGCCAGGTCCGCTCCCCCCTCCTGAACCAGATCACAAATGAGGGGGGCTTTATTTATTACGGACCTGGCGTTGCACAACATCAGTCGAAGGCCCGGGCCCTGAGGATATGTACAACCTGGAGAACGAGTGGAGCCTTGGGGGCCGGAGCATGCTACCGCTCGGAGACAGCGGGCGCGTGCTCCCTTAACATGATATGGCCCCCTGCTCCCGCCATATCTACCCCTCCCACTCACAGTACTGATGATAGAGACATAATCTGGACAAGCTCGACCCCCCCATCACCTCCGGATCCCCCATCCCCTCCATCGCGCATAGTGGCCAGGCCTGACCCTCCCCTTGGTGGGTCTTCCCCCAAACCCACAACCCTAGTACCAATTTTTCCCTCCCCCCCTGGGACCCCTTAAAAATTTACCCAATTTACTTAAAAAACCCCTCAACCCCCTCTTCGCGGCATGCCACCTCTCTGGGTTCCAAAGCCCGTCATTGAGGTAGGCCCTCGATAATGTGGAGGGCCAGACCTGCGAGAGGGGGGAGTCTCGCAGCGCAAGAAGCTCAATGGTTGAATACATCCACAGATTGGGAAAGGGTGAAGATGGCGTCTGGCCAGGGTTCCATAAAGTCTAAAAGTCCTGAGGACAAAAGGCAGCAACAAAGAACATGGGTAACTGAACTCCACTGTCCTCTCATGACAGTGGGAGGAGTCCCATGCCATTCCGATAAATCTAGGGGATGTTCCTCCCAGACATCCTCTCACGATGTCAGGCCAGATGGAATGTGCTATGGAGAAATTCAAAAGCTGTCCCCTCTAATAGGGATGGTAGTAGTAACCCAGACTCCCTGGGAACCCACTTAAAGCTGTCCATTTGTCTTATAGTCCGGGGCGGATGGAATAAGCCAGTCCAGAAGGCAAAAATAGATAGTAAGACCAGGGGCAGAGTTCGATGACACCCAGAAAGATGGAAAATGTAGCTTACGAGGCAAAAGGCAGCTGGGGTAATGACTATAATGAGGCCTACACAAGCCAAAAAAGGAGGGGAGGGGATGGCTCGAGGCAGCCCACGGCCAGCCCTCAGCCATCCTCCAGCCTCTCCCACTCCCTGGTCTTTAGTCATTTTTATCCCCAGTCTGCCGCCCCAATTCAGGGGGGCCTCCGGATTCGGCCAGGAAATGGGTCCATAGAGCCAGCCCCTGACAGGTCCGGGCTGTTGGCAATTTGCCTCTCCCCACATTTGGCTGCTGCCCCCTTGCCTCCACCAGCGTCCATGTCAGTCCAAGCCTCATAGGCACCAGTGCCGCCGCCGCCGCCGTCTCCACCAGGGCTCCCACCACGCTCCGGAAATGCCAGGGGCCTTAAGAAAGACCCCAGAGAGACCGGAGAGCCGGGGAGACCCCCATTTCGCTGCTGCCGCTGCTGCAAAGTCGCCGCCGCCGTTCCGACTGCCGCCGACCATAGTGGGGGGGGGAAGCACCGCTGAACAGCTGTTGCTGCCGCCACCCCGCGGCGCCTTCTGACGGCCGTATCTCCTCAGTCCTGGTGTCCCGGAGGGCGAGAAATCCTTCAATATGCTGGGAGGAAGCCCCTTTCACTAGGACTGGGGGCCAGGATGATCGAATTTGCCCCCCGCGGTCCCCAAAATGCCAGGAATCGCCCCTTTCTCCCGGGAGCGTCTCAGCTCAAATCCGCCATCTTGGGCATGCGCAGAAGGATTTTTTGTTATAAAACTGATGAAAAGGTTGAGAGTTTACAAATTTCGTTAAATCAATGTTTAGGGTTTAGCACATAAACTTTCTTCTGTGAGCTTTGTGACAGTGCAAACTAGATATATTCAAAATTATTCAGAGTTTGAAAGGGTCCAGATTTGAGAGATATAACAAAACATTAGCAACTTTAATCCTTAACCACTTCCCTTATATGTAATGGCAAATTACATTTTATGCATACCTCCTTGCAATCTTTAAATTGCAGGGACTCATGCATCAAGTATAAAAATCAAGTAGAACAGCTGTGACTGATTTCAGACTGTGCAGAAAATGGAGAAGAGGACTCTTAACTCTTTTGTTGCCAATAACTTTTTTGTTGTTGTTCATGTTTATACCATCCTACTCCAACTATTTTCTTTCTGAAAGATCAAATTAAGTGAGCACAGCTGCAGAATGAGCATGGGGAACTCAATACTATGCATACTTACTCGTGCATAGACTAGCATTAGTACAAAATGAGATAACATCCAAGAGTATTGCAACAAGAGAAGGGGGGAATGTTTTTACTTGTTAATCTTGGGGTTTTTTGCTATTTATTTTAATTTTGAGTTTGTCTCCTTGGGATTTCTATTTCCATTTGGGATTTTCATTTGGAAATAGAATCACAATCACGTGACGTATTAATCCCAATTTATAATGCTTTGGTAAGGCCACATTTGCAATACTGCATCCAGTTTTGGTCACCACAATGTAAATAAGATGTTGAGATTCTAGAAGAGGGGTGTCAAACTCACGTCGTCATGGTGGCATCATGTGATGTATTGGGACTTTCCCCCCCTTTCGTTAAACCAGGCATGGGCATGGCCAACATGTGACATATCCAGCCCACTGGCTGGGAGTTTGACAGCCCTGCTCTAGAAAGAGTGCAGAGAAGAGCAACAAAGTTGATTAGGGGACTGGAGGTCCCTAATCCAGAATGGTTTCTGGAATTGGGTATGTATGTCTAATTTAACGAAAAGAAGGACTAGGGGTGATATGATAGCAGTCTTCCAATTCTCACACTTATAACCGTCACTTTCCTTGCTTAGGAATGGAATTGACCCAATTGTGGTCATATGTTGAGGACTACCTGTTATCTGCACGTAAAAAACTGATTTCTACTACACAGCCGAAAAGAGTTATGGGTTTCTGTATCTCTTTTTTGCTTTGAGTTAGCCATCTGGATTTTTGTAACTCAGATATGACAATCCTGCGATTTGTGCATATCCATCTGCCCTCACAATGGTTTTGCGGTTTGTTTGTTTTTTATTTTTGTTTTACATGGTCTGTAGCTGAATTCTTTTTAATCCAATAATTGCAAACTGATTATATATTGTACATTTAGGAAATATTTAAACCTACTTCTCTTTATATTTTAATCATTTGGGGGGAAAAGGACTTGCCTCAGGGCATTTTCATAAATAACTAATCCACAACAGCAGCCATGTTTGGTTATAATTGGAGGTGCCTCCATGATATCTTTACTTGGCCTGTGATGATTTAATAGCATTAACTCATGCCATCAGCCTTTCTCTTCTGCTGCTCCAACAAAATGCCACCACATTCCCTGAAAGTTGCTGCTGTATCTAATTTAAAACATGATTAGTTTTGTTCAACTAGTACAGCTTATACGTTTTGGGGTTCTTTGAAATATTATTTCACCAATGAAACAAATTTGGAAATATCAGCATTGCAATGATTTACAGGTTGCCAATTTTGTAAAAGAGCAATCTTTTCACTATTTGTGGTAAACAACAAGAAATCACCATGAAATTATTTATACTATTTGTGTGTGGGGGGGGGAGGGAGGGAGGAAAGGAGGGAGAGGGAGAGGGAGAAAGGGAAGGATGCTACAAAAAAGGTATTATGAATTTTCAAGGGGATCTATCTTAAATGAAGTTTTTAAGCAAAAGTTAAATATACCTCTGAATATAAATGAGGCTGGCAAGTCTATTTTTATACCTGATATTCATAGGAAGATAACTATTTAATACCTAATACCCAGATTCAAATGCACACACACACCTAAATTAGATGTGTTAATTTTTCTATTTTTATATAGATACCTTCTCATACCCACAGACAGCTAAAGACATATTTGTAAAAGGGCAAAAACAATGCAATAATTCAAACAAGGGAAAACTATTCAAAAGTTATTAAAACTATCATAAACTATGTAGAATGCACAGATGAGGCAATCATATCCATGAAAACTACCAGCTCTATCAGACTCCTAGGTCCCTATGCCTTTTGACAAAGCTATGGTTTCAATCCCTTGCATCAGGTCAATCTGATCTGGGGGAATGATATTCCATAAGTGGGTATTCCACAGCAGAAAAGTTTTTTTTTTCCTGAATCCTATCAGGTCACTCCTTCGCTGATGGGAGCTGCAGCATGCTCCTTTTGTTGGACCTGATAAATGGGCAGATGTAATTGGGAAGAGGTGATTCCTCTAGTAACTTCCATAGGTGTTTCTCAAAAGTCAACTGTATTTTCTTTCTTTTTTCTTACTTTCTTGAAAACATTTCACTTCTCACCCAAGAAGCTTCTTCAGTTCAGGAAAATGATGATGATTGAGAATCTCCATAGTGTGGTAGGAAATAAAACGGAACCAAGCCAAGCTCTTCAATGCAGGAAAAAAGTTTATTGTGCACGGTTCAAACAGTACAAAATGGGCAAAGGGTCTGAACATTTATGGCTGCTTTTGGCCAGATATTTATACAGTTTAAAGGCAGAGTTATTACAGAGAGTGAGACATTTCACACCTAGAAGCTGCCCTTTCATTTATCTATAGGAGAGGAATAACAGTCCTGTTCCCACAGGCTCAGGTTCTCAGCTCTGGAGCTCAAGACATAATAAAAAAGGAGATAAGGAGCTCAGAGACGCCTCAAGGGCAGTAAAAGGGGCAGTAAGGGAAGCAGTATTTCTCCTCTAGGATATACATGACATTTGGGATGTAATAAACATTAAACAACAGGATGTATCTGTTTAGGGTCAGTTTGCCCTTTTACAATTCTGTGCCTACGTCAAATATCTTTTGCCATCTTAGCACATTGGCATGGAAGAGGAACTTCTGTCCTGACCAAAGATTTGGAATTATGATATTTGAATTTTGTCCCAATATTGGATCTTAGCCTGGCTCAATAGACTTCAAGTAACTCACCCCCATGCCATATATAGGGCTTCATAGATCATCACCACCTCCACAAATTGAAGCTGAAAGGAAACTGGCAACCAGTTTTGGCTGGCATCTTCATTTTTTTTTTTTTTAGTGAGTATACCTCCTGAAGTCATGATGTTGGACACACATAGAAGTTTACTGTGTAGGATCTTAGCATCTTCTATGGTTGCAAAGGAAGAATGAGATAAAGAAAATAGATAACTATTTTAAAAGAGAGAGAAACAAAAGAGAAACAGAGACAGATAGGCTTGGGAAAGAAAGAGATATGGGGAGTCCTTAGTATTCTCTCAGCTTCGATCTTAGACCCAAGAGATCTGAGAAACAGAAAGGAAAGGAAAGGAGGAGAAATGAAAGGAGAGAAAGAACATATGTGCCATTTGTGATACTTTGGAGAGATGGCCTATCCAGATGGCTGGATATATAAAATAGAGTATGCTTGCAGCCCTAAATTCAGCTTCCCTGAAATCAATAGCACCTACTTCTAGATAGATAGATATAAGATTGTGTATACGAACTTACCCTTCAAAATTTCTTTGTTTACATATACTGTTAGATCAGCGCAGGGAAGCAAGATGTGACCAGCTCTGGTCCAATTCAGTACTTTATTTAAGCACAAGAAAAAGACGAGCGGCTGTGCTTCCGGGACTCTTTAAATACGCTCCGGCAGGCTCAGCCGCCCAATGACAGCTCTTTAAAGTTCCCGCTGGAGGATTAGCCAATCCCCGGCAGATGCCCAAATAAGGACATAACACTCCTCCCCCCTTAATCCAAAAAATGTCCATCACAGTCAATGTGCGTAACGAAGTCACGCAAGTAGGCGGGACGCCTGC
Organism: Arizona elegans; assembly: GCA_022577455.1. Taxonomy (NCBI): domain Eukaryota; kingdom Metazoa; phylum Chordata; class Lepidosauria; order Squamata; family Colubridae; genus Arizona; species Arizona elegans. The sequence continues at coordinate 9,411,188 of JAKOOJ010000002.1, read as the reverse complement.
TTGTCCGGAATGACCTGCACAGTTCAGTCTGAGCTTCGCTGCCGACCTGTGCAGGCAAAGCTCCTGTCTTCTCCGGCTCCCCGGCTGGGGTGGCCGGGGCTCCGGCCGTCGAGTGTGCGGGACCCATCCCAGCATCTCTGGCTGCAATGTCTGGAACTTCATGCTGGTGTCACCGGTCCTTCCCTCACCCGGAGTCTCTGGAACCTCGCGGCTGGACATCGCTGCTGTCCGGTGGGTGCCGTCTGAAGCCAGGTAAGTCTACTGGTGTTTCTTTGGACTTCTGTGGCTCCCGTTGCTGTCGGTGTCGGGTGTGGTCGACCTCGCCGGGGTGGTGCTCATCTCCACTGCCAGGATGGTGCGGGTCGACTTCACAGGGTTCGTGCTGGTCGACCTCGTCGGGGTGGTGTTCGTCCCCACTGCTGGGATGGTGCAGGTCGACCTCGCAGGGGTGGTGCTGTCCGACCTGGTCGGGATGCTGTTTGCCTCCACTGTCGGGGCGGTGCCAGTCGACCTTGCAGGGTTGGGGTTGGTCGACCCGGCTGGGTTGGTGGTGGCAGTCTCCCTCACCGGTCGGTCACTGGCTGGCTCCATTGGGGTGTTGGGTGCTTCTCTCGCTGGGTTGTCCCCAGTCTACTTGCCTGGAACGGAGGTCTCCCTGGCTGGGGTGTTGTTGGACATCTGGCAGCCCGTGTGTGGCGAACAGGCACCTGAGTGCCCTGATGGTGGCTTCGGAAGTGGTAGATGCCATGAGGATGACCTCTAGCCACTTGGAGAAGGCGTCCACCACAATGAGGAGGTACTGCCCCTGCATTGGACCTGCGAAGTCATTGTGAATCTGTGCCCATGGGCCGCTGGGCGTCTCCCACTCTGACGCTGGGGCTTGGGCGGGGACGGGACGTACCTCCTGGCACGGTTCACATCTGGCAACCCACTCTTCAATGTCCTTGTCTAGGGATGGCCACCAGACGTAACTCCGTGCCAGTCCTTTCATTTGCACAATGCCAGGGTGTCCATTGTGGAGCGTTTCGAGCGTCTTCTTCTGTAGAGCGCTAGGAATCAGCACCCGGTCTCCCCATAGGATGCAGCCTTTCATTAGGGACAGCTCCTGTTGCTTCCGTGCGAACGGGCTGAACTTTTCTGCCGGTTTCTCTGCTGGCCAGCCTCGCAGGACCCAGGATCTTACTTGTTTGAGTATGGGGTCCATCTGGGTGTGGGCGGCCACGTCAGCTGATGTCACTGGGCAGTCTCTGTCGGCGTCTATGTGGAGGAGACTGAGGGTGGCTGCGGGGTCTTCTACTGGCTCCCTGGATGGGCATCTGCTCAGGGCATCTGCGTTCCCGATGGTTTTGCCCGGCTTGTGGATGAGTTTGTAAGAATACCCAGCAAGGAAGATGGCCCAGCGTGTCATCCTGGGCGACATGTAACCGGGTGTGGGCTTGTCACCCGCTCAGAGTCCCAATAGTGGCTTATGGTCGGTGATGACCATGAAGCTCCGTCCATATAGGTATTCATGGAAGCGCTTGACGCCAGCCACAATGGCCAAGGCTTCCTTGTCCAGCTGACTGTAATTTCTTTCGGTGCTGGACATCGTTTTGGAAAAGTAGGCGATGGGTGCCTCTGATCCATTGGGGAGTTGGTGGCTGAGGACTGTGCCAATCCCGTATGGTGATGCATCGCAGGTCAGCAGTAGGGGAAGCGTCTCATGGTACTGGATGAGCACGCTGTCTGATGATAGGAGTCCCTTGATGGTCTTGAAGGCGGCTTCTTCCTCTGTCCCCCATCTCCATGGAACCGCCTTCCCGAGCAATCGATGGAGTGGCTCAGCGGCTGTTGCCTTCTGTTTAAGGAACACCGCATAAAAATTCAGCAATCCCAAAAATGCTTGAAGCTCGGCTTTGTTTTGGGGGGACTGGAGTTTCGTGGATTGCCCTAACTTTGGCTTTGGTGGGGTGGATGCCAGTGCCGTCTATGAGATAGCCCAGGAACTCGACCTCCTGGACCCCAATGATGCATTTGTCTCTCCTAACTCTCAAACCCTTCTCCTTAAAGCACTGTAGAACTTGTTTAAGTCGCTCAAGCAGCTGGGTTTTAGAGTGCCTGGAGATTAATACATCATCGAAGTACGGCACCACCCCTGGAATGCCTTGGAGAAGGCGTTCCATCATCAATTGGAAAATCCCTAGGGCTGCGCTGACTCCAAATTGGAGGCGGTTACACTTAAATGTGCCTCTATGGGTGACAATTGTTTGCACCTCCACAGTTTTTTCGTCTACTGGCAATTGCTGGTAAGCCTGGGCCAGGTCCAGTTTGGCAAATATTGTCCCGCTCCCAAGTGAGTGCAGCAGATGTTGCACCACTGGATCTGGGTATGCGCTCTGCGATAGGGCCTTATTTATTGAACATTTATAATCGGCGCAGATGCGCACAGATCCATCATGCTTCATGGGAGTCACAATGGGCGTCTCCCATGCTGCATGATCGATTGGTTCCAACACGCCTTGGGCTATCAGCTTATCTAGCTGAGCATCTACTTTGGGCCTCAAGGCAAACGGAACTCTGCGGGGCTTAAGCCTAATGGGGGTAATTGCCTTATCAAGATTAAAGGAAATGGGTTTCCCCACAAATTTCCCCAGCTTACTTCCTTGAACTCTTCAAGGAGGGTGTCAAGTTCGTCCTGTCGGATTTGATTAACCCCTACAATCCCGAGCCCTAGTGGCTTGAACCACTCCACGCCCAGCAGGGTCGGGCGGCTGTGCTCGACAATGGTGATGGGGAGGTCACCTTGGAATTCGCGGTAAGAGATGTATAGTGAGGCTCTTCCTAGGACTCCAATGTTGTTCCCTCCAAAATCCACCAGCCTGGAGCGCAGGGGTTTCAGGTCCTTCTTGCGGATGCCTGGCTTGATGCGCTTTAAATTTTGCCAGTCCATGATGGAGTAGATGGAGCCAGAATCTACTTCCATGGAACAGGGGGTTCCCTCCAACAGCATGGTCAGGTGGCACTTGGTGGTGGTGTCGTCATCGTCGGAGAGGTGGATGGTTGTTTGGTGAACTGCTCTCTTCCGGTTACCGTCACTCTCACCCCGTCTGGACTGGTAGGAGGACCGTTTGGATGACCTTGCGTTGTCCTCCCGATTTTCACGTGGTCGGTGGCTGGAGGGTTCTGGGGCTAGTTCCTCGGCTCTGCAAGCTTCGGCGATGTGACCCCTTCTGTTGCAACGTCTGCAGGTCGCATCTCTCCACTTGCAGTTCGCCCTGGCATGGTCCCCTCTGCAGCTGGCACAGCGCTCCCCCTTGAAGTTTCTTTGTGCGGTTTCCCGCCTTGGGGGTCTGGATACCTTGTGGATGGCAGATTCGTCCTCCGACTCTGAGCCAGCTGTGGAATCCTCAGTCAATGACTGTGTGGCACTGCGAATCTTGTGGATTCCCTTCGCCCGGATCACTGCGGCTGCTGCCTTCTCGGAGATTTCGGATGCGGTAGCTTCCTCCACCACGTCCTTGAGCACGAGCTTTTTCCTGCTCAAGAACTTCTTCTGCAGGCCTCTGTCCCTCATGCCGAAAACCACGTGGTCAGCTATGGCATTGTCCACGTGGTTGAATTCGCAGCTGGCTGCAATTTGGTGCAGGGCGGCCACGAACTCCTTGATGGTCTCCCCTTCCTTCTGGTCTCTCTGATGGAAGGTGAACTGGTTTGCCACCGGTGTTCCTGTTGGGGCGTAATGGTCCTGTAAGATCTGCAGCAGGTCCGTCCATGGCACTTCCTCGATGTCCCGTGGTGCCACCAGATCGATGGCCATGTCGAGGACTTCTGAGCCGCAGTTGGCCAGGAAAATGCCCTTCTTGCAGTCGTCGGCGGCATCCCTGATATTGTTGCCTCTCAGGTATTGTCGGAATTTGACCACTTGTCCTTCCCTGGGCGGAAAGGAGCAAGGGCTGGCAATGTGACTTCAGCTGCTGCCATGCCTTTGGAACTGCCTACCAGTGACTTCAGCTGCTAAGTGACTTGCTCTTGAGGTTGGCTTCGCGCCACGAGGTTCATCGCTTGGTTCTAATCCTTCTTCACCAGTGTTAGATCGGCGCAGGGAAGCAAGACGCGACCAGCTCTGGTCCAATTCAGTACTTTATTTAAGCATAAGAAAAAGACGAGCGGCTGTACTGCCGGGGCTCTTTAAATACGCTCTGGCAGGCTCAGCCACCCAATGACAGCTCTTTAAAGTTCCCGCCGGAGGATTAGCCAATCCTCGGCGGATGCCCAAATAAGGACATAACATATACACTTACAGTAGCTTCTGTTGTAGTAGCATTTCATAAATTCCCCATTCTCTTGTCTTGTCCATGTAATGGTTTATTCTAATATAGCCACTTATTATCAGATTGTCCTGATTCCTCAACATCTGAGACAGACTTATTAATCAGTGCAGTGTCCAAGCTCGCATGACACTTCTAGTCTGTTCCACCCTTATAAAAGAATGTCAATACTCCGATGTCTATGTTGTTAATGTATAGTTCTTTCATTTCATTCTTTACTATGTTGAAATTCTCCATGTTCAGGCTTCTTAGTAAAGTACAGAGTAGTTTATCATTCCCTTCTCCCACAGATTATGAACTGATGTCTTTGCCATTGTCACTAAATTAATCTGCCTCCAGGATCTTCCTGTATCACTGCTGTCCGATATAGGTTCCAGCTTACTTTAGCTAGGCAGCTGGAATGATGACCTTCACACCTTGGATGACCCTGCTGGGGTATTGAAGGGTCTTGGTTGTTATCTTGCATTACCAATTGGGTATTGAAATGCCTGCAAGATAACAACCGAGCTCAGAGAGCATCAAGGACCCCTCATTACAACACTGAGCTACAAATATTCTCAAAGAGTATCGCTATACACTCTTGACATGTACTCATGATATTCTTCATTCATCTTGCCCCTCCCCATCTGTCGGAAGGCATTAGAGGGAACATATATTATTCAAAGTGCATGCTATTTATTTATTTGTTTGTTTGTTTGTTTGTTTGTTTGTTTGTTTGTTTATTATGAAAATGTCTGCATTTGCTCTTTCCCAAACTTCTGGGCATATGCAACAATATAGAACAATTAAACAAATATCTCATTGCCTTAGTAAATAGAATTGAAACCCACCGTTCAAATTATCTGATACTTTGCAATATAGCTTAGGCACAAAAGGACTGTCTGAAAAGAAAAATGTTCAGCATCTTCTTGAATTCTAAGGAGTGAAATATAAGAGGACTGCTACATAGTTTGGGTACTACTATAGATAAATCCTATTATTTGGTCCGTATTGTCTCATTCCTGCAAAGACAAAGAGCCTGAGTGGCGCAGCAGACTAATGCTACTGTTAAAAGGTAGTATTTAGCTTCCAGCTGCCTGCAATTACTGCAACTTCAATTCTCACCAGGCACAAGGTTGACTCAGCCTTCCATCCTTTCTAAGGTAGGTAAAATGAGGACCCGGTTTGTGGGGGCAATAAGCTGACTTTGTATAAAATATACAAAAGTATGGGGCTTCCGGTTTGCTGCTGGCCGCCGCCAGACGTTCCTCTGGGATCATCAGCTCCCTCTGCCTGTATAGAGCCGCCGTTACAGCGGATGGCGGCTCGAAAAAACTCCGTTTCCAAGAGGAAACGGAGAGAGAGCCGGCAGGGGTGGGTAGAACTCTCCGCAGAGTCCCAACAGTTTTTTTTTTTTAACTTTTGGGACGGAGCGGATGAGAAGCCCCATATCCCCTGCCGCTGCTCCGGGCTTTGGGAGACCTCTGCCTATGCAGAGCCAGGCGTCAAGAGCAAGCCTGTGAATCTAAAAGAATAATTAAAGAAATGAAGAACTGGACCCTTAATACTGAACCGCAAGTATCTCACCCTTTCAAAAACTATTTAAAAGAAAAGAGCAGAGGAAAAGAGGGAAAAAGAGCCTTCTAAAATGGCGTCTGCTGTGGCTGGAGAAGGGCTAAAAGGGAAAGTCCTTCTGTTTCTCATTATTACAATGTAGCGGAATAAATATCATTGGCTACATTTCTAGAGAAAACCTCGCTCCTGTGCTGCTCAGAAGTTTTTTTTAATGAGGGAAAGTCTTTTTGTTTTCTATTTCTTCTCTTATTTTTGCTAAATCTTGTCTGTGTGGGAAATGGCATCAGGACTTATACAGCTGGACAAACAGGGGGGGGAATTTCCCCCCTTAAGAAATTGCGCCAACAAATTTCAACTCTCCAGCGTCAGAAACCCGATTTTAATATATTAGAATTTATCCTTGAAGAGATTGTAAGAAGGGATGAGATTGTGAATCAGCAACTTGAAAAATTTAAGCAGGAAATTAAAGAAATTGGTGAATTGGTGAAATCAGAGTCTGACTTCTTGAATAAAAAGATTTCAAAAGCTGTTAATGGTTTATCAGGCTTTCTGATTCGGGTGGAGGCAAAGACTGAATTATTAGAGACTAAAATGAAGGAAATCGAGGAGAATTTGGATGACATGACTCAAAAAATTAAAAAGGATTTGATAAACATTCAGGATAATAGCTTGGAAGACAAATCTAAAATGGAGACTGACCAAAAGATTGGTAATGAGGAAAATGTACAACAGAGGATTGAAAGAGAAGTTTTAATGACTCAATATAATTTTACAGAATATGCAATTAGACTGAGAGGTCTGCAGGAAAATAATAGAGATGATTTAAGGAAAGTATCTTCTGAAATTCTGGCTGGGATCTTAAAGGTTCAAGCTGATGAAGTGTATTGCAGGATTGATAGAACTTATAGAATAAACTCCTGGTGGGCAAAGCAAAGGCAATTGCCTAGAGATGTGGTGATCTATTTTACAGATAAAGAAATTAGGAATAATATTGTGCAGAACTCTTTTAATTCCAATTTGCAATTTCATGGAAGAAAGATTTGGATTTTCAAGGAGCTCCCGCCCAAGATGTTAATGGAGAGGAAGAAATTTGGCTTTTTAGTGACTGAATTAAAAAAAAGAAATATCCTATTCAGGTGGGACATCCCAGTTGGTTTAATATTGAGATATCAAGGCGTAAGATATCAATTGCACACTGTTGAAAAAGCGGAAGATTTTTATCAAAAAATTCTAAAAATGAATTTAACACCTTTAGGCATAATACAGGATAAGCAAAAGGAGTTGGAAATAAAAGGAAAACATCAAATTACAGAGGCTGTGATGGATAAATTGTCTTTGGACTCCCTGGAGACCCCAGCTGGACTGTTTATAAATAAGAGAGCAGTGTCATCCGAACCCAAGGTGATGAATCATCAAGTCACAGACAAGTGCGCAAATCAATCAGTTGATATACAAGTGACGGAGAAGAAAGATGAGATGATAAAATTAACCCAACAAGAACAATCCACAAAGCAGAATGAAAATCAACCAGCAGATATACAATTGGTAGGCAAGAAAAGAGGATGGAAATTCAACCCGAAAAAGAAAAAGAAAAGAAACAGATCTTATAGAAACAGCAATTTCTAAACTAAGCAACAGTGAAGCCAGGCGCTTTAAAAAATGAATGAATATTAGAAAAGATAGTGGTGGCGAACAATTGTCTGATACTATCCTGAGGATTGTGGCAGATCTCTGCAAGGCCATGATTTTGGGATGTGGAAAGAGCCTCACTTTGTTGGATTTGAATCATCTAATTTTTTCTTATTTACCTTTTTTCTCTCTTGGAAATATATTATAACTACTTTGAGTTATAAGGCAGGAGAGTTTTGCCGGGGCATGCAGAAGATCTGGATGTTACTCAGTAGGATGATGGGAATTAACAATCCTGATGAATACCACAACTATAACCATACGGATATATTCATAATTATAATGTCACTCGGGTGGTTGTTTTTACTTTTATACAGGTGTGAGGATATTTACTACTGATGGGGGCAGAAGATGACTGAAGATTTTGAACAAACTGTTGCACCAGCATGTTATTTTACCCTATTATGGGTGATGGATTTAACAATCTAGTGGAAAGACATCAAAGAAGATATTATATGGATCATAAACTTAAAGTTATTGTCTTTTCTCTTTTTACATAATGAAATGCATATATAGATATGTGTATATCTTAGTAAAGTGGGCAGTTGATTATATTTAGAATTGTACTGCATGATTTTGTAGGAATTGAAGGGTTGAAATAGGTTAGTTTACTGATTGTTATAAAATGGGATGCATATATAGATATGTGTATATTTTAGTAAAGTGGGTAGTGGATTATATTTAGAATTGTATTGTCTGATTTCAAGTCATATATTTAGAGGAGTGGAGGAAGTGGACAGAATTGAATAAATTTGGTTGCAGGGAGAAGGCCGATTTAAAATGTTATATTAATATATATAAAAGATTAAAGGTTAATTTGTAATAATACTCAATAAGTTTAGGGGAGGAGAAAAAGGGCAGATTACCGTAAAAATGGGAGTTATAAGATTAACAAGTTAAGGGTCAGTATTCCGAGAAGGGATTAAGGGAAAGGGAAGATATTATGTATGTAACTAGTTATGAAATAGCCTATTGTTGTGAAGAAGTCACAGGGGGGGTTGGGTGGAAAGGGTGGGTTAGGGAAGAGGGGGGGGAAAGGGGGAAAAACTTGTATTTGAAAACTTTTTCAATTAAAAAAAAAAATATACAAAAGTATGAAGGCTATTGCTTAACGCATTGTAAGCTGCCCTGAGTCTCCAAAGAAGGGTGGCATATAAATCAAATAAAAAAAAAAAGACAAGACATTAAGGAGTATCCATAACTTTATGAATAACTCCTTCTTTTTTGGGCAAAAGAATTGAATTTCAATTCATCAGCTGGAAGCAAGTAAAGTGGGCTTGCTAAGCCCAACCAACAAACTCAATCTTGATATGGTTGATATGGCAGATAATGCATTAGGGAAGTTCCAGGGCCAGGCAGGAGTGGGATTTGGGGGTTCTCCGAACTGCACAGAATCTTAGCTAGAGGTTCTCCCGAACCTCTGCGAACCCTCAGCAGCCCACCCCTGACTACAAATCAGGGCAGCACTTTTCCATATCAGACTGCATGGTTGCGCTGATTTACAGTAAATCAGCTGCATTTCTAACTGTTCTGTGGTCTTCTTTGTAAGCACAGAGTTCATGTTCAGAAGGTACTTGCCTCAAAGTGAAATGTTCAGTTGAAGTGGATCAGTTCTACCTCAAGACCTGGCAAGGCACCTGCTTACCAATTTTCAAAATGCTAACTGGTGTGGTAGCGATGCAGTCCAACAACATCTAGTTGAAACAAAAAATATTTCCATTTGAGCAGAAATGAAACTGCCTGCCGAGAAAGAAAAAAAGTCACTTGATCTGGCAATGTGTTTTCTGAATCTAACCTTGAATATAATCAAGTCTGGTATCTTAAGTGGATCTACTTAAGTTGTAAGACTGCTTTTCCTTTAATTTGTACATGTCCACAGGGTCTTCAATGTAGCCACCTGAACTATTGGATAGCTCAAATTTCTCCCTACATATCTCTTTTTCAATAAATATTGGGCCATGGGATACTTAGTGGATATCTGACCATTATATTTCCTTCTTTAGCCTACCAGTTGGTTTAACATAAATGGGAAAGAATACATTTCAAAGTGATTTCAAAGACTTCAGTTTCGTCATTTTGTGGCATTACTTGCTCTGAGTGCATTTATATGCTTTTATCCACTTTTGCTTGCTTCCCTTTCAAGGCAGCCAGTGAATGGTGCCTTTTGAAAGTCTTGCTGACTTCCAAAAACACTTCAAGCTTATTTTTCACAGCTTCCTTTTTCTTCCCAAACTTTTCCCTGAAAGAAAAATGAGAAGGTTGCATTACCAACCAACACAGCATTGTTGGCATCCCTACTTTGTGATAGAACAAGGAAGGAATGGAAGTCACAAGAGATAACATTGGGAATTTCCTACATTCTCCTTGGATGCAACGTGATTCTGTAAATGGATAAAAATTTAAACTGTCAATTGATATAGCATTACTGGTTATAATACAATCAGATGTTACCTATTTTTGGCAGGCCAGCATGGTACATATGAATCATCTTGTTTCAGGCAAGCTATTAAAAGGACACAAATTGCTACAGAAATTATCTTCCATGTAGATTTTCCAACAATCTTCAATGCCTGTATAGGTAATGATCAACTTTAACTGCATTCATAAACCCACTGATAAACCATTGCAGCACTTTCAGGTATAATGTGGCGATTTCATGACTGATCACTGTGTCAGACCTGGAAGCCATCTTTTACAGTTGGGCCTTCAGGCCTGCCCATTTTGCAACTGTGGGAGAATGGGAATGGGGGGATTATATAGAGCCGTGATGGTGAACCTACGGGCACACATGCCACAGATGGCACACGGATCCATATTGGTGGGCATGCAAGTGTTGCCCTAGCTCAGCTCTTGCACCCATGCACATGCTGGCCAGCTGATTTTGGGCCTTCCGGGCCCACCAGAAGTCGGGAAACAGGCTGTTTCCAGCCTCCGAAGGGCCTCCTGAGGGGCAGGGAAGGCCCATTTTTTGCACTTCCCCAGGCTCCAGATGCTTTCTAGGAGCCTGGGGAGGGCGGAAACAGCCTTCCCCACCCCCGGACGCCCTCCGGAGGCCGGAAATGTCCCATTTCCCGACTTCTGGTTCTACCAGAAGTCAGCAAACAGGCCATTTCTGGCCTCTGGAGAGCCTCTGGGGAGGTGGGGAAGGCCATTTTTGCCCTCCCCAGGCTCCTAGAAAGAGTCTGGAGCCTGGGGAGGGTGAAAAACAGGCCTACCTGGTCTACCAGGCCATCATGTGCCAAAAGTGGGGAGATGCGGGGGGGGGGTCACATGTGCATACACGGTGGGATGGGGTGCATTGAATTATGGGTGTGGGCATGCATGCATGTGACCCCACCACATCCCTCCCTGCTTTTGACATGTGATGGCAAAAAGGTTAGTCATCACTGGTATAGAGCATGGTTGATACATAGTCAAAGTAACATTCTTTTCTCAGAGAGTCAAGGCCACAGTGCCCTGCAGCTGTCATGAGGGGACTGGGAGGTATCTTTAGTTTTGGATGGTGCCTGATTGGATCATATGATGGACATGTGGGTGCTGGCAGAGTCTTGAGCTTCCTTTTGGGTGGGAAAAACCTGGAAGCTTTCAGATTCGGGTTTTCCCAGATGTGCCAATATGACATCTTCAATAAAATGGAACTTTGAGGAAATTCAAACCTTGGAGTCTTCTTTTGTTGAGGGTGTTACTTGGAACCCTGACACACTGGGCATGATGTCCCTGTATTTGGACCAGTGGGAATTCTGTAGGATAATTAAAGTACAAAGATAGGAGGAAAAAAAATAACCTGGATTGGAGATCATCAGATTAAGAAAATAAAACATGGACTTTGTTAAGCAGAATTTAAAGAGAAAAGGACTTTCATTGAGACAATAAATAGGTGCTTGTAGTGCCAGGCCTTGTTTTCTTAAAAGCCAGGAAATGATCCTGTAGAAGCTGAGTAAATGTGCACCTAATCATGGTGTTCCAAATTTTATAATTCCTTTGTTGCTTAGAAGGTCACTTGGAAGACTATTCATTATGTGCAACTTTCCTGCTGTACACAGCTGGTTAAGTTAGCCCTTTTTGCAGAAATTCAGGATCATTAAGTATAAAATGATGAAGCAGCATCAGTTAGAAATTAGTTTTTTAATGGATACTATCATTGAAAGTTTATATGTGATTAAATATCTGTTTTCCCAGTGGAGAAAAAAAAATACTGAAAATCTTTAATCCAAAGATATAGCAATTATATCGTAAATGGAATTAACATCTGTCAACTTTGTAATAACATTTTCCTCCTTCTAACAGTGAAGCAAAATAACCTGATTCTATCCTCTTCTGTATATATTCATTAGGCTTTTCTTCTTCCATTAATTTTTTGCATAGACAAAGACAATTTTCACAGAAGAAAACTGTTTCCAGCATGACCTATATGCCTTCTGGACATGGACATACACAAAGTAAAAAAAAAAAAAAAGGCCACCCCTGGGTATCTGTGTAGTCATTGTTAGCATCATGACATCACTGTGTAAATGGCATGAGTTCCTTATGACATAATTGAGGATTATACCAGCACCTATAGCAGAGGTGGGTGTTGTGGTCCACCAGCAGCCTGCAGAGCTGGGAGTGGAGTTGGACAGCGATGAGGCTGAAGAAGTCCTGGAGGCTGGGGAAGGTCTAGATGAGGGCTCTGCGTCAGAGGCAGAGATGGGGCCAGGGCCATCGGGGAGTGATGCATGGACTTCGGAGCCTCCAGAGGCTGACAGTAGAGAGGCAGGGGAACAGGAGGAGCCTAGTGCACATATGAGAAGAGCTGCCAGAAGGCAGGAGCAGTTAAAGCAGAGAGGATGGGAATAGGGCCAAGAGATGATTGGCCCCTCCCATAAGGCTTAAAAGACCAGCAATGGCTCTTGGCCTCTTTTCCGGAAAACAACCGTTGAGAGAATTGCTTCTTGTTTGGCTGTAGTTATTTCTTCTGTTCCTGAACTGTTGCCAAGAAAAGCCTTTGGCAGTTTGCCTAATTATCCCAAGGTCAGAGATAAACTAAAGACTGGTGTTTTATGGACTTTGCTTTCATTTCATTTAGAATATGCTGAGAATGAGTTAATTCTCAGCTGTTTTAATAAAATCTGTTTGTTTTTTGGAACTGTTTGCATTTAATATCAACTATATGGGCCTGGGTCACAGCAGTGGGTTTCAGCAGGTTCTGACCAGTTCTGGAGAACCGGTAGCGGAAATTTTGAGTAGTTCAGAGAACCAGTAGTAAAAATTCTGATTCGCCCCAGCCCCATTTATTTTCTGCCTCCCAAGTCCCAACTGATTGGGAGGAAATGGGGATTTTGCAGTATCCTTCTCCCAGAGTGGGGTGGGAATGGAGATTTTACAGTATCGTTCCCCTGCCATGCCCATCAAACCATGCCCACCAAGCCATGCCATGCCCATCAAGCCACACCCACAGAACCGGTAGTAAAAATTTTTGAAAGCCACCAGTGACCTATAGTACCTGCTGTTTGGTTTCTGACATTCTTCTGTTCCGTCACCTATGGAGGAATGGAAAGTTCCTGCCTGCATTTGAAATGAAATTGCAGCTAGTACACTGCTATTGCACCAAAGTTGCTAATTTGGTAAAATGTCTTTCCTAGTTGCTTTGCCATTTGTCCTACTTGCATTCTAACAGTTCTGAATGCTAAATGACCACCTGACAATCCCCAAAGAAATCAGGAGATTCAGGCAGTTCCAATGAGTATAAAGATTTATTGCAAGCTTAAGCTCTCTACAAAAATCTGAGCTACTAATGGTCAAGGAAAATGAGTGGGATTAAAAAGGCATTCAAGGTGGGCTGGATTTAAATCTCTTGCAGGCGTGCAGGGACTCATGACTTATGATGCATTTGACTCCTCCCTCAGGCTCAGCCAGTTCATCTCTTATACCACCTCTTGTCTGAACATTTTTTTTAAAAAAACAGAATTGGAAGTAAAATTCTAGATTATCTAATCCAAGTTCTGTTTACCCACATCAATGCACATACTGTATCTGTAGGATATCAAACTATTTCTGGTTCCCTCTCTTCCATGGCATCTGTAAGTATAAAATTGCAAATAATTTTCAATGGCATTTCCTCACTCTAACATGGTAAATTCTATATCCATTTAATTCAGGATGGATGAAATATTTATGATCTTGTTAAAAGCAACTGATTTGTTCTTTGCAAGACTGTATGATTTTTATATAAATGGCCAAGCTTCTGAATATTTTGAATTTAGTCTCATTAAGAACATTAAGGCTTGCAAATGAGCAACCAATTTTGAAATGAATCTATACTTGTTTGAAATTATCATCATTGTGAAATTTTAAAAAATATGTTTGACCACATGTTTTGAATCTTTATAGTTGTTCTATATTTTATTAAGGAAAGTCTAGATTGCTGTGAACAATCTCAGCAGCAGAATCTTCCTTAAAAATTTCATCACATCTTGTGCTAAGCACACTGGTCCACAAGCATACTCCAAGCAGTTCTTGATCCGCAACTACAGTCTCCACATTGGGAAATCAACAGTTAAATCATGAATATGTGAAAAATCAATTATAAGACAATACAAAAAGAAATATGGTAATTCCTTTCTGACAGCATCAGCTGACAATAACAAACACACTCACTTTTCAATTTGGCAGATCAATCAAGAGTGTTCAGTTAAAATCGACTCTATGATTAATGCTCAGATTCATTTTTCATACTCAGAACTTATTGTGCAGATGTTAAGATTGTCAGCTGAAAGTCTGTATATTAATAAGCCAAGAAAATGTAAAGACCTCTGGTTAATGAGTAATTACTGTTAACTTTATCCCAGTGATGAAATTCAAATTTGTTTACTATTGGTTCTGTGGGCATGGCTTGGTGAGCATAGTGTGGCTTGGTGGGTGTGGCTTGGTGGGCATGGTAGGGGAAGGATATTGCAAAATCTCCAATCCCTCCCCACTCCTGGGGGAAGGATATTGCATAATCTCCATTCCCACCCCACTCTGGGACCAGCCAGTTCTCTGAACTACTCAAAATTTCCGCTACCAGTTCTCCAGAACTTGTCAGAACCTGCTGGATTTCACCCCTGCTTTACCCTCAATGGTCATTTTTGCTCTGTCATATCTGTACATTTCACAATTTGTGCCTGGAACCATAATCTTAGGAATGTGTGTAGCAAAACCACTTGAAGGGCATGCTACATTTCAGCCCCTGCTGAGTTGTGCTCTACAGGAGTTGGTTTTAATGCAGAGTTAGCAGACAGACTGATGAGACTGCCTACAGAGTGAGACAGTGTGAACTTAAGATGCCATGGGCTAGCCAGGACCAGCGAGAGAAAGATAATACAGCCGGCTGATAAAAGGTTTCTTGCTCTGCTAATGCTTTAGCATACTTAGTCAGAGTTAGAATAGATCCATTATAAACCAGTAGCACAAGGATGCCCTAATAATATGGGTTCAGTTGGTCTAATCAAGCTTCAGTTAGCCTGTTGCCTCCAAGCTTTGGACACTAGGAACAAATCACATGAGCTGTAAAAACACCCTAACATTTATTTATTGACTTTGACAAAGGGGGATAATAGCAAAGTGATGGAGTTAGGTAAATATTCCTTTCATAAGGCCCTGTGCTTTCCAGAGCACAATTGTTTTGCACTAATTAAAGCTCACAGAAATTTGCACACCTGGATCTTTCTAGGGAGCAAGGTGATGCGGGGGGGAGGGAGGAGAAGCAAATGGCATGTGTTATGTGATGTCATTGCATAAATTGGGTGGGGAACTACAGCCCCTTTATGATTTGTGGACTTCAACTCCCAGAATTCTTGAGCCATGCTGGCTCAAGAATTCTGGGAGTTGAAGTCCACAGGTCATAAAATGCCACAGTTCCCCACCCGTGGCATAAATAATGCAAAGTCGGGTCATTTGTGGCATGATTGCCTGATGGGACTGGAGCAAATGGCCTATTTATTTGCCTAGTTATAGCAGGACATGTGTGATGTCGTTATGAACTGCTGGACACATGTGTATGTTGCATCCATGGAATGTTAAATTTAAGTTTACCAACAAAGAAATAAAAGAAGACTAGTATAACTATTTCAAGACTCCCTTTATTTCTTTGTCGGTAAATTTAAATTTAACACAAAATAGTTTGTCGCGGAAACGACTGCCTGCAAAGGCTCCTGGATTGGGGCTGAAAAGCGAAAGTGGAATCAGTATGCTCCGTCCCATATTTGGGTAGATCAGGTTTCCCTGATAGACCGGTCTCACTGGAAAAAAACACGTATACCCATGTGATGTTCTTCTGAAGAACTGACTCAAATCTTGCTCAGAAAACAACACTGAGGAAGAGACGGGAAAGATTTATTGTAGCATCCACTCCTACGGTTATTGTTCTGAATTCAAGGTTACGTATTATTATTGCTATGATAGCAAGGCACATAGTCATTTACAAAGTACAAAGAGCTTGCGATTTAATTTGACATGGCAGCAAAGGAAGCAGGAAGATGATAGGAGCGTTAAATGGGGAAAATGCAGTTAGATATGCTGAACTAAAAGGTGAGCCAGGGAAAGATTCAGCATCCTGTAATCCGTTTGTTCACCAAAAAACCCAGTGGCTTCTCTGTGATTCGTCTTAAACAAAGGAATACTTCTAAGATAGTTTCATGAGCAGTTCGTCTTCCTGCCACACCTCCCTGGGAAATGCATGCACTACCCCTTTGGCAACTGTAAATTGTTGTCTGGTCTTCCAAAATTTTGACAAGGACCGTGAAGGTTTGAAATAACTACTTAATAGCAATAGTAATATCACTTAGACTTATATACCACTTTACAGTGCTTTACAGCCCTCTCTAAGTGGTTTACAGAGTCAGCCTATTGCCCGCAACAATCTGGGTCCTCATTTTATTGACTTCGGAAGAATGGAAGGCTGAGTCAACCTTGAGCCTGGTGAGATTCGATCTGCCAAATTGCTGGTGATCAGCAGAAGTAGTCTGCAGTACTGCCCTCTAACCTCTGCACCATCATGGTTTTCTTAAGCCCTAATTTTAATTTAAAAATAAACAAAGTGGTATCTAAAAAGGATGCTGAGGAAGTTACCCCACTGGGACAATTATACGCTTAGTCTGAATTTTTGAAACCACAGCTCACTTTATTAATTTACTCTATGGTAGAAAAAAAATTGCTCATCCATTACATGCCAGAGATTGATAATTTTTTTTCCTGAATGACAGACAGGGTCAGAGGAGAAGACAACAGCATTGCTTTCTAAATGGGCAATTTCTGCAAGGTCATGTTAGACATATTTGTGGGATGACGAAAGGGGAAATAACTCTACATAATAGCCTCCTTCAAGCTGCCTCTCCTAGATATATTTGACTGCTACTTTCAGAGAGTTGCAGTCCCTGCATGCATGGAAGGCTTGGGAGAAGTTATCACTTGGGAGAAGTTATCACAAGCACTAGACACATCAGGAATTGAGTATAAACATAGATCTACTTTCTCAATCAGAGCCAGCTATTATTTGAGGTGGGGGGTAGCTATATTTCAACATATCTCATTGATACAGGAAGACAGGTACTTGTGCAAATATGATTTAATCAATAAAATAAAAGCCCAAGCAATGAATACTAACTCCTATATCCTTGCAGGCAGGAATAAACTTATATAGAACACAACTGAGAGAGGCATATCCGTAGTCCATCAAAATCTTCCACAATTACTCAAACGGTGGAGGATATTTTAAAAAATATGATTGTCTGTTCAGAACCAGTCATTGCCTTTTTTGCTTACGGAACTGTGTGGAACAAATTTCCATTGGCTGATAGGTATGCTTATCAAAATATCCAGCTTTTTATTTTGCTCATTTAATATCATGAACATTACATAAAACTCCTCCTCCTCCTCCTCCTCCTCCTCCTCCTCCTCCTCCTCCTCCTCCTTCCCTTTTTTGGGGGGGTGGAATACAAGTTATTTTTCTTGAGTTATGTAGTGTCCTCTTGCATTAGTGCACAATGAAAAAGGCCCTCACCTATCTGGAAACAGAATGCTTTTTTATCCACTTCTATCTGATGGAATACATCCCAGAAAGAGTTGCCAGGCCAAAGGTTCAATTTATGATGAGTTTATTTCTGATGATCATCAGATGCATCAATCTGATTCTACACTTCTATCTTCATATAAGGGCACAGTATGCATATTCTGAGTGTAAGAATAAACCAGTATGAATTATGTAGTACAGGGATTTTCCTCTCACCTTCAACAGCAAAAGTGAATTTGTAATTTATAAATTTATAATTTATGATATCAATTTGGAGTTTTTGAAGTGATATATTTTCAGATTTATTCATAATAAAATTTATTGCTCAGTTTTTTGTAACATTGGCTGGATTCATATAAAGAATAGGACTAGATAATAAAGGTTTGGTGTTTTTCTTAAAAAAAATGATAGCAACAGAACATGTTTGAATAGTGGCTAGTGGGAAGGTCCCTAAGATCTATGAAATACACCATATTTTCTTTCCTTTTGTGTGTGTGTGTGTGTGTGTGTGTGTGTGTGTGTGTGAGAGAGAGAGAGAGAGAGAGAGAGAGAGAGAGAGAGAGAGAGAGAGAGGGAGAGAGAGAGAGAGAGAGAGAGAGAGAGAGAGAGAGAGAGAGAGATGGGATAGAATTCTCTACTGAAGACCAGATTCCAGAAAAAAAAAACTGGTAATACCAACAGGAGAATGACTTGCAGAATTTCTAGTTTGACCATATGTAAGGCTTCTATCCCCCTCTGGGATGTTTATATCTCAACTTTCTCATATCTTAGATTTTATTCAGGGTTTTTTTTTTTTTAAGAATCTCTTCTTTTTTAAATAAGAAATGACTGCATAGAATCTAATTATCAAGAAATAACTGTCTTGGGATTTTCTTCGGTAATGGTGGCTCATTGTATTGACCTTCCTGATAAAAGAAAGTTGGTGGCACAATGTCCTACCCTCAATTTCCAATTCACTTTTCCTTTGGCCTCTTCAAAAACCTTTTATAAATACCTACTGAAAACATTCTGCTAACCTAGCTGATGCTGGTGATAAACAGCAAACTCTAATGTGCTGAGGTAATTCTCTGGAGGACAGTTCAACATGTGTATAGCAAATAATGGAGTACCAAAAGAATAATCAAAATAGTAGGTTCTCTTAGCAAATCCTATCCAACCCTATGTGCCCTTGATTTAAAACAGCGACTCAATAATCACGTTCACTTGTCCAGTTACTTGCCTGCTTTGATGCCAGAAATTTATAAGGCTTTAAAGGGGGGATTAAATACTTACTAGCACACAGGGGCAGAGACAGATTGATAGTTTTACATCTGATTATTTGCTGTGAGGCACTGCAAGCTTCCCAGTAAATAAATTTGTCTCCTGAATTTTTACAGTGAATACGTGAGTCTCCACAGAAATATCATTTTCTTTCAATTAGTGCAGCTGGGCACCATTGGCATCACCCAAAGGGTTACAAAGAAAAGTGGATTTGACAGAAAATCAAATAAAATCCTTTTCTGTCTGCAAGAGGCTGAACTGATTGCCTGACTGAAGCAGGCCCCAAACCTGATATCATGTCTTTGATTTTGAGATCTTGGACAGCTTATCTCATGGCCCCTTCATATATTCGATCACCAGAATAATGATATAAAATGAGTCACTTTGATGTTATCATAATGACAGTTTGGACAAAAATCTGATACATATGTGTATGGTGGGGGGGTGAGTAAAAAATGAGAAGGTGCGGAGTTTAGAGTACAATGTCTCAGTCTAAATGTAGAGCAATAAAACTGTTTTCTGGATATGGAAAAATAAAGTTTTTGTTGTTCGTTTTTTAAAAAACGTATTCGAACAAAATAGGTGTATTTGTGGGAGGAGAAAGATAGTTGGTTATTGGAATCTTGCTAGCAAAGATAGATTTAAAAAGCAACTGCAAATTTATGTCTATATCAATTGAAAATGATTTTGCATTTAATTTCAGCATTGAAACTGATGTTGTCCTTAATTCATATAAATCTTCTCTCTCTCTCTCTTTCTCTCTGTATGTGAATTAGTATCTTCAGATTAGCGATAATAATAAATCTTGTTTTCATCCTTTAATGCAGGTGTGGCCAATCCACGGCCCCTGGGCCACACAAGGCCCTAGACATCTAGTAAAGAGGTATCGCAACATTATAAACTGTTAACTTTATTATGTGATTTATATACATTATTATATGTATTTAAATATTTTATGTGCAACTCAATGTGGCCTAGACAAGCTAAATGTTTAGACACTCATGCTTTAATGGGACATCCTACAGTCATGACTATTCAGTTAGGAAATGCTGACTTTTATGTAGCAATTGCAAATTCTTATTTCAGTTCTTTATTATTAGTTTTTCTTGCAATCTGGCACCTGTGATTCAGCAGATTTGGCAGTCCAATCCTCATATGTGTACTCTCAGGATACTTCAAGTTGGAGGACTACTTCTGTTAGCATTCAAGACCTTGTTTAAATGAAAATATTGCCATAAATAAATACAACAAGATGTATTTAATTTGGCTGAGTGCAAGTATGAGTCCACCCTTGACTTTTGCAAAGCATTTATTTAGTTATTTATTTGTTTGCTTGTTTAATAAATTTAGCTACCACCCATCTTATGGTTTGAATATGTTCAGACTTGCAAATCAATGTTTTGCAAAAATATAAACAGTCTGGAGCATTATTGAAATATTGTTACCTCTTCGCCTTTATTATGTCCATCAACAGCTATTTGGTGCCCTTTTTAGGATAACCCATTCCCTGCAGAATTAAAAAAAATGCATCTTGAAATACCCTACAGTCTATTTTGGGGGAAATTTAATTAAATTTAGTCCTTCATCTCTTCCTCTGAAGATGTGCATAGTTTTATACAGAGGAGTTCTTTTCCTTTGCTAAAAGGCTTGCTAAAGCATCTATTCTCCATTCATCTATGTACATATATAAATAAAGATGCAAACTTTGACAGCAGTCACCCAAGTGAACATGTGGATGGCTGATTTCATGGTTTAACTCAGTGCTTGCAAAAAAAAAATGTAAACAGTCTGGGGCATTAGTCACAGGGATATTCATAGCTGTAACTGCTTGGCTAATCATAAACCCAAACCTTCTACCTGAGTTGTAGAAAGCCAATAATTCTATAACAATGTTTCGAATAAAACCCAGAGTTGGAATTCTAGCAAACAAGAAGACTCAGTTATGATACAAGAGCTTGTAATGTAATGTACTGCTTCAGAACTGGATCCTCAGAATGGACAATATGAAGGTCAGGATATGAAGCAGTAAGAACATTATAAGGCATCTGTCAGACTTAGCAGGTAGGAAATTGTTGTGGTCCACTGCCGGCCTGCAGAGCTGCCAGCAGAGTCAGACAGTGAGGACCTGGGGAAGAACATGGGCCAGTCCTGGAATCTGGGGAAGGCTGGGACAAGGGCTCTGCATCGGAGGCAGAGATGGGGCCAGGGCCATCTGGGAGTTATGTGCTGACTCCGGAACCTCCAGAGTCGGACATCAGCGAGGCAGAGGAACAGGGGGAGCCTGTTCCCAGTGTGTGCATGCACAAAGCTGCCAGAAGGCAAGAACAGTTAAAACAAAAGGGACAACTCAGGAGTAGGGCTTGGAGATTATTGGCTCCTCCCATAAGACATAAAGGAGGACCAAGGCATGTGAGCCTTTGCAGGAAGCAACTTTGTTCGTTCTGGTCGGTTTAAATTCTGAAGCTCTGTTTTGACTCTGTCCTCTGTGTGGCCTTGTCAAGCTAATTCCCAATTAGGTCTTCGGCAGCATGTCAAGGTAGATTAACATGGGTGCTTATCAGCCTTATCCTGAAGGACTGTGGTAGAGTTCTGTCAGACTCTTGACCAACTCTTTGTGATTCATTATGGCCTGTGAATGAACAGAATTCACAGCCGTTGAAATAAAAATAGGGTTTTTGTGACTAATCGTGTTCTTTTTACTGTCTCAGGAAGCCTAGGTCAGAACAGTAAACAAGACCAGATGAGCTAATTCTACTTAATTTTAAGATGGTATTAACAGAAACTTGCAAGTCTGAAGGTACTTCTGTCTTCCCCACATGCCCTTTACAGTCCAAAGAACAAAAGGGGAATCTCTTCTGAGCCTCTTTTTCTTTTTGTGGGCTAAGCTGCCTTTTATCTGACCTTCCTTTGGCTCTGTCTCCTTGCTTTATTTCCAAAGGTTGTCCCTGCATGCCATTATATCTTCAATGTATGGACCAATACAGAAGGTCCACCAGCAATTCACCTCCCAATGACCCTGACCTGATGTAATCTTCTTATCACAAGACCCATCACAACACTCACAGATGATCCATCACAACACTTGAGACACCCACACAACACTTCACTTGAAACCCTTATAAAGAGAAGAACAGTGACCCTAAACTCTGCTGAAGATGTTACCTAGCCTGTAATGAAATTTCAGAAACCAAGCCACAAGCTTGGATAATGAACCTTCACCCTCATCCTACACCCAAGCTACAGATATTCACCTCTATGGCCCTTGGTGGCACAGTGGTTAGAGTGCAGTATTGCAGGCTACTTCTGCTGCCTGCCAACTGCCTGCAATTTGGCAGTTCAAATCCCACCAGGCTCAAGGTTGACTCAGCCTTCCATCCTTCTGAGGTGAGTAAAATGAGGACCCAGATTGTTGGAGGCAATAGGCTGACTCTGTAAACCACTTAGAGAGGGCTGTAAAGCACTGTAAAGTGGTATTGCTATTGCTATTGCAAAGGCCTTTTTATCCTCAATCCTAGTTCAAAAAAGCAATATCCAAGGTTCCTTCATTCCCTTCCAGATGTACCACTGGAAACTGAAAATGTTCTGACCTAGGCTTCCTGATATAGTAAAAAGCACACAATTAGTCCCAAAACCACCTTTTTTATTTTAACTGCTGTGAATTCCTTTCATTCACAGCATGTGCTGAATCACCAAGAGTTTATAAATAGTCCAACAGAAGTCTGCCACAGTCCTTTCGGGTAAGGCTGGTAAACACCCACCTTTATCTTCTTTGACACGTTGCCAAATACCTAATTGGCAATTATCTTGGCAAGGCCACACGGAAACAGAGTCAAAAACGGAGCTTCAACGTACAAACCGACACAACGTTCACAACGTTGCTTCCTGTAAAGGCCCACGTGCCTTTGTTCTTCCTTTATGTCTTATGGGAGGGGCCAATCATCTCCAAGCCTCCCAAGTCGTCCCTTTTGTTTTAACTGTTCTTGCCTTCTGGCAGCTCTGCACATGCGTGGACTAGGAACAGGCTCCCCCTGTTCCTCTGCCTCGCTGATGTCCAACTCTGGAGGCTCCGGAGTCCATGCATCACTCCCAGATGGCCCTGGCCCCATCTCTGCCTCCAACGCAAAGCCTCGTCTGAGCCTTCTGCAGACTCCAGGACTGGCCCATGTTCCTCCCCAGCCTCCTCACTGTCTGACTCTGCTGCCAGCTCCACAGGCTGCTGGAGGACCACAACAGAAAAAGTCTATTTATTGAAGTCAAACTCTACAAAATCTTGGTTTTGGTCAGAAGCAAGCAACTGCCATTTCTTTGTCTTGTAATTTCTTTATTTATTTTTGGCTTTCCACTTGCTGACAATGATGTTCCCAAGGGCTAGGTAGCCTTGACTATAGTTTGAGGTCTGAATCTGGCAGGTTCAACAGGACTTGAGATGGCAAGACCTAAATCTGTTTCCCCATTGGTACTTGAGCCTGGCTCTTCTGCTTCTGAGCTGACAGGTTGTTCAGTTTGCAGATCTTTAGATGAAGATGATATGTCCCGATGGGCCATGACAGCTGTCTATTTTTCACTCAAGGTCACTTAGGCACAAAACCTTATACGACTTAGAAATGGATATGAGTAAATGGTTCAGAATGTGTATGGCCCTAGATGAATTGAGGTGACAAAAACAGATCAAATCAATGCATATTACTGAGGTTGAGGGAATTAGAGCAGTCAGGAGTGACGCCTGAGCACCAGCTTACTTAATATTTAATTTAAGTGTAGAAATATATCTATTACACACCTTGATTAAACAGAAATATAAATATGACACAAAGCTGGAAACAGGAAATAAATTACCAGAAAAAAAACCAATAAATTCAGTGTACATAAAGTGCTGTTTTTCATAATATTCAATAGTACAGTAGGAGAATAAAGCATTATTAACAAACTTCACTAATCCCTTAACTGTAGCTAAACCACTTCTTATTATGACAATATATCTTCTTGAATATTTTAAATATAAAAAGAAAAAATAGAACTAAAATTAAAATACCTTACAAAGTGTCCTCAATACTTTATGGCAGAAGTGGGCAACTATGGCCCTTTTATGACTTGTGGACTTCAATTCCCAGAATTCCTGAGCTAACATGGCTGGCTCAGGAATTCTGGGATTTGAAGTCCACAAGTCATAAAAGGGCCATAGTTGCCCACCCTGTTTTATGGCCATTTCATGTATGGCAAGTTTCATCATCTTCACCAACCATTCCTCCAACTGTGGGTAATGCTGAATCTTTTAATCTTTATGAACACAATCATTATGCTGCAATTATCATATACAAAAACAAATCTACATTACTTTTTTCCAACTGTTTCTCCATCAATCCCAAAAGAAAACCTCTGATCTTTATTGTATATTAATCTTTAAAACCCTCTGAATCAAAGTGTGCAATTTGAATGCAAAATTTTCTTGCATTTTTATATGATTAAAAACTTCCTTCTTTTGTTGTTCACATTTTGAACATGTATTTGAGTGCCTTTGTACATATGCGACAATTTCT
This sequence comes from Arizona elegans, assembly GCA_022577455.1. Classification (NCBI taxonomy): domain Eukaryota; kingdom Metazoa; phylum Chordata; class Lepidosauria; order Squamata; family Colubridae; genus Arizona; species Arizona elegans. The sequence goes on along the minus strand of JAKOOJ010000002.1, from coordinate 9,386,814 downwards.
CTAGTGACACATACCAACGCTGCATCATTTTATGTAAATTTCAAATATTATGACCACAAATTTTCTCAATGTATTTTATAACCATATTTAGCCAACTTTAACCTACCTTCTTTCAGTTCTATTTCTGTTTCAAATTTTAGTAGGCATGTATACATTTAATCACATGCTGATCATTTGTACATAATTCCATTTTAAACTTAGTCTTACAATGTTCAAAACCACAAACTTTTTTGTCTACTTCAAATCCTTCTAATAATAGCATTAGAACTAATAAATTCTAACCCCCAGTTCTTATTAAGCCCTTTGCCAAAAGTTTTAAAATCTTTTAAACTTTTTCTTTTTTCTCTTCCTTTTTAGTCCAGAAAGAATGTTGACTTGACAAATGGATTCTCTTATCCTGCTGCTCAGAAAATCTCTCTCTAGCTGTAAATTACTTACATTCAAAAATGTTTAAGGAAGTGAGCCTTGTGTGAACCTTGTGTCCATTTGGCTGCATCGTGGCTAATGAACATGATTAAAAGTCAACCCCAAAAACCTCAGTTCCTGGTGTCTCCTAATGAGAAGCAGCTATCCAGAGTACAAGTAGACAATCTCTGCTCTATTGGGAAAGAGAATGCCACTCAGAATTTGCTATCATTCTCTGCTCTAATGCCATCCCTGCCCTTTAGGGGTGTCTTGTCTGCCATAGATTCTCACCCAGAAGCCATGTCTAATACTTTTTAGAATGCAATACTAATTGTAGTAATTAGTTCATTGGTAAAATAGAAATATTCCACTTGTTAGTGCCAGAATTCTTGCAGAAATCCATGTGATGCTCTTAATTAAATGCATTATATAACTGAGCTGTGGAATTATGCTACACTGAGACATTTTCTGGTACCCCAAATATGTTCTCAGTTTCAAAGATTATCAATATGTCACATCCAAACTAAGAGAAAACCAAATGTTTTAATTGGGCAAGTTCATTAAGCATTTTAGGCCAGTGAAGTTCTTATTATAATGAGTCAAAATATTTAAGGAATCTTTAATGATCATTTAAAGGATTAATCACTTTTTCTGCTTAATAACTTTTACCAACAATATGTTTTTCGTTGGGGAGGACACCATGTCCTGTTGCATTTAAAGCAGGAAAAGTAATTGAATGTTCACTTAAAAGTGAGTTTGTCAAGTTTTCAAAGGAGCATATAATTGATAGTGATGATAATTAGCCACATACAAAGCCCCAAATATAACCTTTCTGCAAGAAAGCCTACGTTTATCAGACAAAATCTGAGGAATTATCTATTCAATAGAAATATTCTCAATAGTTTCGTTGGAAGAAATATCCTTCTGGGTTCAGTTCCAAGTGGGGGAAAAAGACACTGGAAACATGGAGACTGCTTGGACAGATGGTTTAATGGTGGACAGGAATCACATGGCTTGAGTTCCTGAGCAAAAAAGGGAGAGATGCTGAGAGTCCCTGGGTTTTATACCCTCTCTGGCTTTGAACTTCCTGGGGCACAGGAAGAGTACCCTGATTGGTTGCTGTCAGAGGTCATAGCTAGCCTTGCTGGCTGATGTAATCTTCCCAGGTGCCATATTGGGAATTTCTGTTGCTAGATGGGTCCTATTGTGTTGCAGATGGGATGCTGAGGCTTTAATGGCCCACTGACAAAGGTGGGGGGAATGAGTTTCTGCTTCTCTGAGTTTCTACTTCTCCTTTAGAGGAAATATTCTGCCTTTTTAGTATATCCTAAAATATTTCATTTTTCTAGGAGGGGTGGGTTTTAACTTCCAACAGTTTATCAATTGTAAAGCAATTACCATAGAAATGCCAAAATTGATCAATAAATAATACTTTTGACCACATGTATTTTCCCTCATAAATCCATTGGCACTTTCAATCAACTATTTATATCAGTTTCCAATTTTTACTTTGGCCAACAAATACAATCTTCCTGCAATTCTTATATAAAGATGTTTAGAATGTACCAATTTGAACAATAAAACAAATTGAACGATGTAATTGAATAAGATAATGGTTTGCCATATTGTGGTATCGCATCCATAATTTGAAAGAGAGAATCAATAACAGGCAGAATATAATCTGCACACAATAACAATTTGTGTTTCAGTCCAGCCATCTTGATACCCAACATTTCTTTTGATAGTCTAATTGCACAGCCCAATAGTTTCAATACCAAATTAAATATAGGAAGAGATAAAGGACAACCTTGATGAGTTCCACAAAGCATCTTAATAGGTGAAGAAATGACACCACTTGTAATAACACTAGCCAGCAATATAGTTCAGTGCTAATCCCTCTGATCCTAATCAAAAGAAATGGCACCCCAGAGGGCCATTGCTTATTTTCCCTTGCTTAGTTTTCTTTCGTTCTAACCTTGTGCAGCTTTAAACCCAAACAGAGGAAAAACCTGGTATCTTCTCTGATGATAATGAAATCTTTGCACTGAGGCTTGAAATGGAAATCAAAAGCTCTTTTTTCCTTCCCCTCCCAGTTCAATATAACCCTTGCTTATGATAGAATCCCTCCAAGCTGTTATGAAAGAGCAAAGTGTTTGGTAAGTTGCCACATGATTCCTGCATTAGAGAAAGAACTGATTTCATAGCTTCCTTTGCAAAGGCCAGAGGCTACATATTAGAGAGAAACAAACTGGTCTAGTTCTATGAAAAGCACTCCACTTAAGTTATCAATATGTGGCATAAGCAGGAAATCAATGTAACTACAAGTGAAATATGTTGGGATCGTAAGCAAACAAAATTTGGCCCTCACATTTACTCTAAAGCAGGGGTGTCAAATTCGATTTCATTGAGGGCTGCATCAGGGTTGGTTTTCACCTCAGGGGGAGCCGGGTGGGTGTGGCCAGGATGGGCATGGCTAGCTTGACGTCACTCATGTTGGAGACACCTATGGTGGCTGAGCGCTCTGCCAGGAAAAACCAAGCTCTGTTTTTGCAGGCAGAGAGATGCAGGAGGCCGTCACAGCTGAAAACAGAGTTTGGGAGGGCCGCACCCCCCCCCCTTGAGCTCCATTTTTGCTGGAAGAGGCACCATGGGCCAATCCTTTGCTGTTTCCAGGGAGGCCCCATGGGCCAAATCTAAGCACCCTGGGCCTTGAGTTTGACACCCCTGCTCTAAAGGGATTGAAGTTGGTGCTGAATGATCAGAAGATAGAATACAGAACAGTGTTTCTCAATCTTACCAACTTTAAGACCTGTGGACTTCAACTCCCAGAATTCCTCAATGGGGATGGATGATTGGGCAATTCTGGGAGTTGAAGTCCACACATCTTAAAGTTGTCAAGGTTGAGAAACACTGACATAGAACAAACAATATCAGAGTTTGAGGGGACCTTGGAGGTTTCCTGCTGAAGCAGGAGACCCTATACCATTTCAGCCAAGTAGCTGTCCACTGTCTTCTTAAGAAGAGTTGAGACAGATTTTGGAACTGTGGTGAATATCAAAGCAACTGCCAACTCAATTTGTAAATGCAGGGAAAAATAATTTAGGGACGAGATTAATAATTTAGGGACGAGATTATAAGAACTATAAAATTCAAATTGCTCTGATCACAATGCCTTCATGCATGTTTGCAGCACATTCATGCTCTGTATCATGTGCTATGTTTCTGCTGTTGCACTTTAGAAGTTGTAAAAAAAAAACCAGTTGTAATTATCGAGACAATTATAAAGTTTAGACATTTTAGTATTAAAAATGTTGAGTGGGAAAGTGTGTGACTAAGTAACCACTTTCTTCTCCCCCAATATGCATAATTTGATGGATCTGTATTGCATCCTCATTGATTCTTTTTTTTTAAGCAAAAAAACCCCTCACACATAAAAAAAGAAACTGAGAAACTGAAGCAATTTAAAGTTAAAAAGGTGTTGGAAATAAAATCCTGTGAGAAACAATTAAAGGAACATGTTTAGACTGTAGAAGAGATGACTGAGGGGATAGCAGTCTTCAAATACCTAAAAGCCTGTCATTTAAGGGGAAATGTAGACTTGTTCTCTGTCATTCTGGAGGGAGGGACCATAATCGATTGGTTGAAAAACTGTCAACCTGTGGAAGAGGTTGTCTCATGAAATAATATGTTCCTTCTCATTGGTAGTCTACTGACAGTAGCTAAATAAAAATCCATAGGAGGTTATCCACCATGTAGAAATTGGATTACAGGACCTCTGAGATCCCTTACAAATTTATGATTTTAGGATATAAAAATTACTTTAGCCCCTATGTTATTTTGACTCCCTTTTTCTTTATTTCTTCCAGTTCTATACTATCTATTTTGAGATTTAATGGACAGAATACATAATTTTCTCCTATAGGTTTGAAATATGCCATTTCAGTTCTTTTCCTAATGATCCCCTACAACAGGGGTGAAATTTACTTACCTTCCCTACCAGTTTGTCAATGTGTGCGCACCGCACGCTCACTCGCTCCACTCGTGCGCACCGTCATCTGCACATGTCACAAAAAAGCGACGTCATGACATCCGCACAGCTGGGTGGAGCCTCCCACAGCGGCCACTACTGGCTCACCCGAACCGGATAGAACTGGCTGGATTTCATCCCTACCCTACAACCACCAAATGTTTTCATTATACAATTCATCAGCATCCCCAAAACAGCAGTGAACAGAAGAAGCATCATCTTCCTGCTTCTTAAGAGTAGTCTGTGAAAATTTATTCGCTGTAAAACAGACTCTAAGTCAAGTTTTCCCTCCAGAATAATACAAATCCTCAAGAATTAAGCTTGCAGAATTACTGATGGACTTTGTAACCATTGTACAAGCTGTACTAAAGATACAAACCTGGATAAGACACACACATTGCTGAAAAAGTGCAAGATAATTTACAACACTCCATTTCTATGGATATCTTCCCTGATGGGATTGAATTTATAGGAATGAACTGTCATGTTGCATACATTCCTAGGAAATAAATACATCCCTAGGTAATTCATGCTCATGTACAACATAGAAGCAGGCAAAAATAATAATAATTAGGTAGGGAGAAAAATCCTTTCCCTTGCTTGTGGGATTTAAAAATTCACTGTGCTTTTAAATCAACGTTTCATTTTTCTTTCAATTTTTTCTCCAATGGACCATCAACCCCTGTAATAAACATTTGAACCTGGATGACCTGATGTACTTTTTAATGTTTTTATTTTTCTCATCTTCTTAATTCCATTATTTTTTTTTCTTATATAAAAGGATTTTGGCCCTGCTAAGAAATTCTTTCTTTCCTACAAACAAATATGAAGAGTTTTGCTGGAGCACACAATGGGTAAAAAAGCCATCCCTTAATTAGCTGCTAAATATAGACTTTTTTTAAAAAAAAAATGCATGCGTAAATTAATTCAATTAATATCTCATCCATGCATATTTCACCTGAATCTACTAATATAATCAATACACATACAGTGTATGCTTATGTTCATTCAACCCTACAAAATTTGGCCAGTAGGAATTCATTCTAGTTGGGATGGCAGGAACTGAAGCTTAAACAACGCATCTGAGAATTTTTCTACTTTGCAAAGGAACTCTTTCATCCTTCCGATCAGAATTAGTAAAAGTCCCAAATGTCCTCTGGTGGGATCTCAGCTGCTTTGAAGTCAGGAACTATGCCTTCAATATTGTATAGTCAACTGCATAGTTAGTGGCTGATGCTAATTACTTGCTCTAGTAGCATGGTCTGCTGATCCATCTAGCTCAAGGATTAGCTGGAATGAACCTTAATCCCAGAATGTGGAACATACAGTCGTTGTTCATTTTGGAATGCAGGCAAAGTGAAGAAAGTGAGGCCACTGTGCTGGCACCATAACAGCTGGGAATGAAATGGCTAACAGTATATACAATATCTGCAGGTGAAACAATTGTTCATGTGCAAAGTATTGTGTTAGCTTCTTTAATCTTTTGTAATGAAGAGGAACAGCTGACCTATGTGTAATATGTGAATAAGTGGAAACCTGATTTTACATCCTGTTGATTATCACAGTTACTGAAGCAAGTGGGCATTTAGAACTTGCACTGATGTCTTTTGCTCATGGGCTTTCTTTTGTGGTCCAAGGCAGTAAATATTTATGCTGCCAAAGACTTACATGTTAGAATAACATTTTTGAAAGACTTTAGAACTAGAATAAAATTGTTGAAAGGCTTTAGAACTGCACAATAACCACTGATTCTCTCATGTAACAAAATAACAGACTTGTCAGATTTTAGCAACCATAAATAAAGTTGATCCTGGATGACCTGTATTCACCCTGGCTGTTGCAGTTGAGTCCATCTATTTTACTGTTAGTTGTTTTCTTATTCTCTTTCCTTCCATCTTTTCCAGAAGTTTATGTCTCCTCAGAAAGCTAGGTCTTTTCATAAGTGTCCAAAATATGATACTTGGGGCTGGGTTATTTGTGCCTCAAGTATGAACTCTGGATTTATTTGTTTTCTTGCTATCCAAGGTATGTTCAGGTGTCTTCTCTGACACAAAAGTTCAAAAGTATCAATAGTCTTTATATGGCTTCTTTAAAATCTAACTTTCTCAACCATAAAATGATATAGGGAAAACCACTGTCTTTATGATTATAATCTTTCTAGGCATTTTTAACATGCTCTCCCACCAAGTTCTCATCTGCATCTTAATTCTTGACTATTGGCTTCTTTACTTATTCATAGTCAATCCTAAAAACTTCCTTAGAGACTAGTAACTGAGCAAATGGGTTGCTAAAGTTATTTATTTCTTTTGTATTGGGTTTTAACAATCAGTATCATGCAGCTGGTTCTCTCCTTCAGATTCCTTCAGTTAGGCATTATAAATGGATCCTCCTTTTCAACCTAGTTACATTTATCAATGCTTTCTGTTAGAGTTTTCAATTATGAAAAGTGTTCTATAAATGTTCATCTTAAATGGAGCTATCATTTTACCTCTATTTATGAGAAAAAATAACATTACCCTGTCCCAAACAATTACTTAGATAAAAAGCTTGAATTATATATATTAAGATAAAGTCACCTTCAACTCAAACTGAACTCTTGGTGAATTCATAGATAGATCCATGTACTTTTCTTGGCAACAATATGGAAATAGTATGGCCTTCTCTTCTTCCATGTTGCTACTTTAGCTGCACAAGTGCTGATTAGTTGCAAAGATTATGGATAATCTCACATTCAAGCATTTACATGGGTCAAATTAAGAAAAAGGGTGTAAAACTCCATCTTAGTAGATATTAGTACATACAATGAGACATTAAGCAACTTGATTGGAAGCCTAATGCAAGCAGTATTTCTGTTGTCCCAGTGAAGGATAATGAATGTTAGCATAATTCATATGTAAAGATGCATAAATGCTAAGGAAAGGGAAGTTTATATTTAAGTGAGAACATTATTGTACAGAGTTGAAATGAGGGGATACTGCTGTCAGGATGCAGATGGAAATTTCATCTAATAAGGTTAGCTTAGAGAGAACTTGTAAGCATCATCTGTATCTCTCTTTTGGGGTATATTTATACTTTGCCTGAGTTTTAAATTAATTTTGTTATAATTCCTTGGGGTTTTGTAAATTTGTGAGGAGGACAGGCAGATCCTATGAAGCTGAATTCAATAACTCAATAATTTGGAATAGTGCTGGGATCGCATTGTGGTAGAACCAGTGGAATTAACTCTAAAAAGAGAAAATGATGCCATCTTATTCTTTTCCTTTGGTGACAAAATGTTGCATGGTTACCCTGCAATATCACGCTTCTCAATTATATATGTGCCAACCCTCTTTTGGAATATTATTCTCCCTTCCTCTTGTCACTTTGTGCCACCTTGCTAAATTACACTTTCTTCATTATTTTCATGGGATAACAGTGCAATTTGATTTTTCTTATGAACAAGTAATAATTCACTTCTAAACAAATAGATGAATCTATTGACTCATGGAGGGAAAAAAACACAAGCAGATTGTGCTTAGGAAAGGAAAGTCTTAGTCTTGAAAAAATCAATGCACCTAAAGACTATCAGAACTAAATTAGATTAGAAATGGATCATATTTTCTTCACTTGCAAAGGACTTTTTTAAAATAGATCCTGCAGTTAATGTATACAATGATGAAAAAATAAGCAAAGTTGGAGGAGCCTTCTCTGCTAAGAAGCTCTTCAGTTTGTTTATAGTTTGTCTATATGATATTAGTGGTGTAGAAATAGACTGTGGTCTAATCCAAATTTATTATTTTTACATATTAATCACATAGGACCATCATCTCATCAGATCATTACTCTCAACTGGAGCACTGATTTAGTTTAATTTAATGATTTGGATTGATTTGGAAAAGTGATTTGATTATTCAAATCAAATTGCCTTCAAACTAAATCTTCACATGAAATGCACAACATATTTTATGTCTGACAATAGAGTAATGCCATCTTACCTAAACTTTCTCATTTCCTGGAAAATAGATGGAGAAGAAATGGAGGTAGTGAGATATTTTATTTTCCTGGGCTCCAAGATCACCGCAGATGGGAACTACAGCCAAGAAATTAAAAGGCACTTGCTCCTGGGGAGGAAAGCTATGGCAAATCTAGACAGCATACTAAAAAGCAGAGACATCACCCTGCCAACAAAAGTGCACATAGTCAAGGTTATGGTTTTCCCAGTTGCAATTTATGGCTGTGAAAGTTGGACCATAAGAAAGGCTGAGCGCCAAAGAATTGAGGCCTTTGAAGTATGGTGCTGGAGAAGACTCCTGTGAGTCCCTTGGACTGCAAGGTGATCAAACTGGTCAGTCCTAGAGGAAATCAACCCTGACTGCTCTTTAGAAGGCCAGATCCTGAAGATGAAACTCAAAGACTTTGGCCACCTAATGAGAAGGAAGGACTCACTGAAGAAGAGCCTAATGCTGGGAAAGATTAAAGGCAAAAGAAGAAGGGGACGACAGAGAATGAGGTGGCTAGATGGAGTCACTGAAGCAGTAGGCATAAACTTAAATGAACTCCGGAGGATGGTAGAGGACAGGAAGGCCCGGAGGAACGTTGTCCATGGGGTCACGATGGGTCAGAGACGACTTCGCAACTAACAACAGCAACCTAAACTTTCTTAAGAAAAGAAAGATTTTAACTGTTTCCACAGAGGTTATCTGCATGGAATCATAAGGGGTTGGTTTTTAATCATTACATGCCCACCTCAAAAGTTTAATGTAAACTATCTCTTTTAATGTGTTAATTGGGTTTCCATCCCCTCTCCTTTCATGATGGATCCTTTCACTGATATGTATCAGTGTGTATGTGTGTGTGTGAGAGAGAAAAGTTAATTTGTAACTTTCAGTAACAAAGATATTGTACAAGACAAAGAAGAGGAGGTGAATTATCTACCTAGAGATCAAACTACTGTGAAATAAACAAGATGCCTTCCTGCTTGCCCAATTAGAGAACCTGAAGTGCCTATTTTTCACTGCTGGAGCATTGTGTGACTCATGTATACTTTGTGAAAGCTTTCCAGTTAACATATCCTGGGGTTGTAGCTTCCTCTGAATAAGACATTAAGTCATTCTATTAATGGATTTCCTTCAAAGACTAAGAGGAGCAAGGCATGTTTTACTCAGAACTTTGGTTTACTGGATGGAAAGTACCTTTCATTTTCAGAGATCCTTAACTGAAACATGAAAGTCTAACATTGTCAGTATAAATAAATAGCATAAATAGAAGTATGACAAGGTAAACTGTATGTTAAGTACACACAGAAGCAACAAAGGGCCTTTATTTGAGTTGAAAGGAACTGTTCATTGTGCAGCTAAAATATATGTAGACATGCATACATGTAGAAATAACTATGTACACATGCATAGTTATTTGTCTTCAAAAAGACATTTGTCATAATGTCTTCAAGAACATTTAGCTCCTAATCAGTGTGTTTTGGATTCACAATGTTATTATTGAAGCATGATATTAAGATAATACTATCACTATTGTGATATGACATACCATGATATGACATGGTATTATAGGCAGGGGTTCTGGAGAACCTCTAGCTAAGATTCTGTGCGGTTTAGAATAGAATAGAATAGAATAGAATAGAATAGAATAGAATAGAATAGAATAGAATAGAATAGAATAGAATAGAATTCTTTGTTGGCCAAGTGTGATTGGACACACAAGGAATTTGTCTTGGTGCATACGCTCTCGGAGTACATGAAAGAAAAGATACATTCATCAAGAATCATAAGGTAAAACACTTAATGATAGTCATAGGGAAACAATTAATATAAATCTTAAGGATACTAGCAACAAGGCTACAGTCATACAGTCATAAGTGGGAGGAGATGGGTGATAGGAACGATGAGAAGATTAATAGAAATGCAGACTTAGTAACTAATTTGACAGTGTTGAGGGACTTATTTGTTTAGTAGAGTGATGGCATTTGGGAAAAAACTGTTCCGAGAACCCCCAAATCCCACTCCTGGCTGACCCTGCCCACCCCACCCCACCCCTCCCAGGAGTCCCCACCTGGCCCATTTTGGATGCAGGTAAGTGCAGGGTGGGTGTGGAGGCTCCGGGAGGGCAAGAACCAGGCCTACCAAAAGTTTGGGAAGGCTGGAAATGGGCCCATTTCTGGCCTGCAGAAGGCCTCCAGAGCCTGGGGAGACCATTTTTGCCCTCCTGGAGGCTCAAGGAAAGCCTCCGGAACCCAGGGAGGGCAAAAACACCCCCCCCCCGGGGTGCAGGATGCTGACTAGGTCACACCCACCATGGCCACACCCACCCAGCAACCGGGCAGAGAACTCCTTGCTAAAATTTTTGAAGCCCATCCTGATTATAGGTCTGTTCTTCCTTAGTGCTGTTGGAAACTGCCCTTCCTTAAGGGTAGCACTGAGCTGAACACTGACCAATTCCTAATCAATTGGCTAATTTCTGTTGCAACCCATGGATCAACAGTAACATACAATGTCATGACAGGACACTGAAATAGCATTTGATAATCTGAAAAACAAACTCTGAACCTATGGGATAGAGCAGGAAAAGGAGGTGGGGTGGTCTAATGATATAGAATAGTGTTGTGCTGCTTGTAGGCTTTAGGGCTGTAAATATGCTTCAGATATAATTCAAAAGCTCTTTGAAAGTGATTCATTCTGGTCTGTGATCAGTGATATTATTCTCTTCCATGAGTTATTTGGCAACATGGGAAAGGGAGAAAATTGGGGAAGAAACTATAGGGCAGTGATGGTGAACCTTTTCAGCACCGAGTGCCCAAACTGGAATGTGTGTGCATGTGCGTGCATTGGAACATTGGAAAACAGAAGACCAGCTGTCTTCTCCATTCCCACCCCACTCCAGGGGAAGGTTACTGCAAAATCCCCATTTCCTCCCGATCAGCTGGGACTCAGGAGGCAGAGAATAGATGGGGGTGGGGCCAGTCAGAGGTGGTATTTGCCGGTTCTCCGAACTACTCAAAATTTCTGCTACCGGTTCTCCAGAACTGGTCAAAACCTGCTGAAACCCACCTCTGGTTCACCATCACAGGTATAGGGGATAAAGAGGGAATGAATGAATGAATGAATGAATGAATGAATGAATGAATGAATGAATGAATGAACGAACAAACAAACAAACAAACAAACAAACAAACAAACAAATCAAAAACAGAAGAAAAAATATAGAAGAAGAGAGTCCAGGGCAGGCTCTAGACCTTGTGACACCCCAGGCAAATCATATTCTGGTCGCCCCTATGGTTTCACTTATCTTCCCATTTTATTTGGTATTTCAAAATGGCGCTCAAATGTTTCTTTTTTGCTTCACGTTTTTGATCTTTACTCTCAGGATTTATAGAATTTTTTTCCTATATTTGGACATTTTTACCCTATTTATACTGTGAACTTATATTTAGCTCTCAAATGTGTGTGCTGGCTCACAGAGTGTGGGATTACCATTATTTGCTTTTTTTAAAAAAAATTGGTGCTGGTGCCAAATTTGGCACTCCTAGAACACTTGGACTTTAGTGTTGACCTGGTCCCAACTACTTTCCCTGATTTCATTTATTGGTTGATTTGTTCCCTTCCTCTTTGCATATGTCTCCCAATAGATCTTGACAGTGAAAATAATATTTTAAAGAGAGTCTACTTTTAACATACAAAAATGTTGAACAGTTATGGAAAGATGGAGGTAAAAATATTATGGAAGAAACTATTTGGAGACACCCAGCATTTCATTTTAAAGCTTACTCATACAGGAAATATCCCTGCAAATGCAAAGCATATATATTTAGCATATTCCAGTATTAATGTATTCATTCTTTTCACTCTTTCAGCAGAATAAAAGGCTGAATGTCAGAGAAGAAACTAAGATTCAAAATCAGTTCAAGTAAATCTGGAGATTCACTCAAGATTGAGAAAACACAAGGCTCACTGCAAAGGCTTGAAGCAACTATAATCCTTTACAAGACTATAACCCTTTAGGAAATAAATCCATGGGCTTAAGGAACTTGTTTCCGTTATCCTAGGCCCGGGATGGAGAACCTTTGGCACCCATGCCAGACGTGGCATGCAGAGCCCTCTCTGTGGGCATGCACGCTGTCACCCCAGCTCAGCCAGCTGGTTGTCGGGTTTCCAACATGCTCATGTGCCTGGCCAGCTGGTTGTTGGGTTTCCAATGTGCCCATGCATGCCAGCCAGCTGGTTATTGGGTTTCCGAGGCATGCATGAGCACTGATCAGCTGGTCGTCAGGTTTCTGTTGCTATGACAAGCACGCACGCATGTGCGCCTTCCAGATTGGGCACTTGGGGCCTAAAAGGTTTGCCATCACTGTCCTAGGCCTTTTTTCTTACATACTTGATAACTTCATACAATTCATATTCCTGTATGAATTTAACCTGTATCAATGGTTAAAATCTTAGATGAATAGTAGGCAGGAACTGGGATTATATAGGGTGGAAAATGCAATTTGCCAATTTGCATATTAAGTCAAATTTGGCTGCCACCGAGAATCAAAAGGCTTACCAATTCAGGGACTAAGTAACTTTTGTGACAAAACTGGAAATAGATTTTGAGTTGATTTAAGACATACCATTTTCTGTATTTACCTGTAACAATTCAATTTCTAGCTTTACATTTCTTATTCCCTGCCTATGGAAGGCATCGAAACTCAGTCTTCTCCATGTTCCTTAGCATAGATGTAAACAAAGTACAAAGCACTTGATCTCTGTTTCGACCTGAGAAAAATCATTTCCAGTGCCCTGGGAAAGAATTTCCTTCATGCCAAGAACAAACTCACAAGTTAAAACATGCAAAGGAGATATGGGAAGACTGAGATCTTCAAAATCTTACAGTCTCTTCAACTCAATGACAATTTTACTTCATTTATGGCTATTCATAAATTTGGCATGATGTTTAAAGATCTGTGAGTTAATCAGGAAGTCTGCCACTCTATCTCAGACCTAGAAAGAAGGCATTACAAAGCACTTCCAAAAAAGTATTGCAGAGAAAATCGCATAGGAATATTTTGGTTGTTTGCCACGAATCAAGACTACCTTAAAGGGTCATCCTGCTCATCCTTCTCATCATCATTATCATCTTTCCAACAAATTTGGAACTATTTTAAAAGACAGTAAATTATTCCTTTTTTCCCCTCATTGAACAGATAATAGAATATAAGCTAATAGTCAGAAGCAGCAGTGGGTTTCACATTTTGTTGCTACTGGTTTGCCCCACAAGCACATGCTCGCTTTGTGTGTGTGCACACCTTCCGTGCATGCACCCAGCCTTCCACGCATGGACTTTGCTCATCTGTGTGCCTTCCGCACACGTGCCCAGCCTCAAAGCCATGCCTAAATATGACAGCTTAGAGCCGGGGTGGGTGGGTAAGTATGTGGGCGGGTGGACCCACCCACCCACGATCTCCGCTACCAGTTCGCTCGAACTGGTATGAACCAGCTGAATACCACCTCTGGTCAGAAGCACAAAAAAGGGAAAATTGAAGATAAATAAAACCCAAAAGGGTGGGGGAGAAGAGTTAACATAGATTTTCAAGGTCTAAGGATAGGTGCATATGAAAGATTGGAGCTGAATGATGGTCAGACAGAAATAGAAATGAAAGCTATGTTATTTGACCAACAGTTTCTTCAAGGCAGAACAAATAAAGTTGTCCAGGATTGCCTGTATAAAGACTAATGAAATAACATGTGTCTCAAGGACTCCACTGAGTTTCTTACAAGGATATGTTCTTTGAGAATATTGGAGTAGGATTCATATCTTAATACAGAAAATCCTTAAAGTGAATATAAAGAGACTTTTCTTTTGGGTATAATGAAAAAAGACTTGGAAAAAAACGTGGAACTTTGATGTTATACATGTCAATGGCAGCAAGACTACTCTACGCACAGAAATGGAAGGTCACCTCAATCCCCACAATAGACAAATGGCTGGAAAAATTGATGGAGTTTGCGGAGACAAACTCCATCAAAACTAACTGCTTTGATCAAAGAAAAAAAATACAAATACTTTTATTTCCTACTTGGAAACTGCTTCTGGACTTTGTGCTTGAAGTGGGGAAAAAATTAAATATTGATTTTAGATTTTACGAATTAGATAGATTTGTTGTTATAGAAATGGCTAGTGTAAACTATTATGTAAAAGTAAAAAGTTGAGGTCTGATGTTGTCTTATTCTACTGCACCAAAGGGAGTCAAAAGTCAATGTCTTTTCTTTCTTTTTTCCCTTTTCTTTCCCTCCCTTTTCTCTTTCCTTTTCCTTTCCCTGTTTTTCCTATTATTTACTTTTGTATTTTCTTTGTATGCTACATTATAAACTAATTAAAAAAAAAAACTCTGATAAATGTGAAAGATTTATTCTTTGAGGAAGGAAAGTATTTCTAAAAAGTCTAAACAAGAAGGTAGATTATGGACCTGCTTGGGAATATCAGCAAAAATCCATGTAGCCACTACATCAGAGGTGGGTTTCAGCAGGTTCTGACCAGTACTGGAGAACCAGTAGTGGAAATTTTGAGTAGTTCGGAGAACCAGTAAATACCACCTCTGGCTGGCCCTGCCCCCATCTATTCTCTGCCTCCTGAGTCCCATCTGATTGGGAAGAAATGGGGATTTTGCAGCATCCTTCCCCTGGAGTGGGGTGGGAAGGAGATTTTACAGTATCCTTCCTCTGCCACGCCCACCAAGCCATGCCCACCAAGCCATGCCATACCCACCAAGCCATGCCCACAAAACCGGTAGTAAAAAAAAATTGAATCCCACCATGGCACTACATTGTAGAAAAGTGATGTTGAACAGCTTATCTCTTGACTACAATCTAGTGGTCAGCAGCAGTTTATAGTTTAGTTTAGTTTATTTGATTTGTATACCGCCCTACTCCCGAAGGACTCAGGGCGGTGAACAGCCAAGCAATAAAATACATAAATATACAAAATTTAAAACCAGATAAAATCAAATTAAATCATTTTGGCCCAGACAGATTAAAACACCCCAATAATTTAAAAACAGATTAAAATTTACATATTAAAAGAGGGATGAGATTAGGCCAAGCCCGCTTGATGGAATAAAAAGGTCTTCACAGCGCGGCGGAAGGTGCGCAGATCCGGAATCCTCTGTATCTCTGGGGGGAGCTCATTCCAGACGGTAGATGCCCCCACAGAGAAGGCTCTCCCCCTAGGGGTCGCCAGCCGACACTGTTTATGATATCCCTATTGCTGTAACTTCCTGTCCACTGGACTTTCTGTAGAAGCTTCCTCTCCTTAGTGGTCAAAGTTGCTAGCATGTTAGTGTTTGTGTGTGTTTGTCATTCTTGTTGTGAAAGAAGTCACTGATGATAGAAGTCAAGATTTAAAGTACTGTCGGAAAAATATTGATTTATGGGTAGATATTTTCCTTAGGGATCAGTCACACAGAAGAAAAGATGAAATATCCCATAATGTCTTTAAAACCACCATATTGAAATGTACAGGAAGTACCAACCCTGATTTATACCCCAATCCTATAAAACTCTGTTAACTCCAACAGTATAAAGAATGCCTTACATCTCTTCAAGGTAATGCTATACATGATTCTGTCAATTTATGTGCCTATGCATTTTCCTTTCTGTAAATAAAGTCTAAAAGTCCTTCAAGGGATGGATGAGTAAAACAGACTATTCAATCTTTATGCCATATACTTTTGTTCATCATGTTAATTCCTGGGATACATCTGAACGTTTAGAAAATCAGATTGCGGACTTCCGGTTTGCTGTTTGTCCCCACTGGACGCTCCTTTGGGATCGTCGCACCCACTGCCTGTAAAGAGCCGCCTTTATAGCGGAATGGCGGCTCGAAAAAACTCCGTTTCCATGAGGAAACGGAGATAGAGCAGGCTGGGGTGGGTTGAGTCCTCTGCCTAATCCCAAAAGTTTTTTTTTTACTTTTGGGACGGAGCGGAAGAGACTCCCCGTATCCCCAGCCGATGCTCCGGGCTCTGGGAGATCTCTGCTACACGCAGAGCTAGGTGGCAAAAGCAAGCCTGTAAATTTGTTAAATTAATTAAAGAAGACGTGAGCTGGACCTCTGATCCTGAAGCGCAAGTATTCTTCTTATTTTAGAAAAGTTATTGAAGTTGTTTAAGAAGTGAAAGGAAAAAAGATTTTTAAAATGGCGATTGCTGAGGCTTGAAGAGAGGCTGAAAAGGGAAAGTCCTTCCGTTTTCTATTACAAAGTAGCGGAATGAATACTTCTGGCCGTAATTGAGGCAAAACCTCACTCTCACTCTTGCTTTTTTTTTCTTTTTTTTTCCTGGGGATCTGATATTGATCTTGGTTGGAAACAAGCCTTTTTTTTCCTCTCTTTTCCACTAAATCTTGTCTGTGTGGGAAATGGCATCGGGACTCACACAGCTAGACAAACAGAGGGGGGAATTTCCCCCATTAATAAATTACACCAACAAGTTGTAACTCTCCAGTGTCAGAAACCTGATTTTAATATAATAGAATTTCTTCTTGAAGAGATTGTAAGAAGGGATGAGATTGTGAACCAGCAACTCGAAAAATTTAAGCAGGAAATTAAAGAAATTGGTGAATTGGTGAGATCAAAGTTTGACTTTTTGAATTGAAAGATTTTAAATACAGCTAATGGTTTATTAGACTTTCTGATTCGGGTGGATGCAAAGACTAAATTATTAGAGTCTAAAATGAAGGAAACTGAGGAGAATTTGGATGACAAGATTCAAAAAATTAAAAAGGATTTGGTAAACATTCAGGATAATAGCTCAGAAGACAAACCTAAAATGAAGGTTGACCAAAAGACTGGTAATGAAGAAAATGTGCAACAGAGGATTGAAAGAGAAGTTTTAATGATTCAATATAATTTTACAGAATATGCAATTAGACTGAGAGGTCTGCAGGAAAATAATAGAGATGATTTAAGGAAAATATCTTCTGAAATTCTGGCTGGGATTTTAAAGGTTCAACCTGATGAAGTGTATTGCAGGATTGATAGAATTTATAGAATAAACTCCTGGTTGGCAAAGCAAAGGCAATTGCCTAGAGATGTGGTGATCTATTTTACAGATAAAGAAATTAGGAATAATATTGTGCAGAACTCTTTTAATTCTACTTTGCAATTTCATGGAAGAAAGATTTGGATTTTTAAGGAGCTCCCGACTAAGATGCTAATGGAGAGGAAGAAATTTGGCTTTCTAGTGACTGAGTTAAAAAAAAGAAATATCCTATTTAGGTGGGATGCCCCAGTTGGTTTAATATTGAGACACCAAGAAGTAAGATATCAACTGAACACCGTTGAAAAAGCGGAAGAATTTTATCAAAAAATTTTAAAAATGAACTTAACATCTTTAGGCACAATACAGGATAAGCAAAAGGAGTTGGAAACAAAAGGAAAATATCAAATTACAGAGGCTGTGGTGGATAAATTGTCTTTGGACTCCCTGGATACCCCAGCTGGACTGTCTATAAATAAGAGAGCAGTGTCATCCGACTCCAATGTGATGAACCATCAAGTCACAGACAAGTGCGCAAATCAACCAGTTGATATACAAGTGATGGAGAAGAAAGATGAGATGATAAAACTAACCCAACAAGATCAACTCATAAAGCAGAATGAAAATCGATCAGCCGATACACAATTGGTAGGCACGAAACGAGGATGGAAATTCAACCCGCAAAAGAAAAAGAAAAGAAATAGATCTCATAGAAACAGCAGTTTCTAAACCAAGCAACAGTGAAGCCAGGGACTTTAAAAAATGAATGAATATCTGAAAAGATATTGGAGGCGAACAATTGTTTAATACTATCCTGAGGATTGTGGCAGATCTCTGTAATGCCGTGATTTTGGGATGTGAAAAGAGCCTTACTTTGTTGGATTTGAATTATTTACTCTGGATTTCTTTTACTGGTAAATATATTATAATTATTTTGAGTTACAAGGCAAGAGAGTCACGCTGGGGCATGCAGAAGATCTGGTTGTTACCCATTAGGATGATGGGAATCAACAATCCTGATGAATACCACAACTATAACTATATGGATATAATTATAATGTCACTCGGGTGGTTGTTTTTACTTTTATATATATACGAGGATATCTACTACTGATGGGGGCAGAAGATGATTGAAGATTTTGAACAAACTGTTGCACCAGCATGTTATTTTACCCTATTATGGGTGATGGATTTAACAATCCAGTGGAAAGACACCAAAGAAGATATTATATGGATTATAAATTTAAAGTTATGGTCTTTTTTCTTTTTACAAAATGGAATGCATATATAGATATGTGTATATCTTAGTAAAGTGGGCAGTGGGTTATATTTAGAATTGTATTGCATGATTTTGTAGGAATTGAAGGGTTGAAATAGGTTAGTTTACTGATTGATTAGTCTAAGAAAAAGGATCCTTAAGTCATATATTTAGGGGAGTGGAGGAATTGGATAGAACTGAATAAATGTTAAATTTGGATGTAGGGAGAAGGCCGCTTTAAAATGTTATATTAATATATACAAAAGATTAAATGTTAAATTGTAATAATACATTATAAGTTTAGGGGAGGAGAAAAAGGGCAGATTATCGTAAAAATGGGAGTTATAAGAATAATATGCTAAGGGTCAGTATTCTGAGGAGGGAGTAAGGGAAAGGAAAGATATTATGTATGTAATTAGTTATGAAATAGCCTATTGTTGTGAAGAAGTCACAGGGGGGGATGGGTGGTGAGGGGGGGTTAGGGAAGAGGGGGGGGAAGGGGGAAAAACTTGTATTTGAAAACTTTTTCAATAAAATTTGTTATGGATACTGCTGGTTCCATAACAATCCAGGAAAGATACGAAATGATACAACAAAACATTGATTTAAAACCTGAACTGTTCCTATGGGGTATCTTACTGGAGAAATATAATAAAGAAAATATGTATTTGATTATAGAAAATCAGATTGCATCTGTTAATTATTGAAGGACACTTATTTTCTCTAATTAATCTTATGTTCATCTGATCATATTTTAGATAAATAATAGTTCAAAATACATTAAGCTTTGCTTAACTCAGGTACAGAAACAATAATAAATAAGATACTTATTTTATTTATTTATGATATTTCTATGCTGCCCATATCCCCTACAAGGTTTATAAATTAGAGAAACAAGTAGAAAATAGTCAAAAGATTAAAACAAACCAATATTAAAATATTATTAAAAACTGCATTTAAAAAGCACACCCACAAGAGACAAATGGGATGAGATCTTCTTATCTCGTTAGTCAGCTCCAGTGATGAGTGCCCCCTTCAGGGCCCCAATATGACATATAAATAATGGATTTTTAAAAAAGATCAAGAAGCCAATTCTCCACCACTTCCTACTTGTAACCCCAAGGGAAGATTTTTTTTTTTTTAATTTGATTTATATGCCGACCTTCTCCGGAGACTCAGGGCGGCTTACAATGCGTTAAGCAATAGCCTTCATTCTTTTGTATATTTTATACAAAGTCAGCTTATTGCCCCCACAAACCGGTTCCTCAATTTACCTACCTTAGAAAGGATGGAAGGCTGAGTCAACCTTGAGCCTTGGAGAGATTTGAACCAGCAGAAATTGCAGGCAGCTGTGTTAATAACAGGGTGCACTAAACCACCATTTGTTTATTAAAATAAGATGTTTGCCTATATTTTTCTTCATTCTCTCTATTTTTCCTCACAACTGTTGTTGAATTTTCTGAAAACCAATTTGAAAATATCTGCAAGAACTTTAGATTTATGATTCTGAGTTCAGAACTACATTAGAGTATATCCAAATGAACAGTTATATAGATTGCTACAAGCAGCTTAGTGGTGAAGACACTCGCCTCCCATTCAGAAGGTTGTGAGTTCAATCCTAAATAACAGCAGAAGCTTCTCTCCTAGGGCACAAAGAAAAAAAAAATCTGCTGCAAACTCCACATAGTGTCTGGAAGGGCATCCAGCCAATAAATGCTCAGCTACACCAGTTGACCTGACTCTTCCCCTAAATTAAGGGATTTCCCAGAGTTATATAGATTGCTACACAAAACAGACCCCTGAACTACATGTACTTATGTTATACTCCTGCAAACTAAGAGCAAAAATGGATAACTCTTGGCAGCATGAACCAATCTCCAGGAAATTTTGGAGGTGCCTTTCAGAATTTAGAAACTAATGTTTCTAAATGTGTCACTGTGTTAGTATTATATATTATTATGTTTCATCGGATAGTCACCCAGATATTCAGATTGGATTCAGCATTTTTGTTCACCTATCGAGTCCTTCCCAAGGACCTGGGATAGGGAGCTGTTGATTTTTGATGGTATTCAAAGTATCATTGCAGAATGTAAGCGGTTGTGAGTAAAGCTGCCTTTTGCAATTGACTGATGGTGATTTTATTAATGCTGATGATGTCCAAGTGCTGCTCCAATTGTTATGAGATTGCACACAAGGGAAGGAAAGAAAAAGGAAAGAAAGAAAGGTTAGAAATATGCAATTGACTTCCAACCTTCTTTTCAAGAGGTAATTGCAATCTCATTGTTATATATAAATCCCTTCAGCCCCTCATTCATTCTACATCTTTATATAGCTTCAAATCTAAAAATCATCATTTCATTTCTTATATCAGCAAAAAAGTCCATATACAGTTTCCAGTCTTTCAAAAAAAAAAAAAAAAAGTTGTCCGACCAACAGGTCAATTTTGCCATTTCTGCAAAAGCTGACATTTTCACAATCCATTCCTCTGTGTTAGTCTTTTCTATTTTAAAATGAAGTCAAATAGAGCCTTGCTGAAGTCAAACAGATAGTATCATGATGAAATGCAGGTGTTAGAACATTAAAATGAGCAAAGGCAAAAGTTTCAAAAGATGGGTCAATCACATATGGTGATGACATATCCATGTGCTTCAGTTCAGATTTAATAATGAACTCTTCTTTGTGTAAGCAGAGATGGAGATATACAAGTTCCTTTAACAAAATAATTTGAGAGTCTATTTATTTATCACATTTAGATCTGCCACACAAAAAAAGTATCATTGGTTACTGCAATTTCTAAAAAGAAAGAAAAAGAAAAACCAAAACCTAGATTTGTGTGTGTGTGTGTGTGTGTGTGTGTATACATATATGCAAGTTTTGGTGTACTCAGGTCTTTTCCTGTGTAAGATTGAGCATATCTTGGCGACGTTTCGACGAGGTCCCACTCGTCATCTTCAGGTTGGTGTTTTCCAAGTAACAATTAGAATAATTGATGCAAATGTCATTATCATGAAATAAAAAAAAAAAGATGCATTACTGAATTTGTGAAATAATGTAACGTGGAAAACAGAGAAAAGTAATATTGGAAGGAAGGAAAGAAGAAAGGAAAGAAAAAGAAAGAAAGAGAGAAAGAAAGAGCAAAAGAGGAAAGAAAGAGAGAGAGAGAGAAAGGGAGAGAGAAAGGAAGGAAGGAAGGAAGGAAGGAAGGAAGGAAGGAAGGAAGGAAGGAAGGAAGGAAGGAAGGAAATTTGGAAGAAGCAATCCATTCAACATGCTTTATTACAATATTATTTGAAAAAAGTAGACTAAGAAATAAGATTATAGTACTGCTGTTAAGAACATTGTACAATAAAAAGCATGCCTAATCTTGTTTACATTATTTTCATTTCACTGTCAAATTGCTGAATAGCAATCCTTCTGCATTACTCTGAACTTTGAAATGACATTTTCGGCAATACTTAGACCCTCATCTATGTGGTTCAATCAAATCAGATTGCCGTGGAATTTGAAAGCTTGTTGGAATAACCTGGCAATTTAACAGGTTGCCAGATGCAGGACATCTGAACCATTCTGAAAATAATGAGAGTGTTTTCACTAAATACAGGGCCTACTATTGGCTCTGTAATAACAACTGTTTTCATGTCAAATAGCAAAGTTATTTTGAAATATTTGTTCATCTTTAGGTTTGGAAGAGAGGAAATTATTGGCTTCCAAAAATTGAAACTACTGTGCAAGGCAAATATAAAATTATTCCATCTATAGTACATATTATTATTTGGAAAGCAAGCATATAGCAGATATTCAGATTTTCAATGAAAGGACAAAGATTAAAAATATAGCTGCTGTATCTGTGTCCTTTAACATGTATTATGGAATTAATGCTATGTTGTTGTTAGTTGCGAAGTCGTGTCTGACCCATCGTGATTCATGGATCTTACATTCCAGGTTCCTATGGAGTATAGCTCTTTACAGCATCGGACTTTCCTTTCACCGCCAGATACATCTACAGTTGAGTGTCCTTTCGGCTTTGGCCCAGTTGCTTCACTCTTTCTGGTGCTACTAGTACTAGCCCTCTGCTCTTCCCCAGTAGTATATTGGACACTTTCCAACCTGAGGGGCTCATCTTCTGGCATCAAATCTTTTTGCCTTTTGGTACTGTCCATGAGATTTTCATGGCAAAGATACTGGAATGGGTTGCCATTTCCTTCTCCAGTGGATCACGTTTTGTCAGAACTCTCTGCTATGACCTATCCATCTTGGGTGGCCCTGCACAACATAGCTCATAGCTTCATTGGGCTGTGCAAGCCCCTTTGCCACAACAAGGCAGTGATCCATGAAAGGAATTAATGCTATACATACAATTGTATTGCATATTCAGATCATAAACTATTAATTGGAGATTAATAGATTAGAGATACCAATTTTCTATGGGAATTTACTTAAACCTGCTAGCTAGTAATACATTTTTTATTTGTTTAGATATAAAATTTCATAGGACATAGAATAATAGAGTTGGAAGGGACCTTGGAGGTCTTATAGTCCAATCACCTGCTTGAGTAGGAGATCCTATATCTTTTCATACAAATGGTTGTTAAAGATAGAGTTTAGAAAAGCAGTTCCTCCCAATAATCATTTTCACAATGTTATTTGACTTTTTCCAGGCTTTCTATGTTTTAAAACATCCTTTAGGTATTTCTTTTGCATCTGAGTCTTTAATCTTTACTCTTTCTCTTTAGTTTTTAGTCTTTAATCCTTCTCCATAAATCCAACTGCTGCTTTCTTAATGTTTGGAGATTGTTTTTGGAATTTTTTACTTGGGTTGAGTCTCTAAGGTAAAAGTTGGAAGTTATCTCACTGTCTAACTTTCTGCTGCGTGTCTGGAGATGTCAGGAAGGAAAAACGCTGCAAAGGCTTGATAGTTGTAAGCGGTTTATTCCAACGGTCGTCAGCACCGTCAGCGTTAAAGAAAACAATCAATGCAAAGGCATACAAAGTCGGCGTTGGGAGCGGGCGCCTCCCAACGCTTTAAATAACGCGCCCAATAATTACAACAGCCCACCCGCCCTTCCGGCTTAGCGTAGCCCAGCCCCTGCATGAGTCAGCAAAACAAAACAAACCCTGGCTCCGACCGCATCGTGACCGACCGCCTATCACTTATGCTAATCACCTACCACCACCTGTGCAAATGACCCCGCCCAATGCCCCTTCCGCCGATCCAGGTCTGGGAAGCGCCGGGAACCAACTCCACAGTCACGGCGCCAGGATCCGTGGCTACCGCCCTAGCGCTGAGTGTCGAGGGGATCTCGACAGGCGGCTCCCCCTACCAGGTGTCCTCCTGGAATATACAACACATGAATGTTAACCTCCTATTAGGGTTTTATATCAGCACCCCGGGGCCCGGGTTTATGTGGATACTTTTTATGAAACCGATCAAGTAGTCGACTAGCCCTCAAATTCGTAGCCGTAACCCATGAGGATTCCTCGAATGGATACCCCTTCCATTTGATTAAATACTTTAGTACTCCCCTGCTAAGTTTTGAGTCTAATATATTTTTGACCTCATAGTGATCCCCTTCCACTGGTCCTGGTCCTATTGTTTGTTCCCGAATGACAGCTATTGGTTT